>JZKD02S0960022.1:659984-687363 GCA_000966675.3 Picea glauca
CTGGACGAACCTCCGACGTATCCGCTTGGACGGGTGCTCCTCTTTGCAGGGCCTCCCAGATTTAGCTGGGAACTGGAGGAACCTCCGTGATATCAACTTGAGTTGGTGCTACGATTTGCAAGGACTCCCAGATTCAACTGGGAACTGGACGAACCTCCAACGTATCAACTTGACCGAGTGCTCCGCTTTGCAGGGGCTCCCAGATTCAGCTGGGAACTGGACGAACCTCCAAGATATCGACCTGAGCTGGTCCGCTTTGCGGGGGCTCCCAGATTCAGCTGGGAACTGGACGAACCTCCAACGTATCGATTTGGGCTGGTGCTCCGCTTTGCAGGGGCTCCCAGATTCAGCTCGGAACTGGACGAACCTGAAACTTATGGATTTGCGTGAGTGCTCCAATTTGCAATGGGCTGGAGAAGTGCTGGAGTTGTTGCGCCAACGGCTGAAGAATGGGCTGCTGCGCCAATGGTCGCAGTCACATAACTCATAATCACAGTCGCCGCCGAAACGAGCTCTATCATTATAACCAAAAATATAACTCATAATTACAGTCGCCTCCGAGACGAGCTCTTTCATTATAACCGAAGTATGACAGGCGACTGGAAATCGGGCCACGACTTGGCACTATCGCCCGAGCTGGTTGTAGAGTGAGATAGTTACTGTCTAGAACTCACTCGAGCGGGTATCCAACTACAAGAATCAGAGGATCATTTCCTGTGGGCAGGCGCAGACAGATCGGGCCTCATCACAGTAAAAAACATTTACACAGCCATCATCAATTCAATCGGGCATAGCAATATCACTGGCTGGCGCATGCAATTCTGGACCTGGAATCTTCCACTAAAGATCAAACTATTCAACTGGTTAGCCGATGAAAATAAAATCCCTAATTGGGATAACCTATTCAACTGGTTAGCCATGAAAATAAAATCCAGGTACGATGAAAATAAAATCCATAAAATCCCTACTTGGGATAACCTATTCAACTGGTTAGCCATAAAAATAAAATCCCAAATCCCTACCTGGGATAACCTCCAAAGGAAAGGTTGCACTGACCCCAACATTTGCCAGCTTTGCTATAAGGATGCAGAAACAGTTCAACATCTCTTCACACACTGTGCCACTTCACTTGACAAATCTAAGATAAGATTGCACTTGACCATCACATAACCACAGCTTGGATTGGGACCTCCTTATCTGCCTGTCTTGCCTATTGGACATCCAACTAGAGCAACTACAAACTTTTTCTACTATTGGTTAATTGGTCCGCTATTGGTTAATTGGTTTATATGGCTGGTCAGAAACAATATGATTTTTGACAATAAATCCTTCATTGTTAACAATGTTGCATATAAAACTCTTGGCATGTACGAAAGACATTCATCCAGCCATTGGAAAAAAAAACATTAATTAACCTTCTCATCCCAAAGGATACACCTACAAGCTGGTTTGATGGTGGTGTGGGGCAGGTGGTCTGATAAGAATAAATAAAAATTCCTTTTCAGATGGACTTTCTGTTGAAGGGCAGAGCTACTGGGTGTCTTGGCTACCCTTCACCTGGCTTCAAGACTAAACATTGAACACCTTCAAATGATCGACGATTCCAGAGTTATCATCGACTAGTTGAACCAAAATGGCAAGCTCCATTCAATCGCTCTCTTGACCTTGATGGACCGAATCAGATCTCTTCAACACCATTTCAAGAAGCTCAGCTTCACTCATGCCTCTCCAGAGTACAATAGGGAAGCAGACCTGCTATCAAAGACAGCATTAGAAAAAAAAAGCAGGCCTGATCACTTATAACCAATGGCTGGATGGCTATGAGGGCCCCACACATGTTATCAAAATCTTTTAGGACTGGAGGCACCAGTCTTTATCTGCACTTTCAGTGTTTATCTCCCTTTTCTGGCATCTTTGTAGTAGCTCTCGTGATTTTCTCTTGTAATCTAAAATATCTTCTCAGTGTTGTGCATCTTTGATTGGTATACCAATTATAAGACAAAAAATCTCTTCACTAATTGATTTCTTTCTCCCTTGATGTAATCGTTGTGAGAGCACAATATATTTTATAATATAATTGAGTAATTTTTTCTGCTGAAAACATTTTGTTTCATTTATATTTTGAAATAAATTAATGCAGTTCTCACCTATCGTTAACATTTTTTTGTTATTTCAATTTTTTTCTTTTTGTTAACATATTTATTTGTGTACTTTAACATCAAAGGTAACGTAGCCAGAGAACTTTCCTTTTCACATTCCACAAGCACAGAAGTTTATACAGATGACTCCACCGGTGAGGCGTCAAAGTATGTTTCAACTGTAATTCAACGAGTGTATATTGTTTGCACCAGTTTTATGGTTAAAACAATTTGGAAGCAACTAAATTGAGAGTACTTATAAAGTCGATAGTACTTTCCATATAACTTCGCAATGTAATAAGATTTTACATACACAAATATTGAAGTTTGGGTATGTATACTTTACTCAACCAACCATATCATTGACTTTTATTATATTTTCATGTTACAAGAATAGTATTATTTAGTTTTTTCCAATCAAAACAAGAAGAATGCTTCAATTGTTCAAAGATATTTGAAATTTATACATGTAAAGTTTAATTTTAAAAGGATGTTAAAATTTTACATATGTATTTTCAATCTTGTTTTTCATTTTCTAATCTAATATTTATGGATATTAAAGTTTCAGTATTGTGTTAAATATATTTATATAATTATTAGCACAAATTAAATTAGTAATTTTGATATTGTAGTCGTTGCACTAGGAGAAACATTGTCTTGGGTTGACCTTCAATTTTATTGAAGAAATAAGATTTAAAATGTATCATTATCTCTATACATTGTAATCTAAAATATATTTTATATTTTTTAATATATATTATTGCTTCTCCTAACTTCACATTTCCTATAAATTTGGGGAAAACTTCTACTCATTCTAGACACTCGTATCCACAATCCTAATGTTCCCACTTTTAAGAAACTGTGGAGTCTCGACATAAGTTTTATCTAACCCAAATATATTAAGAACTAGCACAACAGAATATATTAATCTTTAAAAGAATATATTAAATGAATCTTTAAAAGAATATATTAAATTTTATTATCTATTAACAAATAAACTATTGGGCTTCATTTATCTGGTGTTAATATTTTAATTTATGTTAATCACTTACGTGGCAATCAGTTAGCTATCAAAGTAATTTTTATATATGATTAGGTAAATGTAAAAAAGTAAACACATAAACTGATGTCTTTATAATAGCTAGGATGAAATCACAACCATTTATTTTGTGTGACTACTAAGAATATTCCAACCATATTTAATCCTGTCCACAGAAAACTTATTAAGCACTAAACCCCTATTAAATCTGTCCATTGTCAATAGCTGTACGCCTTTCGACGTAATTATGAAAGAATCCGATTCATTCAATTTTTTTTAAATATAAAAAATTAAAATAAAATTTATAGTAAAATAATTTTTTTTTTAAGTAAATCAAATTTAAATGAATATATAATGGATTATATTATTATTAAGGAAAATAAATCTATAACATAAAAAATTGATATTTTTTAATTATTAATTTTAACCTAAACAACTAACTAAAAACTTTCAATTTAAATTTTAACTACCATCATTTTAACACGTTTAAAATAAATAATTAACATTTAAATGAATTTTTAAAAGAATATATTAAATGAATCTTTAAAAAAATATATTAAATTTTATTATCTATTAACAAATAAACATCTCGTGTTAATATTTTAATTTATGTTAATCACTTACGTGGCAATCAGTTAGCTATCAAAGTAATTTTTAAATATGATTAGGTAAATGTAAAAAAGTAAACACATAAACTGATGTCTTTATAATAGCTAGGAAGTTAATGATTTAGCTATCAAAGTAATTTTTAAATATGATTAGGTAAATGTAAAAAAGTAAACACATAAACTGATGTCTTTATAATAGCTAGGAAGTTAATGATTGAAATCACAGCCATTTATTTTGTGTGACTACTAAGAATATTCCAACCATATTTAATCCTGTCCACAGAAAATTTATTAAGCAATAAACCCCTATTAAATCTGCCCATTATCAATAGGTGTACGTCTTTCGGCGTAATTATGAAAGAATCTGATTCATTCAATTTTTTTTAAATATAAAAATTTAAAATAAAATTTATAGTAAAATAATTTTATTTTTTAAGTAAATCAAATTTAAATGAATATATAATGGATTATATTATTATTAAGGAAAATAAATCTATAACATAAAAATTTGATATTTTTTAATTATTAATTTTAACCTAAACAACTAACTAAAAACTTTCAATTTAAATTTTAACTACCATCATTTTAATACGTTTAAAATAAATAATTAACATTTAAATGAAAATTTTAAGATATAATTATATGTTTATTTATTAATTTATTGGATAATTTTTAATTATTAATTTTAACCTAAATAACTAACTAAAAAAATTCAATTTTAATTTTAATTACCATCATTTTAATACGTTTAAAATAAATAATTAACATTTAAATGGAAATTTTAATATATAATTATATGTTTATTTATTAATTTCTTGTAGTTTATAAGATATAATTATATGTTTATTTATTAATTCCTTAAAGGTTTATTTCAAATTAGTATGCTCATCTTTACAAAAATTTCTCATGTTGTCAAAAGGTAAAATATAAATATAATGAATCTGCTTGTCATTATAAAAATGTAAAATGTTTTTAAAGATTGTAGGCAAAATATAGTAGTAAGTATAGTTATCATTGAAATTCTTTTTTATAGTATTTGATTTTTTTTTTCAAATTATTGGTTAAAGTTGCCACTCTTGTGGTTTAAATTGTGATTGAAAAAAATAATTTACAAGACAATTAAAGCCATCTTTTTTCAAATTAATTGATACATTGTTGATTTCATTCTTGTGTATCTAGGACTTCAAGTGGAGGAGCACACAAAATTTTACATAGAGAGAAAACTTGGATCAAATTTTTTAAAAGGGATTGTGAGTTTCCAATGTAGCCATTCTAATAGTGATAGGAAATAATGGAAAAAACATACAAAGTTTTCCGAAACTTCCTAAGATCCGTTGCACCCTTTCATTCCGCTAATTCGAAACTTCCTAAGATCTGTTTCACCCTTTCATTCTACTACTCTGCTTCTCCTCCTAAAGCTTTGCAAATGGCCATCATACAAGAATTGGAGGTAGATGGCAAAAAAATTTGGCAATGGTAAGGATGAGTGGCCTACCATTGCATGTTAATGAGATATCCTCGACAAACCCTCCTACTACAAAATGCCAACAAAGAGATCCTACAAAGATTTCCATAAGGTTAAATTTATCTTTAATTTTTCAAATTTTGCCTAAAATTTGACTTTCCTTACATTTCGATTTGAATGTCCATGACCAACCAAACTAGCTTATGACTTAAACTTTAGCCAATTTAGGTTAAATTTATCTTTAATTTTTCAATTTTTTCTTAAAATTTGACTTTCCTTACATTTCGATTTAAATGTCCATGACTAACCAAACTCGCTTATGACTTAAACCTTGGCCATGAAAATTGGCTATTAGAATGCTTGAGACTTGGATTTAAAACGATATCCACTCTTCTCATTTTCCTCAGTGAATAAAAATGTGTATAAGGATTTTACTCCAATTATTAGTTTTGTTTTATGAGTGTTGAGATTTGAGCTACATCTAGCCTCCCAATATTTGATTTCATTTCTAGTAGAGCTTTCTAGAATTGGGAAACCAGGGCTCGTTCACAAAAAATCTTAATTTGTAAGGCAATTGATATTGAATTGAGAAGGAGGAGTTGTGATTAACTTTATTTAGCAACTCTTTGTTCTTGGCGAAACATTGTTGTTTATATTACATTGGCCTAAGACACATGATTATTTATTTAGTCAGGATGAATTAGTTGTTTTGATCTAGAAATGATTACAGTTAAGTTGGAGAATGTTATTTTTTTGAAGTGGAGAATGCTATTTTTTTGAAGTGGACATTTATTTAGTGCAAGCCACAAGTGTAATTACAATAATATCCATTAGGAAACAACTCGATAATGTTAGGTTTTGAAAGAAATATGTGTTGTATTCAAGGCACATTTAAATCTTGGTTTATTTTACTGAAAGATAACAACATCAATCTATTTTTAATGAGAGTATTACTTTGTTTAATTTATTAGATCTAGATTATAAGATCCTTGTTATGTATTTTGTCAGACATTATCAGTTAAGAGTTTATGAGATTTTTGTCACATTTTCCACATTTTTAGTTGTCTCCTATATTCAATAGGCAATGTTTTATGATATACATGTTTTAAATCTTTTGTTACACTTTGGTTACAAACTCAATGTATGAATCACCATCCCTGAGATGATAAGAATACCAACTTTCTGATCATGATGGATTCCTTATATAGGTTCAAGGACTATGTGTTTTTTTTGCAAAAGAGGGGAGAGTCTATGGATTTTTATCTTGAAACTATTAGTGGGCAACCAATGTCTCGAAAAAAATAAATTAAAGTTTCAAAACAAGCTCAATGGAAGTGGATAGCAATATTATGTGTAAACCAGCAATTGTATTATTAAGGGCTTTGTTACCTTAATTGTTTAGTTTCTCAAAGTGAAATTCTAACTAATGGTGGTTCCAAAGAGGTAGACTCCATTGATAGCATATGCCATATTTTTTGTTGAAAACCAGTAGGTCAAAAACTCATGTTAATACTTGGATTATATTTTGTATTAATTATATGAACTACGAACAAACATGGACATCAAGGTTTAGTTGTTGAAGAAAAAGATTTTGAGTGCCCTAGAAATGTTCTCACTCAATTTGCATCAAGGATTTAAGCAATAAGAAAGTTAACATTGTTATAATTCTTTCATCTATGGATCGCATATGTGTTATTTTTGTTAAGTTAACATTGTTATAATTCTTTCATCTATGGATCGCATATGTGTTATTTTTGTTAAGTTAACATTGTTATAACTCTTTCATCTATGGATCACATATGTGTTATTTTTGTTTCCAATGTCTTCTAGTGATTCTTAAGATTGAGAGGTATTTGATTCATAGAATTATTACTTCAATGTTATAATTATTTTGTCTATGTATTGCTTTTGTAATTTTTAGTTTATTTTAGTGGTTTTTAAGATACATATATATTTCACTGGTAAAATAATCTTTTGGTAATATCAAGGGGTTCCCATTTTTCTTCATGTCATACATTCTTTTTTGCAATGCCAATCAAGATTTTCTTGCCTAGTTATAAGTGAAGTCAATTTATATCTTATAGTTATTGCTTTGCCATCAATTTCCCATTGTTATTTAGAGAAGGATTCAATAAATTGAGTTTATTTTATGTTTGTAGTTAATTAGTAGCAAGAAAATAAACTACAAGATGAGAAGCACCAAAGATAACCATACCTAAGGGTAGGATGACATGGAAAATCCTAATGAAAACAACCACAAAGGAAAAAGGGTGGTACAACATGTTCGAAAAAATAGGGTATTCCACAAAGTATGAATACCTTAAGTAACCACTCACAAAACCAGATCAAATTTCGCAACACCAGTGCTTTTATGTGGTTAAAACCCTCTAAGAGAGAAACAATCCATGGTTGTTAGGGACCTAACCTCCCCAACCCCTCATGTAAGTAGAATAGTATGTTTTCTATGTAATAAAGGTTGAAATTAGTAAATAAGTCCTATATAATAATGTGAACAAGTCTAATATAAGAAGACTTAATATAAGCTTATGCTTCTAGAAATATATTTTTCTAGAATGTTATCTAGAAGATAGAATTAGTATAAATAAGAGTATAAGTCATGGGAAAGTTTTGTCTTGAAAATTATTGCAATAGAGATCTACTCTGCTAGAGGTTTCCCTCTCTAAGAGGCAAGTGAACTTGGACTTTTATCAATAAAGGTATCATTGTTGGCGTTGTTATTCTCTATATTTTGTTGTTATATTGGTATGTGTTGTCATATTTCTATTTATGCTTATTATAATACCCTCGATACCTTACAAGTGGTATCAAAGCACTTTCCTCTACATAAATTGTGGGATTTTTTTTAGGGTAGAGACGTGTATTGTTGGCGTCTTTAAAGCACAAACATCTATCATTAGACGAGTAAAACTATGGTTGGGGAAGAATACACATAGGAAATACAAATGGTTTCACGGGTTACTAAAAAAAAAGGTTTCACCTTGTTGGAAACCTTTGTAACCCATGTTGGTACCCCTTTGAGTAGTACCGCATCAGACATAATTTATACATGACCATCACTCCCACGTACCATCAGGTATATAGGGATTTCCCTAGGTCTTCTGAAACCAACTATAGATCAACCTATCGGCCACGTAACTATTATAGTGGCATCGAGAACAACACTTGAGAAGCTCATTCTCTAGTACCTAAGTAACCAGACAATATGACTAATGGTACAGTCGAGCCTCCTTGGTTCCTTGAAATATTGGGTCGAGTACTATTGTTGAACCCTGTACATATATCAAAGAGCTATAACATAAGGCAAACCATTTTCTGTAGGAACCCTAAAAACTCTAACCGGGAGGAAAGGATTAAAAAATAACAAAAGTAAGGCACTTTTTCCATGCAACCCTACCTCCTGCATCCTGGTTGCAAAATTCCTACACAATTTTTCATGTTAACAAAAAAAAAGTATAGTGGTCCTATCAACAACCTTATTTGGGACCTATCCCATTGGATTCCTCTCTTCGCCTTGATCGTCGTGGTACCTATCACTTGTAAGAAAAAAAATTCCATGGACCCACCCACCCTTCTTGGAATCATTATTTTCCACCTATCTCGTTGGCTTCCTCTCTTCGCTCCGTTCGTCATGATACCCCTCATCTGTAACCCTTTTTCTGTGCAGACCCACCTGCCCATTGTTTTCCTCTTCACCAATGGCTCAAACCCACAACCAAGAAATCAATGCCTTGATCGCCAACAACACCCAACATAAGGAGGAAAACAAAAACATTACCACCAACCTTGACTCCCTCAATTCCTTCGTTGAGACCCTCAAGGGACAATACATCTCCCTCAAGGACCAATATTCTACCATCAACAACACACTTTAAAATTGTTGATTTGATCCTTGAATCCTACCTCCTCTAAACAACCTTCATATCATGAAGGCACTGACTCTACCCATTACCAACCCTTTCATTTCAATCACCCTCATACCGAATTGCGTCTTCCCAGAGTCAAGGTGAATAAATTTTATGGGTTGAATCCCACGGGCTGGATCACTCAAATGGAACATTATTTCTCCTTGCATGGAATCACTAATGAATTGGAAAAACTTCATCACGACATCCTCTATCTAGATCATGAACATTATAATGGTGGTAATGGCATAAAAATTAGGGCCAAGGGTATGTTTCTTGGACTCAGTTTGTGGTCGATCTTTATGAATGCTTCAACACTAATACATACCATTTGGGCCATTTGACCAAGTTGAAATAGTTTGGCACCATCAAATACTTTATCACTGCCTTTGAGCACTTGGCTTTCATAATGAAGGGCATTTTAGATGCAGTCTTCAGGGAATGCTTTATTAATGGCTAGAGGAGCACCCAAAATATGAAATCAAGCAAAAGAGATCAAGCTCGATTTAATAAAATCAGTGTGTGATCTTGTTTTGTTTTATCTTTGATTTCCTTATTATCCTGTGTGTAAATATTTGTGTGAATCTATAATCCTAAACTCATATGATGAGGAGAGAGATCGAGAACGAAGAGTCAAAGTTCTTATGAACTTCAATGGGATTAGAAGTACATCAGAATCATGGATTTAGAGTGATCATTGAAGAGATCCAAGATCATGATCGTCGATCATCAAAGAGATCAACAAACAAAACTGGAGGTAATTGGACTGGTCCTAACCCTTCGAAAGGAAACATTGTGGTAGTGTATTGGTGCATATATACTTCGGTGGATTGGTGACCGGTTGACAGACCTTCAACCATAATAGACTGATGATTCGCAAGGATATTTAGAGAAGAAAACCGATGGTCAGTTGGAAAAGTACCTCAGTGGGCTGATTAACTGGACTAGACCAAACAATTTAATGTGTAGTGTTAAATTATTGGAGCTCAGTGGCGATGGTCTGATGGTCCCAATGGTCAGTCGACCATTTAACAACAGAGTCAACTGGGGTGAATTCAAGTCGATTAAGAGAAGAGGCATAGGAAAGGGTTAATGGGGTTTAATCTAACCCGGTAGACATCATCAAGTGCATGGGAGTTTCATAGTGGAAGGAGGGGGTGATTCCATCTCCATCAAGTGGTACCAATGCAGGAAGATTCCTAAGTGTTGAGAAGGTGAGTCAAAGTGTAGAATGTAGCACACATGACCCCCTTAATCCACTCTGGGGAAAGTGGGATGTTCAATTTTCCTTTTTTTAACGCTTGGGTGAGTACTTGGGCACATCAGTTTCTAAGTGAGGACTTATCTTATCAAAATATAAGCTATGTTGTGTCTTACAATTTCATAAATACAAGTCTCCTTCGAAGTCAGTTGATGTATTTAGGAATCCAGATGCTCCAATCAAATGGTCATCATTCCTCCTCAACATCATCTTAACATCCTATAGCTAAATCAAACTCATTCCCATCGGGGTACTCACTTGCTAGAGTCGCCATTCTCTCTGATGGCACCGTTTTGAAAAATCACCTTAAGGATCTAATGGATCTCAAATATATCGGTTCTACGACTATGATTTCATCAGAGCCTCTACTGGATCGATGGTTACCCTCCATTTAATGTCCTAGTCCTAACATGTCCAATGGGACCTACAACCATTAATGATTGAGATTAAATCTCTCCCATTTCAAAATCAACGGTTTATCTCTGTTCTTGGAGCTCCTCCTTATCAAAGTATCTTTTTTCTAGCTCCACCGATTACTCCGAGTAAGACACTCTAACTACACATGCTCCAATAGATCAAATGGTCCTCATTCGTTTGATATGACGGACGTAATGTGTCTCTGGGTTTATAATTAGTCATCGGTTAAGGTTGAAGAAATCTCCTCCTCGGGAAGTTCTCACGAGATCTAACGACTATGATCTATCAATACTTCTCCACGAGATCTACAGTTCTCAAACTTCCTATCATTGGATCCCTCCTCTACTCTTCTTTCTAGACCTCCAACTGACCTTGCTCCAATAGGATATGGACTGGATCCAATGATTCAAAACCCACCATGGTCATACTCATATGGATCAACGGTCCTAATGACTCGATATTCCCCCTCGTTGGAGTCTTATTTCATTATAACCATTGATCACTTCGATGGGTGAACCATCAAATCAATGGACCAAATATACTTGGCACAATGATCCAATGGTTGTGAGTCATCCCAAATGAACTCAAGTTTTCTTCAAGAGAAATAGTTCGAATCTAGACTCGAGTATTTAGTGGTTTCTTCAAAGCTTTTGTTAAGATTCTACCATACCCATAAGGACTCTAAAAATTTTCCTTAACCCATTCTAGAAATTATTTCTTGAAGTTTGAAAAATACATGCATATCTTGCAATCTTTCCACTAAAACATCGGGGATTCTTTGGGGTTCAAGCCCACCATTCTTCACAGTAACATCCCTCTTTGTCAGGAAAATCATGCCACTGGGTAAATCAAGTCTTAGTCCATATCATGCATACATTCCTCTCAAGGATGCAAGTTCCTCTTGAATACTAATAGCCAATACGGGTTTGATTGTTGTGGGTTAATAGGTCAAATAATGGAAACATGAAAATAATCCATCACACTTAGGAATTCAACATATGATTTACAATCATCCACATTTTTTTTATCCAATTTAACAATATAAGGATTTATTATCCATGCACAAACCATACATAATACATAGATCAAGTTAAATACTTATTTGATAAGGAGAAAATTCCACACCAATTGACTAATAGAAGACGTCTTTCCTCCCAACCTTAGGCCTTACTGTAGAGTGTCTTCCTACAATACGCCACCCCCATTCCAAGCCATGATATCACAAGGGAATGAATCAACTAGTTTCTCAATTTCTTGATGATCCATGAAGTTTACTCTCCTTCTTCCTCTGACAACAATAGAAGTTCCCCCCTTCCCACAAAACTCAATTTTTCCACAAGTTTATCGGGTGATTTATCAATTGGATTTCCTCTGCACAAGGGAGTCCCTTCTTTGCTAAACATTCCCTCGAAGACCTCCCCTTACCAATGTTGGTTTCTATCTAGTAAGAACTAAGATGTAGCCCTCTATTTCTCTAGTCTAGATCCAGGTCTTTGTTGTTTCAAGGTGATCATCATTAACTCAAACGAGATTTCTATTTTCTTTAAGAAATGATCCTTTCTTTCTTCTCTTCCTCACTTCTACACCAGAAAATATATGTTCTATGCGTTCTCTCTGTTCCTAATGTGTGAAATTGCACTCTCCTTACATTCTCCTTTGGTGACTATATCTTTGGTTTTTTTCCACCTTTTGGTCTCTTCTTCCCTAATTCTTGGGATTCTCATGGCTTCTGTCAGAAGCGACCTCCAGTTAGGAACCACATTTTGAAGGGGAAATCCAAGGGTTTACTTCTATCAAATTTTTTAGTTGACCCCTTCCTCTTCAAGAGATCAGATATGTTAGTAGTATTAACTGCCTCAACCACCAATCATGACTTCCATTACCAATCACATGGCTCCATGAAATATGGTACGTTGTTAGGTGAAAATTTATGTTTGACAAGCATAAGTAGTCTGTTAAACAAGTTTTCAATTTTCTTCATTAAAGCCTCTCATTTCCACATCACCAATTGACTTCATCAATTTCGCATGTGATATCATGGCTAGTACTTTCAAGGCTGCTTCCTCTCAGACAACAATTTGTTGTCTTTCATTAATCAAAATGTGATTATAAGCTTCATAACATAATTATATGAAGTCTCAAGCATAATTACAACTATGGGGGGAAACAAGGTGTTACATTCCCCTCCCCCCTAAAGAAGCACCATTCTTAGTGTTTGAAACACCATGTATTTACAATTATACAAAAAAGAAATGGGTATGCCAATATCATGGCACCCTCTATCTCCCATGTAGCCTCATCTACTCCAAAATGCTTATTGCATCTTGACTTGCATGATGGCTCGGTTCTAGAGCATTGTTTCGCTCCTGTCGAGGATGCATTAAGATTTAGGTTGAAATTCTCCCTCTGGTTCCACCTGTATCATAATCCAATCAATAATATGATCAAAATCATGAACATATTTCTTTAATAAAGATACATGGAGCACATTATGAGATCTAACTATAGGCGGTAATGCAAGTATGAATGCTACTGGTGCCACTCTTTCTGGGACTTCAAACGATCCACAATATAGTGGTGCTAACTTAGCACACATTCCCATTCTTATGGAACTTATCCTAGGTTTCACCCAGAGATACACATGATCCCCTGCTTTGAACACTATGTGAGTTCTCTTGCTATCTATATAGCTCTTCTATGTTAGGATATGTCCCTAACACCTTATAGTTAGTAATTAATTAGTTGTCATTGTAATAAGTGGTCAACCCTCGTTAATATCGGGACCACAAGCAGTTAGAAGGTTGGTTATTTTAATGTTATAAATTAGTTATGGATAACCCATGGTATTGTCCCATGGTATTCTTGGTTGTGAACTGTATTTAAAGAATGCATCTCTCTATTGTAAGTTGTTGATGATTATTGTAAGAGAGCAATGTTCATTTGGAGGTTTCCCCCTCGAAGAGACAAGTGAACTAAGATTTTTGTGATATCAATATTATATTTCTGCTCTGTATTTGATGTTCTTGTTACTTGCACAATATATTTTCTTGTTCTATTAATTGTTCTAGGTATATCACAAGTGGTATCAGAGCACTTTTTTGGGCAAGAAGTGTGGATGATTTTTTTTTTCAACGCACAAATCTGTGGTTGGGTAAGCATACATGCAAGAAATACAATTGGTTCTTAAGAACACATCTATTGGCCACCTTGTTGGTACCCCTTCGAGTGGTAGCACATCAAACAATGCCTATGCACAAGATTTCCCTAGGCATCCTGTGATCCAGATTATTTTCGGCACGAAATGAGAGTGGAGATATAATAAATAAATGTATAGAGATATCTCAAATATCCAATAATATAACAGAAATGTATCAAAGATGCAAACATAAACATAAATATATAGTAATACACAATTCTCTATTAATGAGCGAAAATGTACAGAGACTGTAAAAATACAGAGTGAAAGACTCGCTAGAATGATGGCAACATATCTCTAAGAAGAGATGTGATGGCTACCTGAATTCACAAGAAGATGATTTTATAATGAGCCTCCAAATTTCTTTTTATCATAAATAAAATCCAAAACCCTAACCCCGGAATATGAAAATCCAACAGTTTTGTGGACCCTGTTTTGGGTAGTTTGGTGTATCAATTTCCCGGGGGCGTAACTTTGGCATACGATCTTCGTTTGGGGCGCACGATAGCTCGTTGGAAAGGTGTATTTGAGGAGATTCAATTTGGGGGCTCATTCAAAGCCTTCAGATCTCATTGAGAACCTAGATCCCAAAAAACCTTCATTTAGGCCCTCAAAATGGCCCTGAAAGTTAAAAACTGCTAAAAATAGTAAATTACCAAAATTGTCATAAAACTGTTTTGAGCCAGTTGGAAAAGGTGGGTGACCACTGATATCCACCTGGATCAATCCTGCCTCCTTAGGAAGCAAAGGTATCCATTGTGTTGAGTGCATGGGGGAGAGGGAAAAGCATTTGTTGAATCTGCATCTTGATGCACTGCTTGCCTTGTTGGAGAAGTTATGTTGCTTAGCTTGTTGAAGGTTGTCATGAACCTGTGGCTGGAAGGGTTGGAAATTTTTAACCAGTCTGGATACATGAGATTCCTGTGTGTAGAAGGAATCTTTATACTTTTTTGCAATCTTGTCGACCTGCTCTTGTTGGATAGAAGGTGTTTGGACTAAAGATGCAGTGGTGTTCTTTTGTTCATGCTTTGAACAAACTGTGAAGAAGGTGAATTTTGTAGTATGAGATACTACCTTGCAAAACTTTTTAGGTGGGACAATAGTTGGAATTACCTATGGTATTCTGTATAGATGACCCCCCAAAGTAACAATGATACTATGGGGTCGAGACTCATAAACAACATGGTGCTTCCACATATATGGTTGGCCCAAGAGAACATCACAAACATCCAACGGGGAAACATCACATAATACCTCATCCTTGAAGGGTTGGATACCATATGACAATCGACACTGCTATATGACACAAATATCTCATCCATGGAAAAGCCACTCGATGTTGTATGGTTGTGGGTGTGGTGTTGTCGACAATCCTAACTGTTTGACGACCTCTATTGAGATGAGGTTCTTATAGATTCCTCTATCAACAATAAAATGCAGCGGGGTCCCCTTCACCACATCTGTGAATGAAAAAGGTGCTCCCCCTCTTCAGGATCTGTAGTCTCGACAATAGAAGTGGGGTCTACGTCGATGATCTGTCTTATGTCAGTATTTTCTGAATCAAATTTTGAATTAGGGTTCGGATCCTTGTCTTTGATTTTGGCCACCAATGACTATTTTGAGCGACATTCATTGATGTTGTGCTAGGGGATTTTGTGGAAATCACACCATTTTCTGGTGTCCTTTTTCATCTTCTCATGACCCTTATTTTCTTGTGGCTTGGACTAGTTTTTGGGAGACTGTCTATTAGGGTCAACCTTATCATACTTTGGTTGTTGTGGATTTGCAGACCTGAAATCCCATTTGTTATGGTGCTTAAATTTCTGCTCGATTTTGACAACACATCGATAAGCAACACCGAGTGATGATATGTCCAAAAAATCCATTTCATTTTGGATGTATCTGTGTAGAACCCCACAGTATTTCAGAACCAAATTTCGTTTGGAGTCTTTGATACCCATCTTGGTGCACAAGGTATCAAAGGTATTGGTTAACTCTGGAAATGCTTGGCCCCTCTCTTGCCGCAGTGTGGTCCACCTCATATACTGGTCCTCATAGTTTCCAACAAGGTAATATTGTTCCTTTACAACATCCACAAAAAAATCCCAAGTGGGATCGGCCCCATATATTCTAGACTCTTTTGTGGAACTTTTCTCCCAATAAGTTTCCCACCAATGTTTGACATGGGGGAGATCTTTAAGGAGTGTGAAGGTGATCTTTTCCATGTCAGAAAAATGGTGAACAAAGAAATAACCTTCTAGTAGATTTAACCATTTGTCTAGGGAATCCACATCTATCTGACCTTCAAATACAAGAATATCAAAAATTAACCTGTACCTTGAAAGGAAAGGTTCTTCCAAAGTGGTTGTTTGATGAATATGTGCATGCTTCTATCAACAGGCATTGAAGGATGTGGGAAAAATTCTCCATCATTTTGTCCCTCTATCGCGTGAGAGCTTGCTCAAGCAACATATTGATAGAATCGTCTATTCCATCATTTTTCTTTTCTTCCTCCATGGATGGTTTCTTGGGCATGCGAGAGCGATTTTCTTCAAGAGAGATAAGCTCAAGACCCAAATTTCTATACTCGGACCTTGTCGGGGACATGCATTGAAAAAAATGATCAAGAGCAGCCTGCTCTGATACCACTGATCTAGATTATTTTCGACACAAAATGAGAGTGAATATATAATAAATAAATGTACAGAGATATCTCGTATATCCAATAATATCACAAAAATGTATCAGAGATGCAACCATAAACAAAAAGATATAGTAATACACAATTTTCTATTAATGAGCGAAAATGTACAAAGACAGTAAAAGTACAGAGTGAAAGACTAGCTAGAATGGTGGCAATTTATCTCTGAGAAGAGATGTGATGGCTACTTGCATTTTCAAGAAGATGATTTTACAATGAGGCTCCAAAGGCCATGGAAGATGAAAAACCAACAGTTTTGTGGACCCTGTTTTGGGTAGTTTGGTGTATCAACTTCTCAGGGGCGTAAATTTGGCATACGATCTTCGTTTGGGGCACACGATATCTTGTTGGAAAGGTATCATTGAGGAGAACCTCGATCCCAAAAAACCTTCATTTAGGCCCTCAAAATGGCCCCAGAAGTTAAAAACTGTTAAAAGTAGAAAATGACCAAAATTGCCAGAAAATTGTTTTGAGCTAGTTAGAAAAGATGGGTGGCCACCGATATCCACCTAGATCATCCTAGAACCATCCTAGATTAACCAATTAATATTCTGAATGCTATAGTGTCACTAAGAGCATCAATCAAGAAGATACTCTCTAGTACCTAGTGTTGAAGAAAATGCATGAGGAACCTTACTCCAACAATTTCAAATCTTACTAGGCTAGGGTAAGATAGTTGGGATTATCACCCAGGTTTTATATCCTTATACAAAAATTATCAATCGATTCTCGAGTAATAAGTACTAGGAACCTATGTTGTCTTTTATAAATAAATTGTGCAAAAGAATAAAGTAAAATAAATATGCACTGTATTTTGAGAATTGAAGAAAAAATGAAATACAACTTTGAAAATAATATCAAAAAATACACAAGTGAGATAAAAATCAGCAAGTGATTTTATTAATTTCATTCCAAGTTACAATCATAGCCCCTTTACAAACCCTTGTGAGGGTAGGGACCAAGATCAGACTGAGATATCTTCGATGGGAACCATACAAAAAGACTCTGAAAACAAGAGGGGACTAAGACTAGAAGTTTGGATCAACTTAGCCATGAAAGTATCATTCACTGACTCTGCAAAATATTCCCTATCAGTAATTAAATCTAATTCATATACAAATCAGAGTACACAAACTACCAAGATCAAATGATTAACCTTTCTAGAATAAGATGTTGAAATATGTATCTCAATCCTTGAATTATGTTTCCTTCAATAAGACATTTTTGTCAACAAGAAGGTTAAGACTCTAAGATAACTCAAAATGAATGGAAATAAATTAATCTCACAAGAATAAGAGTAGACCTTATATCTGAAATTTATTCCTGTGTGTGTGTGTGTGTGTGTGTGTGTGTGTGTGTGTGTGTGTGTTTATCCCTTGAAATTTCTTTTATTCTCCTTCAAAGTAGATTGAGTAGTTCAACTACTTTTGTTAAATCACTAATTAATTTTAGTTAATGGGGACAACCCTAATAAATAATAATAATTTCAAAATGATAAGGGTAAAATAATACTAACTAATAAGTGGGTTCCCTAACTCATTTTTATTTAATTTTCCAATAAATCCCCTTGTTCCTCCAAAATAAAATATGCATATGAATAATCAGATTTCACATCCCCCCACAAAAAATAAAACCAATCAATAATCAATCATCTTCCAAATGCACTTGTGACTCCCAACTTATTATGTGCACCATATATACCAAAATAGATATATCATTAAACTTCCTTAAAATGTGTTATAAAATTAGAGCATGTATGAAATGGCCTCAATCTGTCTAAGGTAAGACTGTCCATAAATATGGCACTATCAAAATAACCAGAACTATATTCAAAATAAAAATATCACAACCATAGTAAAATCAAAAGCCATAATCCTTACGTGAGGAAGTTTGCCTCTGTTTACTTCCCTGTGGTTTGATGACTTCCAATTTTTCCTCTACTAGCACCTCAAGCTTTGCTATTGACACTTTTGGATGCATATATTCAAAAGTCAAATGTTCATTAGCATTTCTTGGTTGCTTGGCATGGAAAGAGATTGAGTGGGAGGAGGTAATTGATTGGTCTAATTTAGGAGATTTAGTAGGATATTTTTGTTTACCAGACTTGGGTTCTTGAGCTTGAGACTTGAGCCTTTTAGATGGTTTAGTGTATTGGGAATGAGAAGTATCTGTGGCAATATGGGAAATATATATTTTTACGGGAGGTGGAGGTAATGGAAATGAGGCAGAGTGGCATCTATGAGATTAAGACTGAGGGGGGTTGACAATACAATTCCATCCATCATTAATGGGGATCTTAGGAGGCAATGAAACATGAGGGTGTATAGATATTCCAGAGATACTATGATGAAGTTGGATTGGTGCCCTTTGGGGTGGAGGATGTGGTTGGAAGACTCCTCTTCCCACCATGTTTAAGAAACTTGTTTCAAACAATCGATTAAATTCTTCGGAATTGGAATCAAAGTGGATTAAAAACCTAAGTCTCTTATTCTCCATAATTCGGTTGGTCCTCTTCCCCTACCTCTGCCACCTCTGCCACCACTTTCTTTGCCGAAGAATCTCATCTAGAGTGTAAAAAATGGTTAGAGTATATCACTATGGTCGATAAACATCAAATAAAATTACATTATATAATTCAGATTAAGCTTTTTTGACAACAAACAACAAGAAAGCAATCAAGGAGACTCATATAGAATTCAAACTCGGTTGTAAATTTATTCTTCCTTGTATTAACAATCACTTACTATTTGAACGTGGAATTAAAAAAAAAATGTTTTTGGGATCGTGAAGGGATTGTAATGAGAGAAAAGTGATATAATGACAGGGAAATGAAATGGCACATGTTCAACTGATCACCATAAAAACACACAACACCAATTATATTCATCTTCCAAGCCTCATTAGATGATCAACCAATTGTTGGACAATTGGTTTGGATAGTTGGTTGTCATTGATGTCAACCCTTGGAGAGTGATCTTGGATATTGATGTCAACCCTTATAGATTAATGTCAACCCTTGGAGAATTACAGAAGCCCCAGAGATGTGGATGATATCGTTGGATAATTGGTTAAGATCGATGTGATCGAGATTGATGATGAGTTAGTTGGGTACATTTGATATAGTATACATGTAGCCCTAGAGGTGTGCTATGGGACTCGAAGTTGAATGAAGAATAATGACATGAAGAAAAATGAAATTTCAGGTAAGACTATCATAGATGAATAGTACATGTTGTGTTGTTTTCGTTGATGTGTGGTATGCCACATGGATCCTCACGGTTAGGGAGATATGGCCTTGTGAAGTTGGAAGCCCTAAGGAAGGGTTAAGAAGCCTTGATTGGTTACAAGTTAACTAGTCAAAGGGGTAAAGTTGTTGTAACAAGAAAACCCTAGAATCCCTAAAGTAAGGAGGGGAGTTACCTAGCACTTGAATAAATACACCTCAAGGAGTCATTCATTTGTAAACACTCACACACTTATTCATTGATAATGTATCTTGTGATATAGTGAATTGTTATGGTTTAGTGAATGGTTATGGTCTATTTTTGTCTTTTGGTGAATACGATGGGACGTCTGAGGCAAAGAAGAAAGTGAGAGAAAAGAGAAAAAATTTCGAAGTTGCAGAAGGCTAGGGTTTTTGAAAAAACCCTAATTACTGACACCCTCCTGAGTTTCACTATATCTGTCAAGAGAGGCATCCTTGTGGGTCAACTATTATCTTTCTAGTGAGGCACTAGTAAATTTGGGATAAATGTTAATCCCAGGTCCCTGAAGTCTAAAGAAAGTACACTAGTCAGCATTCTATAGGTTTAGGTCAACTACAGAAGTTTTGGTATGGTTATATGCTTGTTTTGATGGTTATTTTTTCTTATAATGTGGTGAATGCTTGAGGCATTTTTGGTATGGTTGGTCTTGTACTTGGATATGGTATATGTTGGTTGGTTGGCTGAGTGAGGAGAACTCTTATGACTAGTACAACATATGGCATGGTTATTATAGTTCATACGTTTGAGTTGATTATACAAGGTTGATGGATGTTCATGTTGTATGGTGATGAATGCATGAGGGACATGCATTGGTTCTTTTAGATTCTTCATTGATGACATGGTATAGATCTGCATATGGTTGTTGGTATGGTATATAGTACATGATTGATGCTTGATATTATATATAGTTAAGATACATTTCATGACATATGGTTTGTGGTACATGGTATGGTATATGGTATGATACAGGTTTTGATGTACATGGTTGATGTGCATGGTTGGCACATGGTTGGTACATATTGATGTACAAGGTTGATGATATAGGTTTGGCACATGGTTGATGATACCAGTTTGGTGCATGGTTGATCTACTTGTTATGGTACATGGTTGATGATAAAGGTTTGGTGCATGGTTGATGGTACAGGTTGAGGTACATGTTGATGCATGGTACAGGTTGGTACTTGGTTGAGACACATATCTTGTGATGGCATGTCGTGATGTTGGTACATGCTTGGTAGAGGCATGTGTTGGTGATTTTGAGCATATGGTTTGAGATATTCTCCTGGTGATATTGGTATGAGTTGCATGCAAATGAGAGTGTATATGGTCTCGTGGATGAGAAAATGACAGGTTGGACAGGTTGTTGTGACAGTGATATGTTGACAAGTTACATGTTGATGTGATAGTGACAATGACAGTGATAGTGATAGTGGTAGTGACAGTGACAATGACAGTGACATAGTTTGCGGCAGTGATTTTGTAACAGTTGGTATACACTTATATTTCAGGGTGGCATGACGGGGAAAGGAAAGGGGGTTGTAGCCTCCTTCTGGTTGGAGCTGGAGAATCAAATATTTGGAGCTTCCTTCAAGTTGGAGCCTGAGAAACAAGTGGTTTTATCCACCTTATGGTTAGATCCGGAGAACCTAGAGGGTTGTAACCTCCTTCTGGTTGGAGCTAGAGTATTCAGGTAATTGTAGCTTCCTTTAGGTTGGAGCCTGTAAATAGGGGTTTGGAGCCTCCTTCGAGTTGCATCTGAAGAATTTAGAAGTTGGTGCTTCCTATGAATGAATTGTTGATATATATAAGAAAGCATTATGTGGTTTTCTCCCAATTTTGTTTACATGCTTATGATATATATATATTGGATGCATTCATAGATGATACATTGATGATATATTGTTGATCATTGTTGTTAAAGTGAAAGAATATATATTGTGGTTAAAAGTGGTATGAATTGCTCATCCTGATTCACCCCCCCTATCAGTATTCCAATAATTGGTATCAAAGCAAGTTCCTTCAGGACACAATTTAACCACTAGAAGGAGAGCATGGAATATACTGATAATGGAGTACCAGTGTTTAATGGTCAAATTTGTATAGAGTATGAGATATGGAGAAGAAGGAAGAAAATATGTTTGCAGAAACAAGGATATGATATTTGGTATTCAGTGGTAACAAGATACAATTCTACAAAGAAAGAAAAGACTACAACCAAGAAGGAATTGAAGAAGAATAAAAAAATAGAAATGGATTTCATCTCGGATGGATTATCTGATCCGATAAGAGAAAAGATTGGAAATTGTTCATCAGCTAAATAACTTTGGGATAAGCTACATCATATCTATTCTTCTCCCATCACAGATTCAAATAATTCCAAAGAATATGCAAATATAGAACAAAAATAAATATGCTCATCATGTCAGATATATTCAGAAGAGGAAGAGTATGAAGAGGCAACAGTTGATTACAGAGAACAATTAATTAGTGCAATTGAATATCTAAGGATTGAAAGAAAAGAAAACAAGTCACTCCAAGAAGAACTAAAGAACATGGAAGAATCATAGAAATCCAACACCAAAAAAGTCGAGCAGAAGATCATGACGCTAAAAGGTTAGCTAGAAGAAGCCATAAGGATTGAAAAAACTCCCAAGGATCAGAAGCAGTACTTGGAAGCCAAAATAACAACACAGAAGAAAGAAGCAAAAAA
This sequence comes from Picea glauca, assembly GCA_000966675.3. Taxonomy (NCBI): domain Eukaryota; kingdom Viridiplantae; phylum Streptophyta; class Pinopsida; order Pinales; family Pinaceae; genus Picea; species Picea glauca. The sequence continues at coordinate 682,709 of JZKD02S0960022.1, forward strand.
GAGAGAGAAGATACTGATAGATCATCTCAAGGAAATAACTAACAATTTAAATCATCTTAAAGAAGAATTCAATAAACGATAAAGAAAACTTGAAGATGAAATAATCACATTGACGATCCAACTTGAATAAGCAAAGTGAATAGAAGAAGTCATGAGAATCCAGATGATGAAGAAAGAAGAAGAGGTGGAGAAGCTTGAAGAAGAAGTTTCCATGTTAAGAGTAAAAGTTGTCTAGCTCAACATAAATGTTGAAGAGAAAGAAACATCCACATCATTAGTTGACGATAAGCCCTCCAGGTTGCCAGAAAGGAAGAGTGAACAAAATCCAATGACTTATGCAGAAGTCATTAAAATTTAGATGAGAAAGAATAATTCAATCCCTTGAAGAAGAACCTTCCAAAAGTGTGAAAGACTCAAGAAGAAAACTGCAGAAGAAGATCCTCCATGTTCAAGCCACAAAGAAATCTCAATCATGATCATGATTGGCCAAGGTAGGAATTCAGAAGGAATACACCACAAAGAATATCATTCACTCCCAGGTATGTAAATTTATCTTATGGTCATTGTTTTTATTGTACTAACTTTGGACATAAGGTTTCATATTGTAGGGCTTATGGAAGAAATGTTCAAGCAAGAAAAGCATATGTGGCACCACATGACATTGAATGTTACAAATACAATAAATGTGGACACATAGCTCATGATTGCAGAAGCATGATGGATACTTCTATGAAAGAGAACATTGATATTACATACAAGAAGGTTTGGAAAATAAACAAGAATAGGTAAAGGAATATTAGATACTCTCAAGATTGGAAATAATACGATATGAAGACAAATCTCCCCCGAAAAAGGAAGATGTCATACACAGGAAGGTTTGGAGAAGAAATGAAAAACTAGAAGAACAAGTGAGTAAAGAAAAGGTCCCAGAGATCAAAGGATTTGGAGTAGCACAAGAAAGAAAAGAAGAGCGGGTGAATTAAAAACATGTTCAAGAGATTGTACTTTTAGGAATTGTAGTTCAAGATCAATCCACAAGCAGAAAGGAAAAATTCAAAGTTCAGAGAGATGATAACTCTACAGATGAATAGGAAGATGGTTCTGCATCATAGAAGGTATTCTTCTGAGCCATCCAGCTTAGAGACTCCTAGTAAATATGTATGTTGAACATGGGGATTCTATGCAGTAACAGAGAGAGATTCAGAGCAGTCAGATAGTAGAAGTAAAGTATGATAAATTGATTGAGAAAGCAATGTTCCCACACTGGTGTCAGTTGAAATTTACTCACACAGAAGTTTATGATTGTATTCAGGCAGAGATATCTTCAATACAGGTTGTTCCAACAAATAGATCATATTAATAGACATATTGATTCATATAATTCTTTAGTATAGTGATAGATGGGTCAACATTGTGGACAGTTGAGGAGCAGAGTTATGGAAAATTTGTGACATATGGACAGAGATGGATTCATAATATGCTTATCAAGTTTGGATAGATATATATACCAATGGATGAGAGCATGAGTTCGGGACATATTGGTTAAGAGATTGATTCAGAAATCAACTCAGAGACAGTTGGATGATTATGATAAAGGAATATTTGAATTCTTTACCTTTGAATGATTTTTATAAATGTCAGTGAATTACATGAGGAAGCACCAATAGATAATGAACAACACTGGAAGAGAGGAAATGAAACATTTCAAAGGTATCTCTACATCTTGTAGAGAAGGAAAATCATCATAAAAAGAGAATCCAAAAAGGAATATCAATAGCATGCAGACAGGGGGAGACATACCCACAATGATATCTATTATTTTTCCTATGATTGTTTAGAGAAGGTGTAGTGTTAGGAGGAGACATATTGACAAGAGGAGTTAACCTTTGGTCAAGGAGGAAGAGAAAGAACAAATGCATGAAGATAGGGGTAGAAGCCCCAAGGAGAGATACCCTTTACCATTGATGCCAAAGGAGGCGAGGTGAGAAACATTGATGAGGAGAAATGGTCATAGGAGGAGCATCAGAATTGGAGCATTAGTGTTTCCATCAACATTGGTGCTACCATCAATGTCGAAGGGGGATATTGTTGGACAATTATTTTGGACAGTTGGTTGTCATTGATGTCAACCCTTGGAGAGTGATCTTGGAGATTGATTTCAACCCTTAGAGATTAATGTCAACCCTTGGAAAATTCCAGAATCCCCATAGATATGGATGAGATCGTTGGAAAGTTGGTTATCATCTGTGTGATCAAGAGTGATGATGAGTTAGTTGGGTACATTTGATATAGTTTACATGTAGCCCTAGAGGTGTGGCTATGGGACTCGAGTTTGATTGAGGAATAACAACATGAAGGACAATGAAATTGTAGGTAAGACTAACATATATGAATAGTACATGTTGTGTCGTTTCTAGTGATATTTGGTACGCAACATGGATCCTCACGATTAGGGAGATATGACCTTGTGAAGTTGGAAGCCCCAAGGAAGGGTTAAGAAGCCCTAGTTGGTTACAAGTCAACTAGTCAAAGGGGTAAATTTGTTGTAACAGGAACACCCTAGAAGCCCTAAAGTAAGGAGGGGAGTTACCTAGCATTTGTATAAATACACCTCAATGAGTCATTCATTTGTACACACTCACACACTTTTTCATTCATAATCTATCTTGTGATATAGTGAATTGTTATGGTTTAGTGAATGGTTATGGTATATTTTTGTCTTTTAGAGAATACGACGAGACATTTGAAAAAATGAATAAAGTGCGAGAAAAAAACAAAATTTTCAGAGTCGCAGAAGGCTAAGGTTTTTGAAAAGACCCTAATTACTGACATCCTCATGGGTTGCACTATATATTTCAAGCGAAGCATCTTCACAGGTCATCTAGTGTTTGTCTAGCGAGAAACTAGTAAATTTGGGATAAATGCTAATCCTAGGTCCCTGAAGTCTAAAGCAAGTACACAGGTTAGCATTCTATAGGTTCAAGTCAACTACAAAAGTTCTGGTACGGTTATATGCTTGTTTTGATGGTTATTTTTGCTTATGATGTGGTGAATACTTGAGGCCTTCCTTGTATGGTTGGTATTGTACTTAGATATGGTATATGTTGGTTGGTTGGCTTAGTGAGGAGCACTGTTATGACTATTTCAACATATGACATGACATATCTTTGAGTTTCTTGTACATGGTTGAGGGATGTTCATGTTGTATGGTGATGAATGTGTGAGGGACATGCATTGGTTCTTTGAGATGCTCCATTGATGACATGGTACATATCTTCGTATGGTTGTTGGTATGGTATATGGTACATGATTGATGCTTGATATGGTATATGGTTTAGATACATTTCTTGGCATATGGTTTGTGGTACATGGTATGGTATATGGTATGATACAAGTGTTGATGTACATGGTTGATGTGCATGGTTGGTACAGATTGATGTGCATGTACATGGTTGATATACATGGTTGGTACATGTTTGATGATACAGGTTTGGTGCATGGTTGATGAACTTGTTATGGTACATGGTTGATGGTACAGGTTGATGCATAGTATAGGTTGGTACTTGGTTGAGACACATATCTTGTGATGGTATGTGGTGATGTTGGTACATGCTTGGTAGAGGCATGTGTTGGTGATGTTGAGCATATGGTTTAAGATATCCTCTTGGTGATATTGGCATAAGTTGCATGCAGATGAGAGTGGATATGGTCTTGTGGATGAGACAGTGAGTGGTTGGACAGGTTTTTGTGACAGTGATCGGTTGACAGGTTATAGGTTGATGTGACAGTGACAACAATAGTGATAGTGATAGTGGCAGTGGCAGTGACAGTGACAGTGACAGCGACAAAGTTTGTGGCAGTGACAGTGATAGATTTTGTGGCAGTGATAGTGGCAGAGTTAGTGATAGTTGGTATACACATATATTTTAGGGCGACAGGACGGGGCAAGGAAAGGGGGTTGTATCCTCCTTCTAGTTGGAGCCATAGAATCAAGGAGTTGGAGCTTCCTTCAGGTTGGATCCATAAAATCAAGGAGTTGGAGCTTCCTTCAAGTTGGAGCCTGAGAACTAGGTGGTTGTATCCACCTTCCGATTGGAGCCGAAGAACCCAGGGGATTGTAGCCTCCATCCAATTGGAGCCAGAGAATTCAGGGAGTTGTAGCTTCCTTCAAGTTGGAGCCTATAAATAGGTGGTTAGGTGGTTGTATCCACCTTCTGATTGGAGCTGGAGAACCCAGGGGGTTGTAGCCTCCTTCTGGTTGGAGCCAAATAATTCAGGGAGTTGTAGCTTCCTTCATGTTGGAGCCTGTAAATAGGGGTTGGAGCCTCCTTCCAGTTGCAACTAGAGAATTTGGAAGTTGGTGATTCCTATGAATGAATTCTTGATATATATAAGAAAACATTCCATGGTTTTCTCCCATTTGGGTTTCCACGTAAATATCGGTGTAGTGTGTTCTTGATGTGATACATTGTACACAACACTTCTAAATCATGAATATGGAAAAAAATGATTATTTCTAAGCTTTATTGAAGTTTCTAAGCTTGTTTGTTGGTTATAAAGTTGAAATTTTTCATATAGCAATTTGTATGGATAGTTATGCTCCAAGTATGTATATATATATATATATATATATATATATATATATATATATATAT
>JZKD02S0960022.1:687396-702751 GCA_000966675.3 Picea glauca
TATTGAACATTGTTGTTAAAGTGAAAGAATATATATTGTGGTTAAAAGTGGTATAAATTACTTACACTGATTTGCCTCCCCTGCCTCTCAATATTCCAACTCCAATATTCCAACTCCAATTGCAATTATGTCACTCTTTATTTCACTCAAAAATGAATGAATTTGAATGATTGTGAAATAAGGACTAATGGAGTAACTCATAAAAATTCATGTTGATCTTGAGTATATGATACACCAACTAACTAGCATGTAACTCATCGCAAATAATATGGTCTCAACTCTACAATTTCTTTTTATTTAGAATTTATCTTTAATTTCACAAATAATATGGTCTCAGCTCTGCAATTTCTTTTTATTTAGAATTTATTTTAATTTCAATACACATGGGAAAAATATGAATGAAAATTTGAAATGAAATATGGATATAGGGACTAGGAATAACTTATGGAAAGTGTTATTTATGAGGGGAAGTGACTCTGTGCAAGAAACATCAACAACCGTAACTTCACACAACCATACAAGAACATACAAGTTGCAACACATATTTCCTTTATATTTGTTTATTCCTTTTGCAACATTAATGTTTTCCAGATGTATGCCATTTATCATTGTGCAGATCTAAAATTCATACAATCACAGGTATTTCCCGACTTCCTTTTATGTATATTTTTTTTAAAGCAAAGTTTTTCGAATCGAATCTGCAATTTTCAAAATAATATATGCAAAGAAAATCCAACTTCCAATTTATTTTCTAAAAATGATGTGCAGAATCGAAACTGGGAACACACCCATTCTTCATCCATTTGTCCAAACATTCATTCAACAGAGAAATCTCTTATGACTGTTCAATATGCAAGGGTTTCGAAGTAATTATCGATGATGAAATCGAAATATACAACTGTGGAAACACTTCAACGAAAAACCCCACTCTCAAATGTCAATATGTCAATATAATTCTTGGCCTCAAACCAGTTACCATTCAAATGACCACAATTCGAAACTGGGCGCAGCTAGGAAGGCATAGCATATTCTCAACGAACCTTGAGGTCACCGAGCAGAGGACCTACATAAGGTATTTAACATAAGGCTGGGAAGGCTTCACTAAAAACAAATAAATGAATATACTTGGATTTGACAACAAGACTCGAATGGGGTTGAACCATCACTGCAATGGAGTAAACAAGTTTTTTTTTAACTTAGAAAATACCTTTGAACAAAACCTACAAGAGTAAATCATGGTTCGTATATACAGTATGAACAATGTCGACCAACAAAGGTTTAGAATGCCGCAAAACATTCAACCACAACCTATTGAAGCCACAACATGATAGAGACCATGATAATCTGGGTTATGACTAGCATAACAACTAAATAGCTGTTGGTTAACGCCTAAAGATTGATAAGATGAAACGAATCCTTAAAAGAATATATTAAATTTTATTGTTGATTAACAATTAAACAGTTGTATTTCATTTATCTGGTGTTAATATTTTAATTTCTGTTAATCACTTACGTGGCCATCAATTAGCTATCAAAGTAATTTTTAAATATGATTAGGTAAATGTAAAAAAGTAAACACAAACGGATGTCTTTATAATAGCTAGGAAGTTAATGATTGAAATCACAGCCATTTATTTTGTGTGACTACTAAGAATATTCCAGCCATATTTAACCTTGACCATAGAAAACTTATTAAGCACTAAACCCCTATTAAATCTGCCCATTGTCAATAGGTGTACACCTTTCGGCGTAACAAGAAAAAATTGTTATCTATGCAAAATGTCAACTCAAAAAAAAAAGTTAAAGAAATCCACATAAACCTGGGTTTAAAAAACCAGGTGATATTTATTCACATTCAGGTGAATCACACCATAAACCCTACAAAAACCCTGTTATAATCCATAAATATTGAACGCCAATGCAGCAAGAAGGAGAAACATTTATTTTCTTTCACAGGGAGAAAGAAAACCACAGACAAACCCATTCAAGCAGCAAGCACATTCGCATCAACATATCCATTGTCTAAATTATCATTGCAACTCGAAAAACATTTGATGGGTATGAACCAGGATAACATACCCTTACCACAGACACTCTTTCCACTGCAAACCGAGTTCTTTCTACCCAGAATGATCGAGGCCAAGTGTCATATAAAATCATCTTACCAAAGCCAAATTCCATGTTTGAAAATTCAAAATTCCAATTCAACGAGGATGGTAACCATACACAAAGCTTACTCCACGCATTCAATGCATGGAGGCGCACGTCAAAAATCATTTACTCATCCTTCCCACCTCATATTTACACTACAACATCAACCAATAACATCCATGCAAGTCATTTCCGGGTAGTCCATAATCACTTGCTTTCCAGAACATACCAATATAACATATAAATCAGTGTTGTCATATATCACTTTAACTTAATACCACATTGATACTAAGGCTTACGGTGGGACACCATATATTAAACATTTTCATAGCATCCTAATAACATAACGATACCACATGTATCATGTTGGATCACCATTATAATCTAATTTGGCTGCACCACACTTTTCTAATATGCCCAATAATATATTAACTCAATTGTTAAGTTGTATCGTACCAAAGCCTCGGACTATTAGATACACAAACCATATTTTAAAATGTAATCCAAAGCCTCGTACTATTAGTTACACAACCATACTTTAAAGTGTAATCCAAATAATAGTGAAAAAATGTCTTTATAAACCATTCAATATATGATGGTAACCATGAAACTTTATAGTGATCCAATCAAACCTTTAATTCCTATATATTTTCTCTTTGAAAAAGATACCAATGCAAGTGATAATGTCAAAGCCAATGCACTTATATTTCCTTTGTTGATATTTATGTGGTTTTAGTCATCAAGATGCCATTTTTTCAAGTTCAATGTGATACAAGCAACTAAATATTATGCTTGCGATGAACACTTTTGACTAGCAATCCATAACCAACTAAAGGAGTATGCATTTATTTTCAATCTAAGGGGTCCCCACCTATAGTTTTGTATATTTAATCATTAGATAACATAGGGTATAAAACATTTTTTTTTTTAACAAATTTCAGGCGTTGCAATTGTTTAAAGGAAGGATTCTTGTTGCGCATTTTTGTGTCAAAAAATGGTGACTCCACATGAAAATCCACTTGTAGCAAATTAGAACTCATGAATTCTGGTTTTGATGAAATCAACAGGGGTGTATAATAAGAAGTAATAGAAATAGGAAAAGTATGAAAAGTTATACAATGGGGGAAGATAAAATGAGAATTAAAATGATATTTGAATTGGGACTTAGTGGAGTAACTTATGGAAAGTGAGATGTATGAGGGGCTTTGGTTTTGTTTGTATAACAAGAAGAGAAACAATAGTATTTGCTTGGATGAATGTTTTCACTGAAATTTCAACTTTGTTGCAAAATTTTACAAAAACATTTGATATACTCTTATTTAAAACAAAATGGAGGGTAGAAAGGAAAAGGATAAAAAGGGAGGGTCACGACCATGAAGCTTGAGGCAAAGCATTTAATTAAAGGTACAGGGAATATCTCATTAGCTTTTAAAATAAAAGAGAATCACAACATCTCTGTTGTGTGTTTAATTTCTAAACTAGCCGAAAATATTTGCATACAATGATATATGTAATGACTTGAATGATCCAATCAACTCTACCTGAATAAAAATATTCGAAAACAGAAAAGACAATTAAAACTAATGAAATAAAACAACAAAATGCATTCAAAAGTGAACAAGCAAGTGTGTACATAAAAGAAAAATATTTACAAAGCATTGAATCAACAATCAACTTGGTTCGACATATTTCTTAAGATGCAAACCATTGGTATTGTAGGAAAATAATCACTCATCCATATCCTTTAATAAGTATGAGTTGGTACCAAGGGCATAAGCGATTTTAAATGGACCTAGCCATAATTTTTGGAACTTAGAATGTCTTCCTCTTTCAGCATGATCAAAATCCCAAAGTAACACTTTCTCATCAACCTTGAAATCAATAGATTTGGTCTTTTTATTAAAATATTTTTTTACTATTCGCTGCCTTTTTAAAAAATTATCTAGAGCATGACCTCTTTGTTCTTCTAAATCGAGTGAATTGTTCATTCTTTGAGAAATATCAGTAGAATTCAACTCTTCAATTTGCAATGCCAAACGTAAGGAGGTAAGTTCTAGTTCAATGGGTATAATAGCCTCTTGACCATATAACAACTAAAATGGGGTAGTAGTATGATCTGCCCAAAGTGCGTAAGTGAGAAGCATGTGCCACTGACGGGGCTTGTCCTCTATAATTATTTTCAATATTTTGACCAAGTTCTTGTTAGTTGACTCAACTTGCCCATTTCTTCGAGGATAATAGGCAGAGGAGGTAAAGTGTTTAACACCAATATTACTAAGAAAATGAGTTAGCTTTGCAGAGATGAAAGTTGGTCCATTATCTGAGATGATTCCCAGGGGAATACCAAAACAAGAAAAGACATTGGATTCTAAAAAAGAAATAAATTGTTCATCTTGAGCATGCTTAAGAGGTACAACTTCAGTCCACTTTGTGAAGTAATATGTAGTTGTTAATATATAAGCATGTCCTGTAGAAGATGGTGGGTTAATAGGACCAATAATCTCTAAACCCCATTTAGAAAAGGGAAAATATGGAAGAATGTGTTGTAAAGGCATGGAAGGGAAATGTTCTCTACCATCAAACTTTTGGCATTTATCACAGTCCCTTGTGAATTGATAGGAATCTCTAAAAATATATGGCCAGTAATAACCAGTTCTAATGATTTAAAAAGCAGTGGCTTTAGCAACAAAATGACCACCAATATGAACAATAGTTGTCATTGATCCATGAATCTCATTCAATATTCTTTGAACTACATTATCATCAGTGTATCATAGCATCAACCCATCAACAAACCTTCTAAACAAATAGTCTCCTGTAATGAGATACTTAGAAGCTTCAAGGCAGAGCCTCCTTCGTTGATGAGGATTTAAACGATCTGGACAACTTTGAAATTGTAAGTAATGGAGGAGATATTTATACCATGGGTGTTCAGATAAAGTGAGATTTTGTCTTTCAACATAAAACAATGTTGATAGCAGACTATCTTTGTCTTCAGAAAATTCACTTGGTTCAAGATGTTAACCTAAGTGAAGGGCCAAGTCACATCCCTTAATTGTTTTGGATGGCATAATCATCAAATCATGCTCCTGGAGTTTTTCAATCCAATGTGCAAGATTCCCTGAAAGATAAGTTTGTGAAAGCAAAAAATTGACAGTAGGAAAAGGGACTTTTACCTGCGTGTGCTTGCCTAAAAAAAGGGCAAAATTTCTCTATAGAATTAACAAGAGAAAAAACATGATTTTTAATATAAGAATATTTAAATTCATCATCTGACAAACTTTGACTCATGTAAGCTACAAGCTTCTCGTTATTTTGGTCATCACTTTGTAGAAGAATAACAAAAATTGCTTCTTTTGTGGTGTTTGTATATATAATAAAGTCTTTTTCAAAATTCAGTTTTGCCAAAACCGGTGTGGAACTAATGGCCTTATTGATTCTTATGAAATCCTTTTCGACATCATATGTCCAAGAGAAAGGATGATCATGTATTAGTATATTATGGATTGGTTTAGCAGTGATAGAAAAATTAGGAACAAACCTTCGGACAAAATTTATAGTGCCCATAAAAGATTGAATTTCTTTCTTAGATGTATGGGCTGGAAGATGTTAGGATATTTAAACACTTAGGAGTTAGTTAAGATCTACTTGGTCTAATGTGTCGTTAGGTAAAAGTGTGTATCTTTAGTATGCATTTGTAGTGATCCGACGGTTCATAGAGTGATCCGACGGTTCATATTCTCCTCGATCTTAACGACCATTGATTTGTGGCTTAACACCCGATTGGTCCATGATCTGTATTTAAAGAGCATAGAGGGTCAATTGTCGATGATCGATTATGAGAAACTCTCTTGTAAAATCTCTCTGTAATCTTTTTCTTTTGCATTAATAAACTGCTCCAAGTGGTCGTGTTGGTTGGGGCCGTGGATGTTTCCCCGTAGGGGTTTTAACATGTCAAAACATCGGTGTGTTGATATTTGATATAGTTTGTGAGTGGTTATTGAAGGTGTTCGTGCTCTGTTGGAATACCTGTGTTGTCAAACATGGTATCAGAGCCTGTTTGAAGACCTGCTCATGTTGTAGATCGAGATCGTGAAGCCGATTTGTCTCATCTCAATTTTTTGTCATTTCCATACATTTTTGGGCTGAAAGGACTGTTCCATTGCGTCTGGAGCACTTGTTTAAGTCAAGAACACTTTCTGTTTCACTCGAAAAGGTTTCTGTTTTCCCAAGATACGACCATTTCAGTTAAATCCGGAGGTATAAAGTCTGAATACGCATTTTTTAAAATTTTACAGAGTATTATGTTGGTTTTATTTCGGTTTTATATTATTTGTTTTTGGGTTGCTACTCTTTTAGATCTACATATTCTCTTTGCCCCACGCCTTGTGCGATATCGACAAATAAGAAACAGATAGGAAAATGTGCATCTTTCGGGTAAGCTAACCGAGATCTAACCCTTGTTGTCATCGAGAAGCAAAATTTATTTCTTGTGTGAAAAGAGTTTTTTTTAGCACGCTCTCTAAGTTCGTATTCAACAACAACACCCCTAACCCTCTAGATGGACATTACAATATGTTTTGCTAGACCATTTGGTTAAAAGTTGTCTTATTATGTAAGAGGTCTTGAGTTCAAGTGTCTCTTTTTGTTACATTTTTTTTGAAAAAGTTCATGCTCAAATTGTGAAGTGAATTTCACTTCAAGTATAAAAGTGAATCACTATAAGTAGCTTTAATATTTTATTTTAGAGTTATTTATTTTCCATGCAACTTTTCTTTTATAAAGTAACTTGATTGTAAAAGTGATCCCCACTTCTCTTTATAAAAGTGGGTCACTTCATAAAGCAACTTACACCACCACGTGGTCCTTTGGTTACCGTTTATGCCTTTTTTTTAAAAGGGCATAACTTTCACATCCGGAGTCTGTTTTTAGTGTCGTTTTCTTTAAACCACACAATTTTTTGAGATCTTTCCATCAAGATCATGAGTTTTATTTTTTAAATCCATATTATCTACATATTTAATATGGATTCTTCCAGTGATCTTTTGCTTACTAGCACCAACTACTTCCAATGGAAATCTCATATGGAAGATTTATTAAGAAGTAAAGGCTTGTACTGGATTACCTTGGGAAAGGAAAAAAAACCCACTGATGTTGATAAGAAATTCAAATGGACTAATAGGAGTGATGAATCACGTGGACTAATCAAAATGTCTGTCTCTCCTGATTTAAGGTTCCACCTTAAACAAATTGATGACCGCGATGAAGCTTGGGAAAAGATTGAATTTGTTTTTGGTAAACTCAATATTATTCAAGCACAACAGTTAGAAAATCAAGTACTGACTTTAAATCCAAGTGTTTTTTCTTCCATTGAAGACTATCTATCTAAGTTTAAAACACTCAGAATTTTATGTGAAGTGTTATCACTGTAACAATTGTTGAGAGAAATCCAGTTTCCAAGACTTAGCGAGGCGCTATACTAATGTGGAAGCATAATAAACTGGAGGACAGGGCCAAATAAAGCAGGGGGAGGCTAAAGCTAGTGACAATGCAGAGTTGATGGGACCCGACAGGTTACAGATTGTGGGCACCACAGATCAACAGTCAGGAATAGTTTCAGGCGGAGAACTTGCGCAGGGGATAATTCCTAAAAGTAGGCTGAAAAGAAAACCGTGGTTTCGGCTTGAGACCACGTGGTGCCACTGGGTGCATTTCGGGGTGATAATTGGTTTGCCCCAAACCATTTCCCCTCACCCCCGAAATCAAAAAGTATATAAAGGGATGCGCTAATCGTTATTTTATCATTTTTCAAATCACTGGAATGTTGGAAGTTGGCGCGACCGCTCCATTCGAACTAAATTTCAACAATGCACCAAACTCATGCGTCTTTTTCTCATTCACAGGTATTTTTCATCGTCGCCATGGACCCCATCATTACGTCAGTAGCAGAACAAGATCTCACATCAAACGAAGAAGCCCTAATTGACAGAGATTTCAAATATGTCCAACACTGAATTAACCATCTCATCCATCTCTGTATCCAAAGCCAATCTGTCAGACAATGTAGGGAAACAGATACCCTTTCTCGAAATGGTTTAGGCCTCCATAGTCCCTTATTTCATCAAGGTCACATTCCCTTTCCCAGAATTCATAGGTTGGTGTGCAAATAAATACTCATAGGAAGAGAAAGTCATCTTAAATAAACTAGGGTCAGATGTCTTGTGTAGAGTAGACAACCCATTAATTCGATATGCCCTCGGCATACCAGATTCCCCCTATGTAGTGTCTGAACCATTCGAAGAAGAAAAGCTAACTACGGTTTACAGAGAATGTCCCTCCCAAAGTCAAAAACCTATTTTTGCAAACGATTGTCAAACCAGAGCATTTTTCTGAGAGTCTGTCCCTGCCAATAAGTGTAAATATCATGGTTATCGAAGTCCAATGCATATGTTCCATACTCAGTCATATTTTAGGTTTGGATAATGAAAAGTATGTGATAGAGTTCATGTTAGGTTTTCTATTATATTTTTTCCAGTCAGAGTCTAATCAGTCAGTTTGCATCCACTTTGATAGATTCATAGCTGATAATATACACAAGCAACTAGTGAATTTCTAGTCACTAAGACATTTCAGAAATTACACATATTTTCTGAAGACCTTCCTGGAGACCAACAAGAGAGATTTCTCTAAATCATCATTCATATCAATTGAATGCAAAAGAATCGCAATGCTCATCTTTATCAACAAGGTCATGTCCAGGGTTTACATCCTGATCTTCAACACCAGCCTACCAAGAGTCATGGATGACATGAAAATTTATTTGCAGCCAAATCTAGAAAGCAGAGTAGGGGATTGGGTGTTGTTCATGCATTCTATAGTAATATGGGTATATGGTTGTAAAGAAGCCCCCTGTCTTCTGCCTATTTTTCTTACACCCAGAGTTTTTTCCCTAGATTTTATTAGGCAAATAATCATCTCAGAGACAGAACATTTCTTGAAAATGCACAAGGCATCCAAACTCAAATTCCCTTTCATTATTAGACCCTTTGTTGTAAAAACTAGATCATGCTTATCTCAGATCCAAGCCAAACTCAAGGATTTTGGATTTGCACAGTTATAGGGGAGAATATATGATCCACATCAAGTCATATCTAAAAGAAGATTGATGAACAAACAAGCCCTTTATGAACATGAGTATGTTGAAGGTTTTGACAAATTGGAAAATTTAGAAACATGTGATTATATGGAGGCCATCTTGCAACCTACTCAAACACAACAAGTGGGGCCAACCCTACAGTAGACTCAGACGCAACAAAATCCTCAGAAGTTGATACTCAAAGTTCCTAAAGTAAGTGTCTACACCAAGAGAAGTAGTTCAGAGGCCCTAGGCATCATCAGTTAGCAGCTTGTCCCTAAAAAGATGAAGATCACACAATCCCCACATATAGTGGATCTAGAGGTTGAGGAGCCTAAAGAATAAGTAAATATGGATATGGTCGAAAGTGGCACCAACAATGTAGAATTTGGTAAAGGAAGCAAGCTCCAAAGTGAAGGCAACTCAAGAACTTTCAGCACTAAAAAACACATCTTTGATAAGGCACCTGGAGAAGCCTATCAATCTAAAGAAGATGTGGCAAAGAAATATGTTGAGAAAGAGAACCTGGCTATGAATGAAATGAGGGAGATAATCCCTGAAGTAGAAATGATATCTCATCATAAGTCCTCTCTGTTCACAATGAGAGATATAGAAAAGAAGACCTTCAACATAGTTGTTGCATATGAAGATAAAGTCTATGAGATCAAGATTAAATATGAGAACATCAGTGCCCCTGAAAAAGTGAAATTCCATAGGAATACCAGTGACATGTTGTATTCAAATTACTTGGGTCTAAGCCTGAATAATTCAAGACTGTCAACTTTTGCACTTAAGTTGGAAGGGCAGTTGAGGCAAGAGAAAGAATCCAACAGATCTTGGAAAGCTCAGGTAAAAGGCTAGAATCTGAAGGCCTTCAGGGAGTGAAATCCTCCTTTAGAAGAAAAAGGCACGCGGATTCAAAGCATGAATAAAAAACTAAAAATGTTTGCCACAGAAAATCCACAAACAACAGAACTGGTTGTTCTAGAATAGGAGAAGGAAGCATTTAGACAAGAGGTGCTAAATTACAAAGACAAGGTATTACAACTGGAATAAGAAAACATGAATTGGTCACAAGGGCATACAAAAGCATCAAACATGGCTATAACTATACCTTCTACTGCAGAAGTTGGGCCAAGTGTTGAAGGACTTGTCTAGGCTATGTGCAAAGTCATCCTAAAGGTGGGAGAGATCAAAGGTCTAGAGGAGGATATAGAGAAGCTACAAAAATAAATGAAAACAAAGGATGAAAGGGTGGCTCAGTTCCAGAAGGAGAATCAAGCTTTGCAAGAAAAAGTAAACAAGTTGAAGACAAGGTTGAGAGGAAAAGGACTGTTGTAGGGAGCTAAACAAATTATCTGGGATTTTATTGTTTTTGAATCTTCCAAGTTCAAGGTGTGCTTGAACTTCATCAATGATAAATATAGCATGGCCATCATAGCCAGAAGTAGGTGCACTGTTTTAAATGAGAGCCTATCAAAGAAACCCCCAAAGTGTGCCCAAAATGTTATAAACCTGCTGAATTCCATCCCCACTGCAGAACTTTAGACCATTGGGGTCAAAGACAGGACCACATTGATCATCTAGGCTAGGAGAGTCATTGCCAAGCATAACCTACTAAAATTAGTCCAAACCAAGGCCATGCAGATGGAGCAGAGTATAAAGGAATTCAAGGATATGTTTGAAGAGTTTTTCATCAAAGGACTCCCACCATTTTGGGATGGAAAAGGGGAATTGTATGATCAGGAGGAATACAACTCTCACCTTGCCCAATGTAGAATGGATCACTCCAAGTTTGAAATCCTGGAGGAAAACTTGAAAGGAGCCACACTGGTAGAATGTTTGACCACAGATTTTGAGATCTTGAATCAGTTCAAGACAATGAAGATCGGGCTGCCAGCCATGACTTCTGCCTCTTGCATTGACCTAGAGATCATAATCAAGGAAATGATGGACTACAAGATCCCTTCTGACTTGCAGTGGAAGGAGATAGTAGGGCTAGGAAAGACAAAATGTAGCTTCCCAGTAACCAACAAATAGCCCCCAAGTGTCACCAAATTGGCGGATTCGATAGAAGATAAAAGCATGACAGATGGAAAAGAAAAAAGCCGAGCAGTCATAAAAACCGATCGTTAGTTTTTTAAACATTTTTTGATTAATCATTGTAAATCGATTCACATACCGAGATTGTCAGTGGAAATTATTATAATTAGTTTTAGAAGCTGAAACATTTCAGTTCAGCTATTGTAAACATTTTCTGATTGAAGGAACTCAAATTGTATAAATATCAGAAGTTT
Source organism: Picea glauca (assembly GCA_000966675.3). Taxonomy (NCBI): domain Eukaryota; kingdom Viridiplantae; phylum Streptophyta; class Pinopsida; order Pinales; family Pinaceae; genus Picea; species Picea glauca. Next base: position 698,980 of record JZKD02S0960022.1, read on the forward strand.
CAAATGTATTAGTGTTGGCAGAAATGCAAGGGCACCTTCTCAGTTTTTCTGAACTCTATTGTAATTTTTTGAAGCTGAATCAAATACATATGCAGAATCTTTTGAAGTCTCTATGAAAAGATTCTAATGGTGGTGATATGAGTTTTGTCTTCTCTCATTGTATGTATTTCATGTGTTCTTTAATTCCATTTTCACTTTATTCTATTTAAATTGGATAGTTAAAATCTCATAATTCATCTTGTGATGCTCTCGGCTTAAGCAATTTAAACTGTGTGAAATTATTCATAACTAATTCAGAATTCATTTCAATAATGCTCTAAAGCAATTACTTGTTTACTTTTTCTTCTTACACTCTGCATACTACAATTTATAACTCAGATTCATCACCTCATTTATCCTTTATCCTATGGAGAATTCTACTGGCCAGTTAGTGTGTTCATTCATTTTTAGAGTTTCGACTCCATATCCCTGAATGTCCCTCCCCTTCCTTGCCAGCAAATTTATACAAAAAAAAACAAAAAAACAAACTAAAACTAGCCATTGATTGCCAAAGAAATACCAAGTGACATGAGAGAGCCCTCTTTGAGCTGAGTAGGCTAGTACCCAGCTCTAAAGTTGGTTGAAATAGTTACCTATGTCATTCTTTTATCAGTCGAACAAATTTACTGAGTGCTAACATTCTGGCATCGTTGTCGGGGATCGAAAGTGAATTTTTCCATGGGAAAAGAACAAATTAAAGCTTCATATTTGATTCCTGAGTGTGACAGTGAATCAAACAAACTTTTGGATGAGATTATTTTTACCTTGGTGACTACATTACCAAGATGTCAGTAGCACCAAGTAGTTTGAGCTAGAAATCCTGGCTCCCAAGAGGATTCACACCAGGAGAAACCTAGACCCAGATGTTGCAATCCATGTGTCTGATCCTGAGAAGATTGTACACAAAAGAAAAGAAAAGACCATAATCCCAGTCTTGTTTTTGGACATGTATTTATCCTTTCCTAAAGATGGAGTAACAAGCATTGAAGATCTTGATTTTGATGTTAAATTTGAGCAAATTATGTTCACAACCAAATCAAAGTCTTGTTTGAGCGAAACTATCTTCGATGACACAAGGTTCAGAGATTTGATTTTAGCGACATCTGTGAAGCCTATAGTCATTCATACTCAAAACCAACAGCCACTCCAACCACTCATAGCATCCATGGAAACTAGATTTTCCCCTCTTATACTTCCTGCTCAGTTACATGATTTGTCTCGGGAGTATAATCTAAGGATCAAAATGTAGGATGTTGAAGGCAGTGTGTCAGCCAAGAAAGATCTAGACTGGTTCAATGATTTTATAGACTTGGAAGAATTAGATTTTGAATATGCAAAAAAGAGGTTGTTTGCACAAAGTCTTGCAGGAGAAGTGATGAAGTGGTTCAGAGCTCTTCCAACAAATAGTATCATAAATTTTGAGGCCTTTGAAACCAGTTTTCTTGCAAAATGGGGCGACAAGAAAAATCCCCTTCAATTGTTAACTCAGTATAACAACATGAGGATATCACCTAACGAAATAGTGCAGGAGTTTTCAGCCAGATTTGTAAAGGTATATAATTTGATCCCTACTAAGTTAAAACACCCCCCTAAGGCTGCTCAACTCAAATATCTTGATTCCTTTGAAAGTGATTTTTCTTCGTTATTAAGGGAACAAAGATATGCTTCATTAGATGGTATGATGACTGATGCAATAGAAATCAAGGTAAATCTAATGGGTTCAGGAAATATCAAATCTAACTCTGACAGGGACCTGAACAAAGCTCAAGATAAGGCACAACCTTCAACCTCACAAACATCCGAAGAAAGGTTTGAAATGATGATTAAAACCATGGAGAAAATGATGGAGAGAATGGCCTTAGATAATAAGCCTAACGCCAGAGAACAGGCTGATGGTCCACCCATAAATCAGAGAAGACTAACAATCCCACAAATCAGACAAAGAGATCATAGAAATCAGGGGAATTAGGGAAATCAAGGAAATCAAGAAAATCAGGGGGACCAACAAATAAGACCTCTTTTCAAAATAATTGTGTGAATGAGAATTATGATGGAAAATTTGAAGACAACATGAATTGTTATGATGATAATGAAACATAAGTGTTTTTGACTAAAGAAGAACATGACTAGTTCATGGATGCAAATGAGATCTTCATGCAAGATGAGGAGGAAAGGTTATCAATAGAAAGGGAAGATTACCAAATAGGATTGCAGAATCCCATCATGCAATTCCAGGGACAATATAAGCTTCGAAACCAAAAAGTGCCTGCATTCCCTCCAAAGGGGAATCCTCCAAAGGTAAATACTACCAAAGAAGCTCAAAATAATATACCTTCTTCAAGTCATCCCCAAAAGGACTCTAATGAAAAATATGTTGTGGAAAAAGGAAAGAAGAAAGAAGAGCCCCAGAAGAAAATACCAAAAGAAAGGAAAGAGATAGTCAGCAAGGAGGTAGAGAATACCTCCTCTTCCTTTAATTTTGAAAGTGAAATGGCCAAGATTAAAATCTATGTACCTTTCAACGAGTTGAAATAACACTGAATACAGAAATCATATCATCAAGATGCTTAAGATGGAACAAACTTCTGACACTATGAACATACAAGATGATCATCTTGACATCTTGTTTGGCCCACGTGTGGAGGAAAGTGGTGGTGTTGATGAAGTTTGAACTGTCTATGTCAGTTTGAAGATTCATTAAATGACACTATACAATGTTATGTTGGATTCTGGAGCATCCCACAACCTGATGCCCAAGGTGGTCATGGACCAATTGGGCATGGACATCACAAGGCCTTATAAAGATCTGTTCTCCTTTGATTCAAGAAAGGTGAAATTCCTCGGCCTAATCAAAGATCTGGTGGTTTCTTTGTCCCAAATTCTAGAAAAGAACATGGTGATGGATGTAGTGGTGGTCAATATTCTTCCCAAGTTTGGCATGCTGCTATCTAGGTCATGGGCTACAAAGTTGAAAGGAAATTTGCAAATGGATATGTCATATGCCACTATCCCTATGTTTGGTCAGGATAGGAAGTTGTACAAGGAAGTATTACTCAAATATATGGTCAATAACAAGGCCCAGCCAAATAACCATCCCATCTACTATGTGGATACTGAGTTGGGATCTTCCATTTTCTTCAATGATTTGTGTTTGGAAGAGGAAAGGCCAGAGATTGACATAGCTACCAAAGATCAAGTTTAACAGCAAAATGAGGAAAATTCAGAGCAACAAAGTGATGCAGAAAATCAGATGTGGAATACGAGTTTTGATGGAGTTGTCAATAGAGAAGGATCATGGGCTGGCATGTGGACCAATTACCCCAAAGGAAATTCAAAATTTTGTTCTTACAAACTTTCCTTTGATTGCACGAATAACATGGCCGAATATGAAGCATTAGTGTTGGGATTGAAGGTTTTGAAGGAATTGGGTGCCAAAAGAATAGATGTACATGGATATTCTGAGCTAATTATCAATCAGATAAAGGGTATATACCAAGAAAAACAACCCAGACTAAGGGCATATAGAAATATAGTGCTAGATATTCTTGAGAAATTTCCATAGTATAATCTTTCAGTGATTCCAAGAGGGCAGAATCAAATTGTTGATGCTTTGGCTACTTCATCTTCAGTCTTCAAAATTCCAATTTCCCTAACAAAAGTTATGAGATTGAGGTCAAGCATAGGCTAGCATTACTAGATAATATTAAGTACTGGCAGGTTTTTGAATATGACA
>JZKD02S0960022.1:709600-722966 GCA_000966675.3 Picea glauca
TAGACAGGTTTCCCTCCCACAAGATATATATCAGTAATTCATTTTATCCCTTGCTCCATCCAAATTTCCCATAGCCCTACCTCATGTCATATATTTTCTTTTGGAGACATCAAGATATTTGTTCACATGATCAATAACAATAGATTTACATATGAGGAAGACCTACACATTGAATTCGTTAAACATGGTATTCACTCTATCAACTTACATATTGTCAATTTGTTTGATTTATTGTGTTGTTTGATCAAGTTCTCCTTTCACATGGTTCCACTATATCATCCAACCCATTTTGAAATCAAGGTTTAGTAAAGATCCTACAATTACATGACCATCATGATTGGACACACTTAAATACCTATTATCAAATCTAGTTAAGATCATGTGTTGAATGGCATAATTAAAAAAAAAAAAAAAACCCAACATTGGTCTCTTTAGCGACTAACATGTTCGTCGCTAGTATTGCCAATTGGTCGCAAACACCAACGTGTTAGTCTCTAAAGTGATCAAACTGTTAGTCAATCGAGTGACCAACATGTTTGTCACTTGTATTGCCACTTGGTCATTCTAGCGACTAACTGATCCTCCTTCGGTTGACCTTTTTAACTGATGGTTTGGTCGCTCTAGCGACTAAGATTCGTCATTATACCGACTCATAGTGGTTTACTGACTAAGTTTTCCATGGTTGTCTTGGTCACTCTTGCGACTAATATTAGTCGTTCTATCGACTAACATTCATCGCTAATCGAACTTTTCCCTATTGTGAATAGGCTTCTTTTCTCGATCGCTAGACTGACAAAGATCCATGTGTGGCCGCTAGACCGATGAATGGATTCCGATGAAAAAAAAAATCATCTTGGTCGCAAAAATGACTCTATGCCAACGAAAATTCATCTCTACTTCGTCGCAAAAACGTTCAAATTTAATAGTGATATCAAAAGAAGGAATAAATATAGATCCCAGCAGGGTTGAAGGAATCCTAAAAATTGGCATGCCTAGGAAAAAAAAAGAAGTACAATCTTTCTTAGGGAAAGTAAATTTTTTGAGAAGATTCATCGCTAACCTAGATGAAATTATAAAGCATGCTCAAGAAAGGAAATGAGATAAATTGGACCCCTCAAGCCAGGAAATATTTTGAATATGTTAAAGTAGCATTGACCAAAGCCCTAGTGCTAGTCAACCCCAATTTTGAAAAAGACTTTATACTATTTTCTTTTGCCTCGGAGCATACTATTGTTGGTGTCTTGTTACAGAAAGATGAACAAAACTTTGAGAAGCCTATAGCTTACTTCAACAAAACATTGAGAGACTCTCCATTGAAATATGATATCATGAAGAAGCAAGCCTATGCATTGGTTAAAGCACTAAAGGAGTTCAGAGTTTATATATTACATTCCCACACTGTTGCTTATGTGCCCAACAGTGTTGTGAAGGACATATTAACTCAGCTAGATCCTGAGGGAAAAAGGGGCAAATGGATAGCTATGTTATTGGACTATGATCTTGAAATCAAGCCTGCAAAGTTGATGGCTCAATCAAAATGTGAACTTTTGGGAATTAATTTCATTGTTGATTTGTCTATAGATTTAGGAGAAAAAGAACAAATCTCTTAGGTATCTAAGTAATTCCTTGACTCCCCATGGTATGCAAATATCATCTATGTGTTGAGAAATTTGCAGGCCCCTCCTAAATTGAGTAAAAGAAAGGCCAGGTTCTTAAATTTGAAAGCAACAAAGTTTTGTATGGTCAATCAATCTCTATATTTGAAGGACCCAAAGGTAATTTTGTTGAGTTGTTTGCAAGAGGAAGAGGCAGAGAGGACCATCATAGAATTCCATAAGGGTGACTGTGGAGGACATCATTATTGGAAAACTATTGTGCACAATATATTGAGGGCTGGATTATATTTTCCAGGCATATTTTTTGATGTTTACAAAGAGGTTTCAAGATGTCATGAATGCCAAATTTTTGATGGGAAAAGAAAATTGCAGCCTTTACCATTGAAACCCATCTCTGTTGAAGCACCTTTCAGACAATGGGGCCTTGATTTAATAGGAGAAATCCATCCATAGTCCTTATCTTAGCACAAGTGGATTATGACAGCCACAGATTACTTCACTAAGTGGATTGAGGCAATTCCCACCAAGCAGGCCACAGATGTTGTTATCATTCAGTGTTTGGAAGAAAATATTTTGTCCAGGTTTAGATGTCCAATGAAAATCACTACAGATAATGCAGCATCATTTAAATCCAAAAAGATGGATAAATTTTGCGGGGACTACAACATAACTCTGGGCCACTCTACTTCTTATTACCCTCAAGGTAATGGTTTGACTGAGTCATCAAATAAGAGATTAACCAGAATTATTAAAAAATTGTTGCAAGATAACAAAAAGACTTGGCACAAAAAGCTCATCCATGCACTATGGGTTGACATGATTACTCCAAAAAGATCTATTGTTACCTCCCCCTTCCATATTGTCTATGGCACAGAAGCAATTTTTCCTACTGCATTAGGGTTGCATGTGATGAGGTTTTTACAGGAGCAGGATGTTGAAACAGATGCCACTCAAAGAAGAAAGGATGAACTAATCAATGTCCAGAAAATTAGAGAAAAGGATTTCAACAATGCTCAACTACATCAAGAGAAGATTAAAATGGATTTTGACAAGCATACCAAAGATGACGATTTCAAAGTGGGAGACTTGGTATTAAGGTGGGATTCCATAAATGAAGAAAAGGGAAAGCATGGGAAATTTGACCATCTATGGTTGGGACCTTTCAAAATCATGGCATACCATGGGAATAATGCCTATCTGATACATGAAAGTAAAGGAGACATCATTGGAGGAGGAGCTGTGAATGGAAGGTTCCTCAAGCATTATATCATTTAAACCAATCATCACCCCTTCCATTCATTATACATAATCATTTTTTTTGTTTTTTAGCATGAAGAAATTGAAATAAAAGCATCAAAATTGAAGACCGAGGTGAAGGCCCTGAGTTATGATGAGTAGATTTTGAGTTTTCTGAATAAATGTTTCTAAATTCAGTTGTACGAATAAATCACAACCCAATGGGTAGGCACTCGGTCCTTGCAGGGATGATAACATTCCCAGTTGGAGCCCTTGTTATCACTGTAACAATTTCCGAGAGAAATCCAATATCTAGGAGTTAGTGAGGCTCTAAACTAATGTGGAAGCGTAATAAACTGGAGGACATGGCCAAATATAGTGGGGGGAGGCTAAATATAGAAGAAATGCGGAGTTGATGGGACCTGGTAGGTCACAGATCGAGGGCACCACAAATCAACGATTAGGGATAGTTTCAAGAAGAGAACTTATGTGGGGGATAATTCCCGAAAGAAGGCCGAAAAGAAAAATGTGGTTTCAGATCGGGACCACGTGGCGCCACTGGGTGCATTTTGGGGCGATAAGTGGTTTTCCCCAAATCGTTTCCCATCACGCCCGAAATTGGAAAGTATATAAAGGGGCACACTAATCATTATTTTATCATTTTTCAAATCACTAGAATGTTGGAAGTTGGCGTGACCGCTCCATTCAAACTGAAGTTCAAAAGTGCACCAAACTCACACGTTTTCTTCTCATTCACAGGTATTTTTTATCATCACCATGGACCCCATCATTATGTCAGTAACAGAACAAGATCTCACATCAAACGGAAAATCCCTAATTGATAGAGATTCAGATATGTTCGACATTGAATTAACCATCTCGCACATCTCCGTATCCAAATCCAATCTGTCAGAAAATGTAGGGAAACATATACCCTTTTTTGAAACGATCCAAGCCTCCATAGTCCCTTATGTCATCGAGGTTGCATTCCCTTTCTCGGAATTCATAGGTTGGTGCGCAAAGCAATACTCATAGGAAGAGAAAGTCGTCTTAAATAAACTAGGGCCAGATGTCCTGTGTAGAGTAGATAGCTCGTCAATTCGATATTCCCTCGGCATAATAGAGTCCCCCTCCATAGTGTCTAAACCATTCAAAGAAGAAAAGATAATTATGGTTTATGGAGAATTTCCCCCCGAAGTCAAAAGCCTATTTTTGCAAACGATTGTCTAACCAGAGCATTTTTCCAAGACTTTGTCCCTGCCAATAAGTGTAAATATCATGGTTATCGAAGTCCAATGGGTTTGTTCCATACTCAGTCATATTTTAGGTTTGGATAATGACAAGTATGTGATAAAGGTTATGTTAGTTTTTATGTTAGCGTTTTTCTAGTCAGAGTCTAGTCAACCAGTTTGCATCTGCTTTGATAGATTCATAGCTGATAATATACACAAGGAACTAGTGAATTTCTAGTCACTAAGACATTTCAGATATTACACATATATGTTGAAGACCTTCCTGGAGACCAATAAGAGAGAGTTCTCTGAAGCAACATTCATATCAACCGAATGCAAAAGAATCACAATGCTCATCTTTATCAACAAGGTCATGTCCAGATTTATAGCCTGATCTTCAACACTAGCCTGCCAAGAGTCACGGATGACATGAAAAATTATTTGCATCCAAATCCAGAAAAAGGAGTGGGGGACTAGGTGTTGTTCATGCATTCTACAGTAATCTGTGTATATGGTTGTCAAGAAGCCCCCTATCTTCTGCCTATTTTTCTGACACCCAAAGTTTTTTCCCTAGAGTTTATTAGGCAAAGAATCATCTCAGAGACAAAAAAATTCATGAAACTATACAAGGAATCCAACCTCAAATTCCCTTTCATCATAGGACCCTTTGTTGTAAAAACTAGATCATGCTTATCTCAGATCTAGGCCAAACTCAAGGAGTTTGGATTTGCATAGCTACAAGGGAGAAGATATGATCTACATCAGGTCATATCTAAATGAATATTGACGAACAAACAGGCCCCTTATGAACATGAGCATGTTGAAGGTTTTGACAAACTGGAAAATTTAGAAACATGTGCTGATATGGAAGCCATCTTGCAACCTTCTCAAACACAACAAGTGGGGCCAACTCTACAACAGACTCAGACATAGCAGACTCCTCAAAAGATGATACTCAAAGTTCCCAAAGTAAGTGTCTACACCAAGAGAAGCAGTTCAGAGGCCCTCGGCATCAACAGTCAGCAGGTTGTCCCTAAAAAGATGAAGATAACACAATCCCCACATATAGTAGATCTAGAGGACAAGGAGCCTAAAGAACAAGAAAATATGGATATGGTGGAAAGTGGTACCAGCAATGTAGAAGTTGGTAAAGGAAGCAAGCTCCAAAGTGAAGTCAGCTCAAGAAATTTCAGCAGTAAAAAGCACATCTTTGATAAGGCACCTGGAGAAGCCTATCAATCTAAAGAATATTTGGAAAATCAATATGCTGAGAAAGGGAACTTGGCTATGAATGAAATGAGGGAGTTAATCCTTGAAGTAGAAAGGATATATTAGCATAATTCCTCTCTATTGAAAGTGGGATATATAGAAAAGAAGACCTTCAACATAGCTATTGCAGATGAAGATAAAGTCTCTGAGATCAAGATGAAATATGAGAACATCAGTGCCCCTGACAAAGTGAAACTCCATAGGAATACTAGTGGCATGTTGCATTCAGATTACTTGGGTCTAATCCTGAAGAATTCAAGGTTTCCAACTTATGCACTTAAGTTGGAAGGGAAGTTGAGGCAAGAGAAAACATCCAACAGATCTTGGAAAACTCAGGTCAAGAGGCTAGAATCTGAAGGCCCTCAGGGAGTGAAATCCTCCTTAAAAGAAAAAGACAAGCTAATTCAAAGCATGAAGAAAAAACTAAAAATGTCTACCACAGAACATCCACAAACAACAGAATTGGTTGTTCTAGAATAGAAGAAGGAATCATTTAGACAAGAGGTGCTAAATTACAAAGCCAAGGTATTACGACTGGAACAAGAAAAAGTGAACTTGTCACAAGGGAAGATAGAAGCATCAAACATGGTTGTAACTGTACCTTCTACTGCAGAACCTAGGCCAAGCTCTGAAGGACTTGTTCAGGCTATGTCGCAAGTCACCCTGAAGGTGGGAAATATCAAAGGTCTAAAGGAACATGTAGAAAAGCTGTAGAAAGAAATGAAAACAAAGGATGAAAGGGTTGCTCAGTTACGGAAGGAGAATCAAGCTTTGCAGGAAAGATTAAACAAGCTGAAGACAAGGTTGAGAGGCAAAGGACTATTGCAGGGAGGAAAAAACATTATCTGGGATTCTATTACTGTTGAAGCTACCAAGTTCAGGGTCTACTTGAAATTCATCAATGGAAAAGATAGCATGGCCATCATAGCCAGAAGAAAATGCATTGTTTTAAATGAGAGCCTAGTGAAGAAACCCTCAGAGTGGGACCAAATTGCTATAAACCTGTTGAATTCCATCCCCACTGCAGAACTTCAAACCATTGGGGTGAAATATAGGACCACATTGATCATCTAGGCTAGGAGATTCATTGCCAAGCATAACCTTCTAAAATCAATCCAAACCAAGGCCATACAGATGGAGCAAAGTATACAAGAATTCAAAGATCTGTTTGAAGAGTTGTTCATCAAATGCCTCCCACCATTTTGGGATGGCATAGGGAAATTGTATGATCAGGAGGAATACAACTCTCACCTCACCCAATGCAGAATGGATCACTCCAAGTTTGAAAGCCTAGAGGAAAAATTGAAAGGATACACCTAGGTACAATGTTTGACCACAGATTTTGAGATCTTTAATCAGTTCAAGACAGTGCATATCGGGCTGCCAGCCATGACTTATGCCTCTTACAATGACCTGGAGATCCTAATCAAGGAAATGATGGACTACAAGATCCCTTCTAACTTGTAGTGGAAGGAGATAGTGCAGTTGGGCAAGACAAAATGCAGCTTCCCAAGAACCAGCAAATAGCCCCCAAGTGTCACCAAATTGGTAGATTTGATAGAATACCAAAGCATGACAAATGGCAAAGACAGAAGCTGAGTAGTCAGACAAATCAATCGTTAGTTTTTGAAACGTTTTTTGATTAATCAGTTGAAATTATTATAATCAGTTTTAGAAGCTGAAACATTTCAGTTCAACTATTGTAAACGTTTTTTGATTGAAGGAACTCGATTTGTAAAAATATCATAAGTTTCAAATGTATTAGTGTTGTCATAAGTGCAAGGGCACCTTCTCAGTTTTTTTGAACTCTTGTAATTTTCTGAAGCTGAATCGAATACATATGCATAAGCTTTTGAAGTCTCTATGAAAAGATTCTAATGGTGGTGATATGAGTTTTGTCTTCTCTCATTGTATGTATTTCCTATGTTCGTTAATTCCATTTGCATTTTATTTTGTTTAAATTGGATAGTTAAAAGCTCAGAATTCATCTTGTGATTCTCTCGGCTTAAGCAATTTAAACAGTGTGAAGTTCTTCATAACTAATTCAGAATTCATTTCAATAATTCTCTGAAGCAATTACTTGTTTCCTTTTTCTTCTTACACTATGTAAACTACAATTTATAACTCAGATTCATCGCCTCATTTATCCTTTATCCTCTAGAGAGATCTACTAGTCAGTCAGTGTGTTCGTTCATTTTTAGAATTTCAACTCCATAGCCCTGAATGTCCCTCCCCTTCCTTGCCAGCAAATTTATACAAAAAAAAAAAACAAACAAACAAACTAAAAATAGCCATTGATTGCTAAAGAAATACCAAGGGACATAAGAGAGCCCTCTCTGAGCTGAGCAGGCTAGTACCCAACTCTAAAGTTGATTGAAACAGTTACCTCTGTCGTTTTTTTGTTAGCCAAACAAATTTACAGAGCGTTAACATGAAAAATGTGAGATAAAGATGGATGATGAGCGTTGCATCTATCTTATTCTCTCTAAGCTAGGTAGTGCATATTCTGTGTTTGTATCTACCTTTTATGCCATGAGAGAGGCTCTAGGGAAAAATTATAAAAAACCCACTCTTAAGTCCTTTGGTTCTACTTTGATTAGAGAGGAAGATAATCTTGTACAACTTGGAGTGATCAACACTGCAGGTACCTCCAACAAAGCCTTAGTTTCCCAGCAGAAATATAAACCCAAGGATCCAAAGAAGAAACATCCTCTCTACAACAACAAGCAACATAAGGGTCCCAAACCCACTCAGACAGTTTCATCTCCTAATGGTGTCAAAGGAGAAAAATATAAAAATAAGAATACTGACAGACGTTGCAACTTTTGTGATAAATATGGTCATGATGAGTCCAAACGTTTCAAGAAGATGGCATCTTTAGAAGGAGCGATGAAGAAGCACAACATCAGTATTGATTCTACTTATTCTTCTTCTTCTCATGGACATGCACTTTCTACTTATGGTTTCTCCTTCAATACAAGTTCTACTTCTTCTTCTGATGAGTGGCTTATTGATTATAGAGCATATTATCATATGGCTAAGGATAGAGACATATTTTCTGCTCTAAATGAATGTAACACCAAGAAAATATTTTTTGGTGATGATATATCGCTTAGTGTTGAAGGATCAGGAACCGTTCAAGTAGAAAATGGTCATTACAATGATGTATTATGAGTTCCAAGTCTTTCTTGTAACCTTCTATCGGTATATCAAACCACTCATTCAAGTGAAGGAAAAACTGTATATTTTTCACCTCACCAAGTTGTAATCAAGGATCTAAAATATCCTAAGCATGTTCTTGCAGCTAGAATTGTTGATGATATTACCAGGTTGTACAAATTTGACAACTTTGGGTCATCATCTTTTTCAGTTTTTGTTTGTCATAGCGATGACTTGAGCAAACTTTGGCATGAGCGGTTTGGTCATCTAAACTATCGCTCATTGCAGCAACTATGTAATCAACAGATGGTGTCTGGTCTTCCTCCTGTTTTATGCACAGATGATGTTTGTGCTAGTTGTGTTCTCGATAAACATCATCGGGACAATTTTGACAAACAATGATTTGTGTGGTCCACTTTATTCTCCTTCTTTTTCTGGGTGCAATTATTTCTTAACTTTCATTGATGACTTTTCCGTTTACTTCTTAAAAATTAAGAGCGAAGTTTTTGACAAGTTTTTGGCCTACAAGGCCCTTGTAGAAAAGCAATCTAGACATCAAATTCAAAAGTTAAGAACAGATAATGAGGCAAATATGTGAACAATAATTTTACAAGTTATTGCACTACACAGGGAATCCAAATGTAACACATTATTCCATATACACCACAAAAAAATGGTGTTGTTGAGAGAAATAACCACACATTAAAATAAATGGCTAATTGTATGATCCAATCTAAGGGATTAAGTCTAAAGTATTGGGTGGAAGCAATCAACTGTGCAAATTACATAGTAAATTGCACTCCCACGAAGGCTCTTAAAAATGTAACACCGGAAGAAGCTTGGACTAAAATTAAACCATATTTAAGTCACTTTAATTTATTTGGCAGTATAGCATGGGCTCACATTCCTGATGAGAAAAGGAAAGAATTGCAGCTGAAAAGTGAGAAGTGTATATTTGTTGGTTATTCTGAAGATGTAAAAGGTTATAGACTTCTTCAACCACATTGTAATGAAATTATTATTAGAAGAGATGCTAAATTTGATGAAAATATCTTGGCCTACGAGCCTAATTCGGTGATTGTGCCTTCTTCAGCCTGCGATCCATCTTCAATGTTTGTGCCTTCTTTTGTTCCTATTCTGGTTTCTTCTTCAGATGATGATGGTGAGGATGAAAATCCACCTTCGCCTTCTCACCTTCCTCCAAATGATTCCTTTGAACCTAAACTAGCACTAGTTCCACCGCTTCCTAGATGGGTCCATTCAACACGAGAAGCAACTGGTGGTCTTGTTAGTGATCCTTCATATCAGTGTCAAACATGTTCACAGTTCTAGCGAGACTCTTCTTTTTTGGCTCAATTTTCAGAGACTCGTGATCCAGAGATATTTACAGAAGCTTGAAGTCATCCAGATTGGGATACAACAATGAATGAAGAGTATTGTTCCTTAATGGAAAACAATACTTGGAATCTTGTACCTCTTCCAAAAGGAAGAAAACTTGTCAGATGTAAATGGGTCTACAAAACTAAGTATGCATCAGATGGAAGTGTTGAAATACACAAGGCTCAATTAGTTTCCAAAGGATTTTTTGAAGTTGAAGGAATTGACTATGATGAAACCTTTTCCCTTGTAGACAAAATGAATTCCATCTACCTTGTTCTTTCCATTGTTGTCTCACATAAATGGGAGATCCATCAGATGGATGTTAAATCTGACTTCTTTCACAAAGATTTGCAAGAATAAATCTACATGGAACAACCTCCTGGCTATGTCCAAAATGACTCTAGCCTTGTTTGTCGCCTTAATAAATCTCTTTATGGTCTTAAGCAAGCTCCCCGATCTTGGTATGCCAAAATGGACAAAATTCTTATTGACATCAGATTCTCTAGATGCCATTATGATCCTAATGTCTATACCAAAAAATTAGGAAGCCATCTCATAATCCTTGTCCTTTATATTGATGACCTTATCCTTATTGGTAGTGACTCAAAACTTTTAAACCATGTGAAAACCAGCCTTAAGAAGAAATTTGAAATGACAGACTTAGGTTTTTTGCACTATTTCCTTGGCCTCCAAGTTTTTCAAACCAATGAAGGAATTTTTATTACCCAGTCTAAGTATTCTTGTGACCTTCGTCATCGTTTTCACATGGACGATTGTAAACCAACCCCTTCTCCCTTCCAGTCTAGAGTCAAGCATATTTCCACCTTCACTTCACCCGAAGTTGATGCCACCTTGTACCGTCAGTTTGTTGGTAGCCTCTTATATTGGACTCATACCCGTCCTGATCTTTCCTTTGTTGTTGGTCTTGTTTCTCAATATATGCAAGCACCCCATGAAATCCATTAGAAATAATATAAGAGTATACTTCGCTATGTCTATGGTATAGTTCAGTTCAAGATACATTACAGTTCAGGGGGGACTCCTTTATTGGTTGGTTTCACTGATTCAAATTGGGCCAGCGACCCTGATGATTGGAACTCTATTGCAGGTTATGTTTTCAACCTTGGTTCAGGATCTGTCACTTGGGCCTATAAGAAACAACATGCTATTGCACTTTCTTCAGCAAAAGCAGTGTACCGAGTAGTGGTAAATGTAAGTCAGGAATCCTTGTGGATTCGACAGATCCTTTCAGAGTTTGGATTCCAGCAGCAGCATCTGACAAGCATTTGGTGCAACAATTAGAGTGCCATCAATCTTGCCAAAGACCCATTTCAACATTAGCACAACAAGCACATCAAGCTACACCTGCACTTCATCAGAAAGTTCATTCATGATCAAGTTATTGAAGTGCTCTTTTTCCCTACAGAAGATCAAGTTGCAGACATTTTCACAAAGTCTCTTACAGAAGCAAAGTTTTCCAAACTTCGATCTATGTTAGGAGTTCAAGAAGTTCTCATTAAGGGGGGATAGGCTCCAATGCCTCTTTCCTTCTCCTATTGTGTCACTATTGTAAATCCTTCAATCCTATCCCAAGTTGTTCTTAAGGGGGGGTGTTAGGATATTTAGACACTTAGGAGTTAGTTAAGATCTAATTGTTCTAATGTGTCGTTAGGTAAAAGTGTGTTTCTTAGTGTGTTTCTTTAGTATGCATTAGTATGAATTTGTAGTTAGGAAATACGATAGCCATGATATGTTCCCGACATAGAGTGATCCAACGGTTCATATTCTCCTCAATCTTAAAATCCATTGATTCATGGCTTAACACACGATTGGTCCATGATCTCTATTTAAAGAGCATGGAGGGTAATTTTTCGATGATCGATTATGATAAACTCTCTTGTAAATTCTCTTTGTAATCTTTTTCTTTTGCATTAATAAACTGCTCCAAGTGGTCGCATTGGTTGGGTCCGTGAATGTTTCCCTGTAGGGGTTTTACCATGTCAAAACATCGGTGTGTTGATCTTTGATATGGTTATGTGAGTGGTTACTGAAGGTGTTCGTCCTCTGTTGGAATACCTGTGTTGTTGAACAAAATATTTAAGATAGCGGCAACCCTCTCAGGATCAATTCTTATTATTGAATAATAAAAAAATATGATCGAGAAGTTTAACTTGGGTGACACTGAAAATATACTTCAAATGATTCAAAGAAATGCCAAATTTCCTACATCACATGAAGACTTTTTGAAGATGACTAAAATGATTTGATTGGGTTTTAGAGTAAATCGTTAAATCATCAAGATAAACCTTAATTATCTTGTCAATAAGATCATCGAAATATAATTACATAGCTCTCTATAAAGTGGCACTTGCATTAGACAATCCAAATGGCATTTTTTCATAGGTGAAGGTGCCCCAGTGGGTTGTAAATGTGGTTTAATATGTATCAGTTCTCTTGACTTTGATTTGATTATATCCAGAAAAATTGTCAAGTAAGGACATCATTTTGGATCATACAACCTATTGTAAGATCATTTCCATGTTAGGCAGTGAAAAGTTGTCTTTAATACTTTCTCTATTTAAAGCACACAAATCAACACAAAGCCTAATATAACCTATTTTCTTTCAGATACGAACAAGATTTGATACCCATTCAAAATACTTAACCGAAAAGCTTATGTGAGCATTTAGAATTTTTCCCACTTCTTTTCAGATTGTAAGTTCGAGTGCAGGATTCACGGGTCTCTATTTTTTCCTAACTGACTTTTCCCCTTCCTTAATGGGAATGGTATGTTTTACAACTTTAGGATCAAAACCATGAAGATCCTCATAAGACTAGGCAAAAACATCATGAAATTTTTGGAACATGTTCATGAATTCCTATTTTTATTCATCGAAACATTAGGCACCTATCTTAATGATCCTTGGGGACTGAGGGGTTCCAATGTTCAAGGGGATGGTATCCCCAACTTTTCTTTTAAACTCCTCTTCTTTATTAATTTATTTAGTTACTACGTCACTAGTAGAGAATGAACTCTCAAGAGGAGTCAAGCCTCTAGGAAGTTTATCATTTTCAATGGAGATTATTTCCTTAGGATTATTGTATATTTTAACCTTGTACAATTATTTACTGCAAGCATATTTTCAGTAAAAGAATAGAAAAGATATAATGGAAAATACACACATTACACAAATATTTTTCCCCTGGAAACCCAAACCGAGAAAACCAACATATTTTGTATTCATTCATTGTGATACATTGTTTAAAATACAATATGCATATAGGATCTAGAAAAATCCAAAACCTTAACCCAATGAATTGGATTAGTCAACAACCCTAATTCCTTAACTGAAAATTTGAAAACAATCGAAAAAACCCATGTGCCAAAAAATCGCCCAAAAATGGACATGAAAATTGAGGCGACACAAAAAATGAGGAAACAATGTAACACATTTTCCCCCCCTCATGCTAGTC
>JZKD02S0960022.1:739298-751122 GCA_000966675.3 Picea glauca
CAATGGTCTTCCCAAGACATGGGATGCATTTACCGCAAGCATGAACACAAGGAAGGAGTACCCGACATTTGAAGAACTTTGGACTTGCTGTGCTCAAGAAGAATCAAGGATCAATACAAAAGAAAAACCCCAAAAGAAGTACAACGATCAAGCTTTCATAGCAAGATTCAGGAACAAAAGGAATTTTGATTCAAGGAGGAAGCCAAATCAAGAGAAATACATTTCAGAAGTGCAATGCTTCAACTTTCGAAAGTATGGTCACTACAAGAGTCATTGTCCCGAGCTAAAGAAAAGGAAAGAGAAACATGAAGCATTAGTTACCGAAGAAAAGGAACCGACAAAAAAGACTAAGCAGGATGGAAGAGACTTATTCTTCTAAAAGGTAACACCACTCTTCTCATTTTTTGTACATATCTTGTTTGCATCGTCTCTGTACATATCTTGTATATCTATCTCTTAGAAAGATAAAATGTTCCAAGAAGAACTATATCCATGGAAGAACAACAAGATAAGAATTGCTATACAAGAAAGGATGAAATATATCATGTGAAAGCTACTACAAAGATAAGTCGAAATCAGAATCAATCTTGAAGAGACTTAGAAGAAGCAAAGACAAAAAGAAGTCAGCAATCGAGAGGAAATTGAAAAAAGACTTATGATGTTTTGTAGAAGACAACAATATGGAAGCGTGGACTCTGTTAGACAAGAAAGCCAATTATATATTGCAGAAGACAATAAGGATGCAGATGGAAGCATGGACTCTGTTAGACAGAGGGAGCCGATTATATGCACTTGTACATGAAGCAAGGATTAGTAGGGAGCTAATCCTATGATTCATTGAAGATGATGAAATATATATATCCATGGTAGCTGTCATGAAAGACAACACATGTTCAGTTCAACCACAGAAGAAGACTTCTTTGAAGAGAAGCCTTAAAGTATTCATGGTTGTCCATCCATATCTGTGATCCTATGATGAAAGGAAGAAGTGGAATCTTTAGGGCATGGAATCTATAAGAAACTCCATGGACCCAAGAGCTAAGGAAAAACATGAAGAAGAACATGAGGATTCCAAGAAAGAAAGAGAAACCAGAATAACTAGTCATTACATCAAGAATCACAAGATTACCATCCTGATATGAAAACAATCATGCAGAAGAACTGAAAATTGTGATGAAGAATTGTGTATGGAAGACTTATGAATAAAAGAATTGCAAGACCTAGAACCATAGGTTCTCTCAGATGGAGGGAGAAGACTATGATGATTACTTGTTCCAATAAACCACACTTATCTCTACATAAGTCATAATATCATCTACAACATCCATGAGTCGAAATTCTACATCAGATGAATGCAAAGAATGTTCTCCAAAGAAATTGAATAAAGAGCGTATGAAGAGCAATTTCAAGACTTTAAGGCATACTAGAAAGATACTCTTGTATGCAGATAGAAGTAGATAACTTGGTGGAGAACCTCCAGTGCACAACAGAAGCGTGGTGAAGAATTCCTATAACATAAAGATGACTACTCAGTAGAACAGATCTCATGATGACAAAAGAAGTGCCACATGGATATGTTCCAGTTTTCCAACTATAATATACTCTATTGTTCAGATCTACATGAAGCCTTCATAGTGTTCCAGACTAAAGTACATTTTAAATCAAGCATTACATTATCCATAATGAAGTCCAGAAAGGAGAAAATGATTTCTCCAATACATATCTCCACAAATGGGCAGATAAGCAGACATTTTGGTAAAGCTTCTATCGAAGATGAAAGAGTTTGTGTACTCAAGCTGGAGCTCGTGGAAACAACTTCTTTATTGAAAAAGGAAGAAATCACTCCCAATTTGGGAGGGAGCACTGAAAATATTATTGAAGACATGCATTGAAAAATAGTCCATCTTAGACAGATGCTTTCATGTTCGGAAAGTGGATTGAGATTTCTAACGGACAATGACTTTCCATTGTGGTTAACATGGGAAGTAGTCTGATTGCTGATGTATCAGAGACAACAACTACCCATTGTGGTTAACATGGGGAGTGGTATAGGGCAGTCTCTCTTCTTGAGGGTTACTCAAGAAGACTATCCCCCCTTACCAGACAACGATTTCTCATTGTGGTTAACATGAGGAATGGTTCGTTTTGGAGGTTGATGTAGGACAGTCTTTTCCTCTTGTGGTTAACGGAGGAAATGGTCCGGATAGTCATTCCTTAGGGTTATACATTCTCTCCAAGGTGCACTTTGATTAGTGTAGGAGGAATGGCCCAGGGTGGGGAATGGTCTAGGCTCAGCAATCAGGGACAGACATTCCTTAGGGTTATACATTCTCTCCAGGGCGCATTTTGATTAGTGTAGGAGGAATGGCCCAGGGTGAGGAATGGTCTAGACTCAGACATTCCTTAGGGTTTATACATTCTGTCCAGGGTGCACTTTGATTAGTGTAGGAAGAATGGCCCAAGGTGAGGAATGGTCCATGCTCAGAAATCAGAAACAATCCTTCTTCCTTGTTGGAGAAGAATAGGACAGATAGCCCATTGCTGATGATGGAAGATATTCTTTCAAATCTCACAAACGTGAGTGAAAAATTGGCCCAGATGATTCAGTTTATTTTTAACAATATTTTATGTGCAGGATGGCATCAGATGATTGTTATAGAGACTACCTGTCTCCAGACAGTAGAGATATACTATTGTGGTGGATATGTTCCACTATTCGTGAGGCAGATATTCTTTCAGAGCTCACAAATATGAGTGAAATATTGGCCCAGATAATTCAGTCTATATCATAACATTGTTTCTATGCAGATTGCTATCAGATGTTTGTTATGAAGATCATATGACAGTAGATGAATACTATTGTGGTGGATATGTTCCACTATTTTGAGGCAGATATTCTTTTAGATCTCACAGATGTGAGTGAAAGATTGGCCCAGACAAATAAGTTTATATCATAACATTGTTTCTATGCAGGTTGCTATCAAATGTTTGTTATGAAGACTATATGACAGTAGATGAGGACTATTGTGGTGGATATGTTCCACTGTTCACAACCATACGTTGTTGATCAAGTACTTGCGTGTTACTTGGTGTGGTAGTGTACCACTGGATTGTAGTTATGTACTACTATGAATAGACACAGTCATGTTCTATCCTTGTTCTAATTTCGTTGAAGACTATCAACAGTTTATTGGAAATAATCATCATCCAGACACATGATTAACAGAGATTTTCCAGACGGAAAATAGTGCAGAGAATTTACTCTTCTTGTATCACTCTATGGTGAGAGGTACTTATCCATCATCATGTTATTCAGATGTAGTATGGTTTCGAGAGATGATGCAACTGATGGTGATGGTGATGCTCATGATCTAGTCATGAGATAGTCTAGATGACTATATTGATGCTACCAGGTAAATGGTATGTTTTTTTTTGTGCTCAAGACCATTACTTGTAATACCTCCCTAGATAGGAGGGAGTGTTAATATTATGGTAGCTACGGGAGGTATTTACCTCCACGTGTGAACCTAACGAGAATAGGAGACTCCAGGAAGCAATAAAAACCCTAATGAATTGGCTAATAACCCTATAAGTCTTGTCGGCTTAAGAAGATAATTTATATTAGGTTATTAGCCTCCAAGAGAAGAAGTCAGACAGAAATAATAATAATATACTGAACAAACACATATCCAAAAGGAGAAGTCGGCCCCAGCAAATCTGGCAGAACCACTATAAATACAGGGCGCCAGTTCTCATTTGACACATCTCAGTAGTTGTAGAGAGCCAGTTCTGTGCACTGCAGTTCCCAGTTTGGTGCACACATGTGGAGGAGTGTTGCAAGTGCAGCTGCTATAGCATCTAGTTTTAGTATTGGCTTGGACTATCTCTTGGCTAGGGTTTGGACTATCTGATCAACTATTTTTGGTGCGCTATCCTTGGGGAAAGGTGCACTACACCTTGTTTGGCTATCTAGCCTAGGGTTTTCTTCCAGAGTAATTCTCAGTCAAGGTTAAGGTGCTCAGAGGGTGGCTTAGGCCTATGGTTGGGTGATGAGGGTATCGTCAATGGTAAAACGAGCACACAATCTTCTATATTCTAACACGACCGACCGCCATAACTCAAATAAATGTTAAGTAGAGGTGAATGACATGTGCCCATGAGGAATTCCATGAAGATGTTTTATGAGTTTTGAACCCAGTACAAGAATATTTTCAAGGCTCTTGAAGCCAAAAAGATTTAAAAGCGCTTCCAAAATATTAGTTTTATTCCACATGTAAGAGGCACCCCTTTTCACTTTAAACTTCAAACCTGGATATCTTGAGCATACGAACTTGGATTTCCGATCCGAAAAATGTTTGTCAAAGCTGAGACCAAGGGATATACAAGGAACTTATAATAGTTCAAAAATTTTCACCTTCTGATATCATTTTTTTATTATTATTCCAGGAGCGGGAATATATAGGTGACCAAATTTTGGTCAACAAGTACCTGGATCCATCGTGATCCACTGATCTTTTTCCACCAACAGATATTCCATATTGAGCTTCCACAACTCAAATATTTTCTTATTAAACTTCTTGATCTCCATTTTGAAACTGCTCGCCATTTCTCTTCACCTAAATAATCAATACTGCAAATCTCCCACTGTAACAAGGCTTAGCATAGTCCTGAGCCAAACCCTTGACCACAAAGGCATCCCCCTGAAGCCAAAAAATCTCTGATACCAAATGTAGATTTTAACCTTGTACAATTATTTACTGCAAATAGATTTTCAGTAAAAGAATAGAAAAGATACAATGGAAAATACACACATTACACAGATATTTTTCCCCTAGAAACCCAAACCAGGAAAACTAGCATATTATGTATTAATTCATTGTGATACATTTTTTACAATAAAATATACATATAGGATCCAGGGACATTCAAAACCCTAAACCAATGACCTAGATTAGTCAACAACCCTAATTCTTTAACCATAAATAGAAAACCATCGAAAAAAAACATTTTCCGAAAAACCGCCCAACAATGGACACAAAAAACGAGGCAAAAATGAGACACTTCAATCGATGTGCCCCGCCTCAAACCCCCCACGCGCCCGATGCAACATAGCAAACACTATCACTAGTCATGCAAAGAATATAACACATACCCCCTGCCCACGCGCCCGACGCGCATACACTAGAGCTAGTCGTGCAAAGAATATAACACATACCCAACACTTATAAGGTTCATTCTATAAGACAACACATATACCTTCATCATCTGGAAAAACCTGCCAAGATTCTACGTTGTCAAGGGGATGAGGCCAATAAAGAGAAAAAAAACGTAAAATCTAGCCTCTGAGGTAATAACTGCCTTGTAGGAGAAGCTGCAAAAATAGTTAACCTGTCAACCATAGAATTAAGTTCTCCTTTAATATGAGTGATGTTGAAGGATAGTAGATTTGAGATTAATTCCCACACAACTTGTGTGTGTTGCTTAAGTAACTTGTTGTTGGGCTTATATATCTTCCTTACTAAGTTCACAACAAGTTCCAAATCACCAAAAATAGTAACATGACCACAACCAAGGTTATAAGCGTTTTTTATGCCTAGTAATAAGGCTTCAAACTTAGAAACATTATTTGTACACGAAAATTCTAATCTATAGGAGAAATTGTGAATTTTTCCTACAGGAGAGTAAAATATGATACATGTTCCATTACCTTCATTTGAACATGCACCATCAAAGTGCATATACCACATATTGTCATCATAATCAATCAATTGAAGAACCATGTCATCTTCATCAGTAAAGATTGAATAGACACCCATGTCTTCCTCAACATAATTTACATTAGGCTGAGGAACACTTTCAATATGAGGTGAAATCCTTCCTTCCCTTAGGAAAATAATATTCTTTCCATTCTTAGGGATAGATCAATGTGAGCCATATAGTGAAAGGTAACCACCAGTTAAGGCATGCTAGTATCTACCCAAAATGATTGAACAGTTACTCACAAGCATATCAATTACATGTATATTTAGGGTGGTTCTTATTTCAGGATGAGTGCAGAGTACTAGAGTTACATCTTGTATTTCACCTATGGTAGATTGTTGTTGATTATTATAGGAGAGGATACTCCTTGTGTTTTCATTTTTACAAGAAATACCTAACTCTTCCATAATAATTTTGGACATAACGCTCAAACTAGATCCACCATCTAGGAGGCAACAATGAGATATTTTATCCATAATATTTATAGAAATATAAAAATGAGGATTATTTACAGGGTTTCTAAAGTTATTTACACCTTTTTTGTTTACAATTGAATAATCTCCCTCGGGATTTTCAGTTAAATTAGATACTGTGGAAATTTTACCTTCCATAAAAATTTTAAGATGTTGTTGTTGTTCCGAGATGACAACCATGTCCAAAAGATAATCATCTTATTTAATATTATCTAATTGATTAAGAATATTGTATTTGGCAAGAGGAAAAGAAGAATACGTTCCTTGACTGTTTGGAATTCTAATAGCCTGGGAGTCAGTACGTTGGGATGATGTACTCGGAGCTGAAGTAGTACGGGGATGATCAACTTTGTTCCGATTGGGGTAAGATTTATTTCTCGTATTCACCACCATAATATCATCTGACCAATCCCAATCTAGAATAGTAATAGTAGCATCAGGATTCTTACTGAAGATTTTTTCCCTTTCATTTCTTTTAATTTCACATGTGCCTTCATCGTGATTTTATTCACAAAAATTACACTAGACACAAGACATCATAGCCTTTGGTTGAAAATGATTATCATTTGGACTCCTAAAATATGCCTAAGAAGAGGTTTCAGTAGGAGAAGAAGAGGAAGTGATTCATTTCCTTTCATAATCAATCATTTGGTTGTTCATATCATGCATAAGTTGCAAGATTGTATACATATCAATTTGTTTGACATAATCTCCCTTAAGAAGACCAATTATTTCTAACTACTCTTCATACTCAAGATAAGTCTGAAGTGTGGATCCAAGATTTTCTATAGCCTTTTCTTCCAATCTATGATAGTTGGAAGAGGGAAAAGTATTGTAATAATGCATGAAAGAAACTTGGTTCTAGGGATGAATCAATTCAAGAATTTGATTATACAACTTAGTGAAACGAAGATTGAATGATTTGATAGTTTCACCATTGTTATAAATAATGTTATTATATTCCTTTAATTGATCAGATGGGATTTTAGATTGTCCATATGTAGATTTAAACCAATAGACCAATTCTTCCCATGTAGAAAGGATTTTAGGGGGTAATTCAAAGGTCAACAACAACCTTCCCTTCAAGAGAATTGACAAATATGTGCATACATGTATCATTGTCATTTTCTCCTATATTGTGGCATGCATTAGAAAAGGCTATTAAGTGCTCATTAGTAGTAATGATGTCATTTCTAGAAAACTTAGGAAAATGATCCTTAAACTTCAGAAGGGGTTGGGAAACTGGCATAAGATTCAAGGAAGAAGATGCATGCCATGAGGTGGTGTTAGCATCTTCTTCAAATCGAAATAAGACAAACTTTTTAATGAATGTTGTCGTATTAGTTGTATATTGAATTCGAATTTGATGGCTATAAATACTACCAATTACAGATGAAGTTGAAGGATGTGAAGAGGAGGAACCTCTCGTACCACCACCATCACCAGAAGGTGTCATTAAATTTGAGGGGAGTTATAGGTAGAGTGGAACTAGCTGAATGAGATAAAATCTGACAAAGATAGGTTTGTTGACTTTGCATGATATCCTTTATTCTTCCTATTTCAGATATAGGAAAATTCTCAGGGGACAACCCTCTTGTTCTTCGAGAAACACGAGAGCTAGAGGACATGTGAAAAATATTTCAATGAGGAGGTTGATTTGTGGGTTGCCTTTGTTGGGCTTCCCATTGTTCACATATTCTAATATCTTCGAGAATGACTCCCAAAGAATGGTGGAGTTCAACACAAGTGCTAGCCATCTCTAAAATGGTATTAAATAAGGTTGAAGAAATGTTATTTTGATCATCAAGACCATCACCAATATTGGGTTGTCTAGTAACAGGTACAATCATGGAAACAATCAAATAAAACCAAGAATAGAACAAAAAACAAAAGAAACTAATTACAGAAATAAAGTACAACAACTAGATAGATATGGAAAGATCTCCCCAGTATGGTCGCCAAATAAATGTTGAGGAAACGGTATGAGGAACCTTACTCCAACAATTTTGAATCTTACTAGGATAGGGTAAGATAGTTGGGATTATCACCTGGGGTTTATAGCCTTAGAAAAAAATTATCAATTGATTCTCGAGTAATAAGTAATAGGAACCGATGTTTTCTTTTATAATTAAACTGTGCAAAAGAAGAAAAACAAAGTTACCAACTTAACGAGAACTGTGACCTCAAAACGAGAAATCTAGCCCAAAAAATCCATGGTTTTTGCAAGAAAACATGAAAATCAACCCCCAAATAAAAAAGTGTTGCTACTAGTAGCACCATTTTTTCAAAAACGGTCAAAATTACAACATTTTTCAAACATGGTCTTCAAAACTCATACAGTAGCTCAGAAAAACCTTCAAATCGACACCTTAAAAAAATGATCTTACCTAAAAAAAAAATCAAAACGTTAAATTTATAGATATTTTGAAATCGTGCTTTTAGCAGTCGGTACCATTAAAACCAAAACCTCAAAATCAACCATCAAATTGAAAAGTATTGCTACCGGTAGCACCCATTTTAAATTTGGGGTAATAAAATGACACATTTTTTAAAGTGGTAAACGAATCATCGTTACTGTAAACAAAATCATCAAATTAACCCTTATTTGCTTACTTTTAAAATATTAGTTTATCACTCCAAACACAACATAATACATAGTTCCATGAAAATAATACATTTTAAAAAATATATTCAAAACCCAAATTTGAAAAAAAAAACATTTAAAAAAAGTTGGAAAAAAAAAAACTAAAAACAATTAAAAAAAATTAAAATTTTCACTAGAAAACAATAATTTTTAAAGAATACCTAGTTGTTTTTGTAAAAAAAAAAGTAAAAAATCCCTTAATGTAAAAAACAAAATAAAAAATAAAATACCACCAAAAATACCAAAAAAATACTAAAAAAAATGTTAAAAAAGCATTAACATTCCCTAACCTAAAAATTTATATTAAAAAAATTAAAATACTAAATTTCATTAAAAAATTTAAAACAAATTATATATATATTACATGGGGGGCGATGTTATATGGCAACCAGGTCCTGTGGGCACCCACATCGATTGTATATATATATATATATATATATATATATATATATATATATATAATTAGAAATCGAAAAGCTATTGTTAGGGATAGAGGCCAAAAGGATAATAATAAATAGGAATTTGGGACACTCGGGATCCTTTTTTGGAATTGTCGTGGTTTTCCATGGCGCAAAGGTCCTATGATAAGTTGGATCACAAGTGATATTGATATTATTTGTCTAGTTGAAACTTGGGAGAATGAGGAGTCTAAGCTCCCTAACATGGAAGGATTTGTCTTGTGGTCGACATGGAACAAAAAATCCCACTATAGAGGGATAGGAGGAATAGCTTGTTATATTAGAAAGAGCATTTCTCCTCACATTCAACTTCATAAGATTGACCCTCTTAGTCAATACATTTGGATAGAAATTTCAGACATAGATGCTAAGTAGATGTATATATCAATTTTCTATTTTGCACCTATTAATTCTACTTTTTATAAGAAAAACAATCTAGATAACAATTGTCCCTATAATAATTTAGAACAAGATATTTATAGTTTGAAAAATGAAGGTAATATCCTCCTGCTAGGAGACTTTAATGCTAGGACTACTAAACAAGCTACTCTTTTAAGTAATGACTCCAACCACAATCCTTTATGTCTATATGAGGACCTTGTTTTATCTAATAGCTACAAAAGAATCTTTGAAGCCCTAATTGAGAATTTGTTTGGTATTGAGTTGGTCAATCTCTACAGCGCTCAAGACCTAATAATTTGAAATGGAGTAATGAAGTGGCCAAACTCCAATTATATGACTTGTATTCATGGGTTAGCTAGTAGTTTTGTAGATTATGTGATATTTGATATTCTCGTTTCCAACCAAATAGAAACTTTTGACCTTTTAAATGACCATGAGCCTGACTCTGATCATAAACCTTTAACCCTAACTCTAAACTTTTCCATGCATAGGAGCACCATTGAAGAGAATTATGATAATCAAAGGAATTTGTGTTTTGACAAAAGTAAAGTTAACATTTTCTAAAAGGATTTAAATAGTAAATTAAATATCCTAACTTATAAGGACAACATTGAAGAACTCTATCATAATTTTACAACTACCCTTTGCACTTCTATCAACAAGTTCTCTTTCGAGGTGTCCTATAAAAATAATAATACAACGACCAACCCTTGGTATGATAAAGAATGTAAAATTGTATGAAATTCATTAGGGATGCTTCTAATGATTCCTTAAAACTCAATAAGATCAATATGTGCAAAGCCCTAATTAAAAGGAAGAAAAGATACTATATCAATAAAAGGCAAGAGAACCTTTCACAGCTATATAAGTTGAATCCTAAGAAGATCTGGAGCCAAATTCTAAAACGAAATAATAAAGAAAATAATAGGATTCCCTTAAGGGGCTAGAATTCCTATCTTTAAAGTATTTACGAGTTCCCTAATGCCATGGACACCATTCCTATTTTCCCTACAAAGGAAGAAGTTTTTTCTTTAGATGACATAGAGTTCAGGGTTAAGAGGCTTGCAAATGGGAAAGCTAAGGACATTGAAGGCTACCAAGATGAAATTTTTAAAATCAGAGGGCCAATCCTTATCCCTCACATACACAAGATCTTCAATTTAGCTGTCAAGTAGGGCTTCCCTAAACCCTGGATGCAAAGCCTCATTGTTCTTATTTTTAAAAATTGGGATAGAAACATTCCCTCTAATTATAGGACCATTATGATTAGCCCGATTTTAGCCAATCTTTATGGAATTATTTTGGAAAAGAAGATTATCCTTTGGATAGAAAGTCACGGTAAAAGAGATAAAGGCTAGGTTGGGTTTAGGATATATCATTCAACTGTGTACCATCTTGTTACCGTTAGGATCATTGCAGAGGATTTCTTCAATACTAAAACCAATCTTTTTTCTTGTTTTGTTGACTTTAGGAAAGCTTTTGACATGGCTCCTAGGAAAAACCTTTGGAATAGGTTGGAAGAGATAAAAGTGTCTCTCGAGTTGAGGGTTGCTGCAATAAGGATGTATGAGAACGTTATTTATAAGTTTAAAAACACTAAGGTTTGGTCAAAATAGATTAACTGCAATATCAGAGTCAAACAAGGTTGTCCCTTGTCCCCTACCCTTTTTTCCATATACATTGACAAGTTAGAAGATTGCTTGGAAAAAGCAAGTTGTGTCGGCCCTACACTCACTGGTGTAATCATCAATCTTCTAACCTATAATCTAAAAATTAAAGGAAATACGCCCTATCCCATCCTCCTCTTTGAAACAAGCCTCTCCCCCATTGAGAGCATGGCTATGAATAGATACCTAATGTATAAGAACAAGTAAAACAACATGGAAGACAAGAGGCTTCCTAAAATTCCTTCAAAATTGCGTCATAACCACCATAGACTCAAGCAAGGATGGCATAAAGATGCCTGGTCTTGGCTAAACTATTGGGGAATCATGGAAGACACCATTTTGCAAAATAAAGATACTATTAAAAAAAATGTCAAATCAAAATTTAAGGAGAAAATGTGGTGTGATAAAGAGTTAGAGGAA
>JZKD02S0960022.1:751654-768490 GCA_000966675.3 Picea glauca
TATATATTTGTTTTTTTTCCCACTTTAATTTTTAAAGTTTTTAATTTATCAAAAAAAATTCAATTATATTTTTTTGCTAAATATTTAAATATAGTGTTATTTAACTACAATGATTCTCTATGTATTAAAGTAAAGGTAAAAAAATGTGTTAAAAATGATATTTTCCACTATATTTAAAAAAGTATGGAACCATAAATTAATTAAGGTGACAAAAAATCATATTTTCAAAAATGTAAATGGTAAAAAATATTTTAAGATTGAAAGAAGCATGAAAAATGACTAAAAACATTGTTGAAAAAAAATGAAAATAGATGAAAAAATAAGCATTTAAGAAAAAAGTGGAAACATTATGTATCAGAAAATTTAAAATATCAAAAAACCACCTAAAAAATGAGGGGGTGCTACCGGTAGCACCATTTTTAAAAATGGGGTAAAAAACTTGACCCCCCCCAAAAAAACAGAACTTTGTAGAGTTCTCGTTAAGTTCGTAACTATGTTGAAAGTAAAAATAAATATGCATTGTATTTTGAGAATTAGACAACAAATGAAATAGAAAGGTTCTGTAAAAATAATATCAAAAAATACACAATTGATATCAAAATCAACAATTGAATTTATTAATTTCATTCCAAGTTACAATCATAACCCATTTTCAAACCCCTATGAGGGTAGGGACCAAGATCAGATTTAAAGATCTTTAATGGGAACCATACAAAAGAATCTGACAAAAAGAGGGGACGGAGACTGGAAGTCTTGATCAACTTAGCCATGAAAGTATCATTCACTGACTCTGCAAAATATTCCCTATCAGTAATGAAATCTAATTTATATACAAATCATAATACACAGACTGCCAAGATCAAATGATCAACCTTTCTAGAATAAGTTGTTGAAATATGTAGCTCAATCCTTGAATTCTGCTACCTTCAATAAGACATCGTTGTCAACAAGAAGGTTAAGACTCTAAGATAACTCAAATTGAATGAAAATAATTAATCTCACAAGAATAAGAGCAAACCTTATATTATAAATTTCTTCCTCTCTCTCTCTCTCTCTCTCATTGTCCCTTGAACTTCCTTTTATTCTCCTTCAAATAAGTTTGAGTAGTTCAACTACTTTTGTTAAATCACAAATTAATTTTAGTTAATGGAGAAAACCCTAATAAATAATAATAATTTTAAAATGATAAGGTTAAAATAATACTAACTAATAGGTGGAACCCCTAACTCATTTTTATTTAATTTTCCAATAAATCCCCTTGTTCCTCTAGAATAA
Source organism: Picea glauca (assembly GCA_000966675.3). Taxonomy (NCBI): domain Eukaryota; kingdom Viridiplantae; phylum Streptophyta; class Pinopsida; order Pinales; family Pinaceae; genus Picea; species Picea glauca. Next base: position 752,930 of record JZKD02S0960022.1, read on the forward strand.
AATATGCATACGAATAATCAAATTTCACATCCCCCCCAAAAAAATAAAACCAATCAATAATCAATCATCTTCCAAATGCACTTGTGACTCCCAACTTATTGTGTGCACCATGTATACCAAAATAGACATATGATTAAACTGCCTTAAAATATGTTATAAAAAATAGAGCAAGTCTAAAATGGCCTCAGTTTGTCTAAGGTAAGATTTTCCATAAATATGTCAGTGTCAAAAATAATTAGAACCATCTTCAAAATAGAAATATCATAACCATAGTAAAATTAGAAGCCATAATCCTTATGTAAGGCAGTTTTCCTTTGTTTACTTCCCTGTGGTTTGATGATTTCAAATTTTCCTCTGCTGGCATCTCAAGCTTTGATACTGAAACTTTTGGATGCATATCTTCAAAATTCAAATGTTCATTAGCATTTCTTGGATTCTTGGCATGGAAGGGGATTGAATGGGAGGAGTTAATTGATTGGTCTGACTTAGGATATTTAACAAGATGTTTATCTTTACCAAAATTGGGTTCCTAAGTTTGAGACTTGATCATTTTAGATGGATGATTGGATTGTGCATGAGAAGTCTTTGTGGAAATATGGGCAACATATATTTCTAGGGGAGGTGGAGGTAATGGCAATGAGGCAGAGGGCCATCCTTGAGATTGATACTGAGGGGAATTGACAACAACATTCCATCCATTATTAACTGGGCTCTTAGGAGAAAATGAAACATGAGAGTGTATAGGCATTCCAAAGATACTCGGATGAGGTTGGATCAATGGTTTTTGGGGTAGAGGATGTGATTGGAAGACTCCTCTTCCTGCCATGTTTAAGAAGCTTGTTTGCAACAAATGATTAAATTCTTCGGAATTGGCATCAAAGTGGATTGAAAACCTGAGTTTCTTATTCCTCCAGAATTCATTTGGTCCTCTTCCCCTACCTTTTCCACCTCTTCCACCACTTCCTCTACTATAGAAGCTCATCTAGAGTGTAAAACAGGGTTAGAGTCTATCACCATGGTCCATAAACATCAAATACAATTACATAATATAATTTATATTAATCTCTGTTGACAAAAAACAACAAGCAAGCAATCAAGGAGATTCATACAAAATTCAAACTCGGATATAAATTTCTTCTTCCTTGTATTAACAATCACTTGCTTTTTGAACATGGAATTTAAAAAAAATGTTTTTGGGATCGTGAAGGGCTTGTAATGAGTATAAAGTGATATAATGACAGGGAAATGAAATGGCACATGTTCAATTGATCACCATAAAAAATACAACACCAATTATCTTCATCTTCCAAGCCTCATTACATGATCAACCAATTGCAATTCTATCACTCCTTATTTCACTCAAAAATGAATGAATTTGAATGATTGTGAAATCAGGACTAAGGGAGTAACTCATAAAAAGTCATGTTGACCATGACTATCTGATACACCAACTAACCACCCTGTAACTCATCACAAATAATATGGTCTCAACTCTGCCCTTTCTTTTTATTTATAATTTATTCTTAATTTCAATACACATGGGAAAGTATGAAGGAAAATTTGAAATGAAATATGGATATAGGGGATGGGATTAACTGATGGAAAGTGTTATTTATGAGGGGAAGTGACTCTGTGCAAAAAATAACAACAACAACAACTTCACACAACCATACAAGAACAAACAAGTTGCAGCGTGTATTTCCTTTATTTTTCTTTATTCCTTTTGCAACATTAATGTTTTCCATATGTATGTAATTTACCATTGTACAAATCTAAAATTCATACAATCACAAGTATTTCCCAACTTCCTTTTATGTATTTTGTTTTTAAAGAAAATTTTCCCAAATCGAATCTACAATCGTCAAAATAATATATGTAGAGCAAATCCAACTTCCAATTTATTTTCTAAAAATTATGTGCATAATTTAAACTAGGAAACACACCCATTCTTCATTCATTTGTCCAAACATTCATTCAACGGAGAAAGATCCCATGATTTTTCAATATGCAATGGTTTCGAAGTAATAATCCATGATGAAATCGAAATATACAATTGTGCAAACACTTCAACGAAAACCCCACTCTCAAAAGTCAATATAATTCTTGGCCTCAAACCAATTACCATTCAAATGACCGCGATTCAAAACTGGGTGTAGTCATGCATGTATAGTATATTCTAAACAAACCTTGAGGTCACCGAGAAGAGGACCTACATAAGTTATTTAACATAAGGCTGGGAGTGATTCATTGAAAACAACGACATGAATGTACTGGAATTTAACAACCAAACTCGAATGGGGTCGACCCATCACTATAATGGAGTAAACAAGTTTTTTTTTTAACTTATAAAATACCTTTGAACAAAAACTACAAGAGAAAATCATGGTACATATATACAGTATGAAAATTTTCAACCAAAAAAGGTTTCAAATGCAACAAAGCATTCAACGACAACCTATTGAAACCACAATATGATAGAGACCACTATCACCTGGGTTATGACAAGAAAAAATTGTTGTCTATGATAAATGGTGACTCGGAGAATATAGTTAACGAAAGAAACAAATACGTGGGTTTAAAAACCCATGTGATATTTATTCACAATTGAGTGAATCACACCATAAACCCTGCAAAAACCCTGCTATAATCCATAAAGATTGAACGTCGATGCAACAAGAAGGAGAAACATTTTGTTTATTTCCCAAGGAGAAAGAAAACCACAGACAAAGCCATTCAAGCAACAAGCGCATTCACATCAACATAGCCATTGTATAAATTATCATTGAAATTCGAAAAACATTTGATGGGTATGAACCAGAATAACGTACCTTTACCACAGACACTCTTTCCACTGCAAATTGAGTTCTTTTTGCCCAGAACGATCGAGGCCAAGTGTCATACAAAATAATTAGACAACATAGGGTATAAAACTCTTTTTTTTAAACAAATATCAGGCCTTGCAACTATTTGTAGGCAGGATTCTTGTTGCTCATTTTTGCGTCAACACCTAGGTAATTGGGTAGTACGACTAAGGGTACGGTCAAGCCTCCTTAGTTGTTTCCCTGAGAAATTGGACCGAGCTGTAGGTACCCTAAAATAAACCATAACCCTCGGGAAATACACATAACAGAAAAAGAAAAACATAGAAATAGAACAAACAAGATCCATTTTCGTGTAACCTAGCCTCATGCATTCTGATTGTGAAATTCCTACATCTTTCTTCCTATTAAGAATTTGGACATTCATACACTGTAGAATTATACCATTGGATTCCTCTTTTCTCCTTGATCGCAGTGATACCTATCATTTTTAATCCTTTTTATGGACCCGACCCCCCTACCCCTTGTTTGCGACCTATCCCATTAGATTCCTATTTTTTCCCTAATCACAAGGATACCTATCATTTTTAAGCCTTTTTTTGGACCCTATCTCCTCAACACCCTTATTTGCAACCTATCCCATCAGACTTCTTATCTCATGTTGATCACTGTGGTAGCACTCTCCCTAAGCCTCCACAATGGGCCCTACTACCCTCTCTCAGACTGGGGATGAGTGTGACACAAAGGTAACCAAACTATCTGACAATGTCTCTCAGATCAAACAAACCTTGGGGGACCTTAGCCAGCTTAGCTAACGCTTTCAAGACATGGATGACATAAAGAACAACCTGCAAGCCATTTACCAACACCTGGAATTGCTTGAAAAGGATAAGCAACTAGAGTACCACTCTAAAACCCTTCATTCTTCTCATTATGAGAATACGCATAATTCTCACCCCCCTTGGGGTTCTCCAAACTCTTGGAATAAGATGCCAAAAGTTGAGATGCATAAATTTGATGGATCTGACGGAGCTGAGTGGGTCTCACAAATGGAAGACTACTTCTCCCTCCATGATATTCAGGATGATGATACCAAAGTCCATGTAGGCATTCTGTACTAAGATCAAGAATGTTGGAAATGATGGAAGTGGCATAAGAAATGCTATCCAGGACATACCAATTGGAACATGTTCACCAAAGTTGTTTATGCATGTTTTGATCAGGAATATCATTATTTGGGGCACCTCACCAAGCTGAAACAAATAGGGTCGATTGTCGATTTCATTGTAGCGTTTGAACAATTGGATATCATAACTGAGGGCTTATCTAATGAATTATCTCTTGAATATTTCATAAGTGGATTAAAGGAGGCCATTTGTGCTCATGTTTTCATGCATCATCATATTACTTAGTTGTAGGAATGAAAATTAGCATTGGAAGCTAAGACCATTCTTCAAGCATAACCCCTTCCTTCTTCAGTCCCCAACCTTCCTCATCCAGGGGATACCACTGCTCCCACTCAAACCTTGAAGGTTCAAAAAGTGTCTCCAACAGAAATGGAATAACATAGGAAACAAGAGATTTGTTATTAATGTGATGAAAAATATGCACTAGGACATAAATTTTGTGAACATAAGTTCTTCCAGATTGATGGGTCAGAGGACCGAATGACAGATGAGGGCCCCGAGCCAGAGAATACTGATCGCACTTCGCCCCTCTCAGAAATTGTCCTGTGGAACCAGAATAAATCGTCATCTCACTCCATGCCCTTACTAGTATTTTTTTCTCCACAGACATTAAATATAAAAGGATACATCAAACAACGACTGGTACTAGTGTTGATTGATAGTGACAACACCCATAATTTTATTCATTGCAGGGTCACCGAGGATTTCAATTTTTTTATTTGACCAGTTTATAATTTTCAAATACTCATAGCTAATGGTGGTACAATGAAATGTGGGGGTGGTTGTGAGAATTTCAAACTCCAAATGGGTGATTATACCCTAAAAATTCACATGTTTTCCATTTCCATGGGTGGTATGATATTGTCTTGGGTGTTGAATGGTTGTGCCCTTTGAGACTGATTACCATGGATTATCAGGAATTATATCTGCATTTCACTCAAGAGGCTCACACATATACCCTCCGCGACTTGCATGTTGGGTCCCCAAAAATGATCAACTATCACATAATGGAGAAACTCTTGAAGAAAGGTCATCATGGGTTGATTTCCCAATTTAATTTCCTCTAGGTACAATAGCCATCATCCCCCGCAATCCCTCCTGGCCTACAACTCATTCTAGAAAAGCACCACCGGGTCTTTGAGACACCCACATAATTACCTCAATCCAGGGGTGAGAATGATCACAAAATCTCTCTCCTTCTTGGCAGTCATACCCCCAATGTACACCCCTACCGGTACCCCTTTGCTCAAAAAAATTAAATAGAAAAAATAGTGCAGAAATTATTGGAAGTCGGAGTAATTCTCTGAAGTACCAACCCATTCTCTTTCTTTGTTGTAATGGTCCTAAAGAAAGAAGGTTCTTGGCGCATGTGTCTATATTTTCACTCCCTTAATAAATTGACCATTAAGGATAAGTTTCCCATTTATGTCATTAATGATCTGTTGGATAAGCTCTAGGGTGCCTATTTCTTCATCGAATTGGATCTTTGCTCTGGTTATCACCATATTAGGATGAAGGAAGTAGATATTCTGAAGATCTCTTTCAGAACTCATGAAGGATATTATGAGTTCTTGATAATGACTTGTGGGATTTGAAATGCTCCATCTACCTTCCAAAGTCTCATGAATAAACTATTGAATCCCTACCTTCGAAATTTTGTTCTGGTTTTCTTTGATGACATTCTTATCTATAGCTTCACTCGGGATTCCCATCTTCAACATGTGGAAAACTACTCCAATTTTTACGAGACCATCAGTTGTTCGTCAAAAAGTACAAGTGTTATTTTAGGCAAGTGAGGTTGAATACTTGGGACATATTGTCATCCATGACAGAGTATGCATGAACCCCAACAAGATTCAATCCATGAAGGATTCTCCACATCCTAAGACCTTGAAAATCCTCAGGGGTTTCCTTGGCCTCACAGGATATTACATGAAATTTGTCCACCATTATGGCAAAAATTATTGACCATTGACTAACCTTCTTATGAAGAATGCATTTAAGTGGACCCCTGCAGTCAAACAAGACTTCCTATATTTTAAGCAGGCCATGTGTATTATCCCCATCTTAGTAGTCCCTGATTTCAACAAAAAAATTGTGGTCAAATCAGATGTTTCAAGGAATGGTATTGATGCAGTTCTCACCTAAGATGGTCAACCTCTTTCTTTCACTAGATAGGATTTGAGTGGATGCAATTTGGGAAAATCTACATATGAAAATGAAATGATGGCCATTCTCCATGTTATGCACACTTGGCGACCATATCTATTGGGGATTCATTTTTAGATCAAAATTGATCACCATAGTCTCAAGTATTTCCTCAAGCAGAGGTTTTCATCCCCACAACAAAATAAGTGGCTGACCAAAATGATGGGATATGATTATGATATCATCTATAATAAAGGAAAACACAATGTAGTGGAAAATGCATTGTCCATACAATATGAAGGTGAAGGTTCCCTCTTTGATCTATCATTACCAATCCCTCATTGGATTGATGAATATCAACGTGAATGTCTCGTCTATCCCACTATCTCACAGATAATTTAGTGAATTCAATATGACACTAGCCCTCCTACCGACTATACTTGGCAAGCCAATGTACTCAGATATAAGGATCACTTGGTTCTATATTTGGGTTCATCACTCAAGCCTAGGATCTTAAATGATTTTCATTCTTTTTCTCTTGTGGGTCACTCGGGATTCCAAAAGACCTATGCTCATGCTCACCACTCTTTTTTGGGGGAAGGTATGAAGAAGGATATCCTCATCTTTGTCACCGAATGTCATATTTGTCAATTCCATAAAGGGGAAACTGTCAAGACCCCTAAATCTCTCTAGTTGTTACCCATTCTAGCTTCTTTTTGGACTGACATCTTCATGGAATTTATAGTGGACCTTCCCAAAGCAGGTAACAAGTCAGTCATAATGGTAGTGGTCAATCACCTCTCCAAGTATGAAAATTTTTGTGCCTTAGCACACCCTTTTACGCCATTCCAAGTTGCACAAGTTTCCATTGCTCATATTTTCAAGCTGCATCGCATGCCAACATCCATTATATATGACAGTGAACCGACCTTCACCAGCGCCTTTTGGCATGAATTGTTCAAATTGCAGGGCACACAATTGAACATGAGCACAACATACCACCCACAAACATATGGCCAAACCAAAGTGGTCAATAAGTGTTTGGAAACTTACTTTCATTGTTTTTCTTTAGACAAACAACATCAGTGGGTGCAATGGTTTCCACTAGCAGAATGGTGGTATAACACTTCTTATCATATAGCCACCAAAATGACACCATATGAAACATTGTATGGCCAACAACCCCCTAGAGTAACTTCATATTTTCTAGGAACATGAAAGTTCTGGGCTATTGACAAGTTGTTGCAATGTAAGGAAGTTACTCTCATGGCTCTAAAGGAAAACCTCCACATGGCCCAAAATCGTATGAAGCAGCAAGTTGACCAGCAACGCTCCAAAAGGATTTTCCAAGAGGGTGATCAGGTGTTTCTCAGACTCAAAACTTACAATCAAACATCACTCAAATATTAGGGCCACCACAAGTTGGCACCCAAATTTTATGGCCCCTATCATATTCTCAAACACATTGGTCCAGTTGCCTAAAAACTTGCACTTACAATGACCTCCAAAATACATTTGGTGTTCCATGTTTCTTGTTTGAAGAAAGCGGTGGGTTCTAATTTCCAGGTTCAAACTATCCTACCTGAACTAGATGAAGAAGGTTCCATTTAGTTGTATCTTGAATATATCCTCAACATACGAGAGCATCACCCACGGGGCCTAACTATCAAAGAAGTGTTGATCAAATGGAAGGACACATCTCTAGAGGATGCAAGTTGGAAACTAGTTGCCATCCTGCAATATTTTCCACATCTTCAGCCTTAAGGACAAGGATTCTTTTGAAGGGGGAGGGAATGTTAGGATATATCCATAATCCCTCATAGTTATCCATTAGTTTGTTTTCATTGTAATAAGTGGTCAACACTCATTATTATCAGGACCACAAGTACTTATAAGATTGGTTAATGGAATGCTATAAATTAGTTATGGATAACCCATGGTGTTATCCCTTGGCATTGGCCCATGGTATTATTGGTTGTGAACTGTATTTAAACAATGAATCTCTCCAGTGTAAGTTGTTGAGGATTATTGTAAAAGAGATCTACTCATTTTAAGGTTTCCCCCTCGAAGAGGCAAGTGAACTAAGATTTATGTGATATCAATATTATATTTCTTCTTTATATTTGATGTTCCTATTACTTTCAAAGTATATTTTCTTGTTCTATTAATTGTTCCAGGTATGTCACATTATTCCTATCTTGAGATATCTTTAGATTCTACCTTATCTTAACCATTGCATGTTCCATTTCCCTTATTAACTCTGATACAAGGGTAATATTGTCCATTGGATTGTCCCAACTAATTGGAACTCTGCACTTTCTTCCATATAGAACCTCAAACGAGCTCATCTTCAACAATTCTTGATAACCATTGTTATAATAAAATTCCACCAGAGGTAGATACTCCTCCCATCGCTTGGGTTGATGCATAACATGCATTCTCAACATATCTTATAACACTTTTTTCACTCTCTCAGTCTGAAGATCTGTTTGAGGATGGTAGGTCGTGCTAAATTCCAACTGCATTCCTAAACCTACAAACAAGCCCTTCCAAAAACTTGAAGTAAATTTGGCATCTCTGTATGAGATTATGGCCTTGGGAAAACCATGCAATATAAAAATTTCCTTCATAAAAACATTAGAAACATCTATGGATTTGAAAGTATATTTGATAGGAATAAAGTGAGTTGTCTTGCTCAAGTTATCCACTACAACAATGATCACATCATGTTGCATTATTGTCTTTGGAAATCCTATAATAAAATCCATGGAATTCATTTCCCATTTCCACTATGGAATTTGCAAAGGTTGTAATAGCCCAATAGGATGTCGGTGCTCAACCTTTACCTATTGAAACTCTAAAAACTTTGCAATGTACTCTTGGATGTATTGCTTCATCCTTGGCCAATAGTACATTTGTCTTATCCAAGTTACCATTTTATGGGAACCAAGGTGACCTATGTATGGCCACTTATGCAATTCATCCAAAATAAAGTGCCTCAAATCTATCGAATTAGGCACATACATCCTATTGTTATACAACAACAAACTATCAACCTCAATCTAATATCCTTCATATTTATTTTCCCTGGGTTCTTGTTGTAACCCATTTTGACTTGATTTAAGAACTCATATTCCTGCAAGAGGGTTTTAATACTCTGCTATATATCATACTCCCCTACACTTGCTACTTCTTAGTGTACTTCCTGTACACTATGACTGAGTGCATCTTCCACTCTATTTCCCTTTCCTTTTATATGTTTGATTTCAAAGTCAAATTCATCGATCAATTCCATCCACCTGGCCTGTATTGCATTCAACCTCAACTGGTTGAATAGGTACTTCATACCACATTGGTCTTTCATTAGGATGAATTTTCTCCTGAGTAAGTAATTCCTCCACATTTTCAATGCATGCAAGATCACTGCAAGATCCAGATCGTGGGTGACATACTTCTACTCATGCTCATTTAACTTCTGTGATTCATAAAAAATCATTTTCCCTTCTTTCATAAGTACTCCATCGAGTCCTTGTTTGCAAGTGTCCGTACAAACCAAGAAATCCTTTTCTGACTCTGAATCTTCAGAACATGTGCATTGGTCAAAAGATGCTTCAACTATTGAAAGATGGTTTCGCACTCTGTTAACCACACAAACTTCTTCCCATTTCTCTACAATGAAGTAATGGGGTTATCAATCTTGGAAAATCTCCTTATGAGTATTTTATAATATCCATCCAACCCCATGAAGGATATTACTTCTGTTACATTCCTAGGAGCGAGCCAATCCATGATTGTATTGATATTTTTGAGGTCTGTTGCCACTCCTTATGTTGAGATTACGTGTCCTAAATATTGTATCTCATTTTGAAAGAAATCACATTTGTTGAACTTAGCGTACAATTGGTCCTCCCTCTGCACCTGTAGCATCATTCGAAGATTATTTTCATGATCTTTTGTGCTCCTGGAATACACAAAAATTTCATCTACAAATACTAAGACAAACTTGTCTAAATATTTGCTAAGAAGGCTATTCATTAAACACATGAATGTGGTTGGTGCACTTGTGAGCCCAAATGGCACCACTACAAACTCATAGTGCCCATACCTCATTCTAAAGGTTGTCTTGTGGATATCCTCATCCTTTCTTATGACTTGGTGATATCTTGACCTCAAATTTATTTTTTAGAAAGTGGTGGCTCCTCTAAGATGATAAAAAATATCATCTATCCTAGGCAAAGGATACTTGTTCTTGATGGCAACCTTGTTCAAATATCAGTAACCAATACACAAGTGTAACGTACCATCTTTCTTCTTCAAAAACAGGTTGGTTCTTTCCATGGGGATACACTCGGCCTGATGTAACCCTTATCCAACATTTCTTTCAGTTGTACCTTATTTTCCACCAACTCTAGTGTGCTCATCTTGTAAGGAACTTTTGATGTTGGTATTGCTTAGGGCACAATATCTATTGAAAAATAGAGATCTATTTTCGGAGGTATTCCAAGCATATCCTCTGAAAACACATCCTTAAACTCCCACAACATAGGGTGATCTACGTCCTTCAACTCTTTTCTTTTTGGTGAGTTAAGTACTTGTATAGCATACAAGTGGCACCCTTTCCTTCTAACATTCTTGACTTGAAACACTGATATTTTCCTTACTGAAATTGGCTTATAAAAGCCTTGTAAATTTCTTGCATTGCCTTCACTATCTTCGCATTCCAAAATCTTCTCATAAAAATTCAGTTTTTCCTTATGGGAAGCTAGCCAATCCATACCCAACAACACATCATACAAGCCTAGGGGTAATATATTCAAGGCTTCTTGAGCCTGTAGTCCATCCAATTCAATTGGACATGCTTCTACGACCTCAACCACTTTTCTAATCATTCCAATGGCTAAATTAACCACCCATTCTCTTGCATGCTTCTTTCTCTATAATGAACATGCCTCAACAACTTGAGGTGAAACATAACTGAGATTATATCATGGGTCAGTTAAAATGGAGATAGGTTTCTTGATAATAATACCTTCTAATTACACCACAGAGGCCCGATGGTATATTTGTCATTTCTCCACAGCTGTATATATTCTCGACATGTTTCTAGCCATATCATTTATTGTAGCTGCCTCTTGTATGTTATACACCTTCCTATTGTCATGTTGCTTGTGGGGACAATCCATTAATAGGTGTGGCTCTCCACAACCCCAAAATTTCAAAGGTCCTTTCTTAGGTTTCTTCGATCTTTCTATTTCCTACTTTGCTGGCCTATTTCCACTTTTAGATGGAAAATTATGTTGATGCACACTTCTACTTAGTTGACCCAACTGTGCACTTTTTCAGGAATTATTATATGGAAACTACTTGAATCAATTCTTCTGGAAACCACTCTTGTCATTCCTCTTCTAGTGTTTTGAAGGCTCTTTCTTATGCTTAGACTAATCATAACAACACTTAGCCTTCTGAATATTGTCCTTCAATGTCTTATGTTTGTCAAACTTAATCCTATCTTGGTAGGACTGTAGCAATCCACTGGGAAAAATTTTAACTCTCGCTTTCTCACCCTTGAGGTAAGGGAAATACTTCAACATCTCCATAAACATTTCGATATATGCATCCATGGTAAGTTGTCCCAACTTATGTTCATGGAATTCCTTGATTTCTTCATCATAATACTTCTCCAATATGTAAGCCTTTATGAAGTATTTATCAAATTGTTTCCAAGTCAGTTTGATTTCTTTCAATCCTTTGATATCCTTGATATCTTCCCACCAAATGGAAGCTCCTCCATTTATGTTAAATATGGAAATGCTTGCCTTAGTATTCTCAGAAAAATTATGTACCCGAAATTACTTTTTCATACCAAACAATCATGCCTTGGCTTCTTCTCCTTTCTTAATCTCTCCATCAAAGGTAGGAGGCTTAGCCTTCTTGAGTTCCTCATATAGAGAAATCTAAGAATTATTCCTATTTTTATTTTTAGGGACACTTGACTCTGTGCCACTACTGGACTACTTTGCTGAAGTAATTCTTCCACTAGATGGCTCTGTAGAAATACTTATGTGGCTCTACCCTTCTTGTCATCCCAATGTCTCTTTTTGGAAGAACTCTTCCCCACATCCTTATGATCCAATCCATTCTTCTAGGAATCCAAAGGGGTTTTCAACCTTCCCATCTTCTGCAACTCTTCATTAATAGGGCCTTGTTGCAGATGATTTTAGATCTCTGATAGGCTCTGCAGTAACACTGCATTCAATTTTTCTTGTTCAGCCTGAGCTCTCATAAGCCCATCATTATCTTCCTTTAGACTTCTAACAATGGCCATCAAATATGGAGGGGTTTCTCTATCCCTCCAAACATAAAATTCCTCATCTCTGAGGTTTGATGTGGCATCCATAATTTGTTGTAACATTCACCTTTGTTACCTTTCAATGTGTCCTACATGCTGAAACAACGACCATTATTAGAATTTTATGTCAGCATTTTAAAACATGCATTCCAAGAAACATAAAATCTCTCTTAAACAATTTTAAGTGGTTTTGGTGACCCATTCAAGCCTAGAGTTTGAAATATGCTCTGATACCACATTGTAACACACTTAACCCCCTTAATCCACTCAGGGTAGGTCAGATGTTTTATTTTCCTCTTTTCAACTCTTGGGCATATCAGTGTCTAAGTGAGGACTTCTCTTATCACAATATAAGCTATTTTGTGTCTTACAATCTCATAACTACAGGTATCCTTTGGAGTGAGTTGAGGTATTCAGGAATCTAGATGCTCCAATCAGACGATCAACATTCCTCCTCGGCCTCATCTTAATGTCCTGTAGCTAAATCAGACTCACTCCCATTGGGGTACTAACTCACCAGAGTCGCCATTCTCTCTGATGGCACCATTCCAACGGATTACCTTAAGGATATAATGACTCTTAGATATCCCAGTTCTACTCAATCAATGGTTACCCTCCATTCAATTTCTTGGTCCTAACATATCTAGTGGGACCTACAACCATTAATGACTGAGATCAAGTCTCACCCATCTCCATATCAATGGTCTATCTTCATTCTTAGAGCTCCTACTTATCAGAGTATCTATGTTCTAGTTCCATTGATTACTCTGAGTAAGCCACTCCAACCACACATGCTCTGACAGATGGAACGATCCTCGTTCATTTGACCCGATAGACATTATGTGTCTCGGGGTTTATAATTAGTCATTGGTTAAAGTTAAATAACTCTCTTCCTCGGGAAGTTCTCATGATATCTAATGGATGTGATTTCATGACACTTCTTCATGATATCTATGGTTCCGATACTTCCTATTGTTGGACTCCCTCCTCTACTCTCATTTCCAAACCTTTGACTGACCTTGCTCTAATAGACTACGGACTGGATCCAATGATCCAAAACCTACCATGGCCATACTCCTACAGATCAATAGTCTTGATGACTCATGATTCCCCTTGCCAGAGTCCTATTGTGTTCTAACCCTTTATCGCTCTGATGGGTGCACCATCTGATCAATAGACCATATATACTAACCACGTCAATCCAATGGCTACGATTCATCCCAATTGAACTCAAGTTTTCTTTAGGAGAAACATTCAAAATCTGGACTCAAATATTTAGGGATTTATTTGAAGCCTTTTTTGATATTTTACCATACCCTTAGGGACTCTAAAACTTATCATTAACCCATTCTAGGAATTATTTCTTGAAGTTTGATAAAAACTTGCATATAATGTAATATTTCCACTAAAAAATCAAGGATTGTTTGGGGCTCAAGCCCACCATTCCTCACAGGAACTTCCCCCTTCATCAAGACACTCATGCCACTGGGAAAATGAAGTTTTCATCCACATCCTACAGACTTTCCTCTCAAGGATGAAAGTTCCTATAGAATACTAACAACCCATATTGGTTTGATTATTGTGGGTTAATATGTCAAATAATGGAAACATGAACATTTAGGAATTCAACATATGATTTACGATCATCCACATTTTCTCAATACAATTTTACAATATAAGCATTTATTATTCATGCACAAACCATACATAATACATAGATCAAATTAAATACTTATCTGATAAGGAGAAAATTCCACACCAACTGACTAAGAGAGAATGCATTTCCTCCCAACCTTAGGCCTTACTATAGAGTGTCTTCCTACATTAGGCCACCTCGGTGCCAAGCCATAATATCACAAGGGAATGAATTAGTTGTTTTCTCAGTTTCTTGTTGATCCACGAAGGTTACTCTCCTTCCTTTTCTAACAACAACAAAATTTTCTCGTCTCCTACATAGCTCATGGTTTCAACAGGTTTATCAGGTGGTTTATCAATTGGATTTCCTTTGCACAAGGGATTCCCTTCTCTACTAAACAATCCCTCAACAACTTCCCCTTACCAGTGTTGGTTTCTGTTGAGTAAGAACCAAGTTGCAACCCTCTATTGATCTATTCTTGATCTGGGTCTTTATCATCTCAGGGTAATCATCACTAACTCAAACGATATTTCTATTTTCTTCAAGAAAATATCCTTTATTTCTTTTCGTCCTCACTTTTGCACCAGAAAATATATGTTGTCTGCGTTCTCTTTGTTCCTGTTGTGTGCAAGTGAAATCCCCTTGTGTTCTCCTATGGTAACTATCTCTTTGGTATTTTTCAACCTTTTGGTCTCTTCTTCCCCAATCCTTGGGATTCTCATGGCTTCTGTTAGAAGCGACCTCTAGTCAAGAACTGAATTTTGACAGGAAAATCTAGGGGTGTACTTCTGTTAGATTTTTCAATTGACCCTTTCCTCTTCAAGAGATTAGATCTCTCATCAGTATTAACTACTTCAACTTCCAATCCTGACTTCCATTACTAATAGCAGGGCTCTGTGAAATATGGTATGTTGGTAGGTGTATATTATGCTTGAAAATCATAACTAGTTTGTTAAACAAGTTTTTCATTTTCTTAATTAAAGCCTCTCAGTTCCACATCACCAATCTACTTCATCAATTCCACATGTGATATAATGTCTAGTACTTTCAAGGTAGTTCCCTCTCAATCGGCGGTCTAATGTATTTCAATAATCAAATCATGATTACAAGATTCATACACATAAGTATATGAAGTATCAAACATAATTACAGTTATGGGGGGAAACAAGGTGTTACACAGAAGCCTAGAGCAAGGAAAGCTTAGAAGGTTCTTGAGGAAAGATCCAGTGGTACCAAAAGTCAAGGTTCAAGAGAGAAACCTTGGTGGGGTATTTTGTAGCAGGGTGAAAAATACCTATTACTACAGAGACTATTTGCAACTCATAATTGAGCATGGAAATCTAACAAAGGAGGATATAAAGAAGCTATGATGCATCAGGACAATGAAGACACATGTATATGAGTCCATGAATAATTTTTACC
>JZKD02S0960022.1:808849-827369 GCA_000966675.3 Picea glauca
AAAAAAAAAAAATATATATATATATATATATATATATATATATATATTAAATAAAACTAGGGTTTAACCATAATGAATGATTGATAATTATATATATAGAGTTTAATAAATAAATAGTTTGAAGTGAATAGAATTGATAATTTAATAAGTTGGAGAAGAGCACTAAATGGGCAATATGCGCTAAAATGGTAGGTGAATGGGAAGCATAAATTATTAATTAAAAAAGAAAATGAGATTTTTAAGGAGAAGAGGATATTACTACATTCTTACTGTGAAGTAAGTGGTAGTCGGTCTTTACATGAGAGGTTAATCTTAACATAAAGGAATAGTGAAAGGTGGAACTTGTTTGGAAAGTTTCTTTGTTTAAATCATTATTGGGTTTTATTCCCATTGATGAGTCGTTAAGACACAACCCCTTTAAGAATGAGGATTATTTCATTTATACAGAAAAAGTAAAAGATGGAATTTGTATGTATGGAATATATATTTTTGTTTATATCATTCAAAGTGGAATTTGCATAGAAGGTTTGTTTTATATATATATATAGGTTTGTTTTATATATATATATATATATATAATTCAAAATCTAAGGTTTTATTTCCATTGATGTCATTGAGACATAACTTTAGAGAATGAGTATGATTTCAATTATGTATAAAAAGTAAAAGGTGGAATGTGTATGGAAGGTCTTTTTGTTTACATCACTCAAGGTGGAATTTATATGGAAGGTCTCTTTGTTTAAATCATTCAAAATCTAGAGTTTTTTTTTTTTTAATTGATGTGATTGAAACATAACCTTCTAGAACAAGTATTATTCCAATTATTTAGAAAAAAATAAAATGTAGAATATGTATGGAATGCACTTTGTTTAAATCATTCAAGGTGGAATTTGTACGGAAGGTTTTTTTGTTTAAATCATTCAAAATCTAGGGCTTTATTTTAATTCATGTGATTGAGACATAACCTTCTAAGAATAAGTATTATTCCAATTATGTAGAAAAAGTAAAAGGTGGAATGTGCATGAGAGGTCTCTTTCTTTAAATCATTCAAGGTGGAATTTGCATGGAAGGTTTTTTTTTTTTAAATCATTCAAAATCTAGGGTTTTATTTCAATTGATGTCATTGAGAAATAACTTTTAATAAGTATTATTGTTAGGATTTGTAATAAGTGGTCAACCCTCGTTATTATCAGGACCACAAGTAGTTAGAAGGTTGGTAAGTGGAATGTTATAAATAAACCATGGTATTGGTGCATTGTATTTTTGGTTGTGAATTGTATTTAAAGAATGCATCTCTCCATTGTATGTTGTTGATGATTATTGTAAGAGAGCTCTGCTCATTTGGAGGTTGCCCTCTGGAGGAGACAAGTGAACTATTCTTTATGTGGTATCGATATTATATTTATGCTCTATATTTCCGCTATACATTTGATGTTCTTGTTACTTGCACAGTGTATTTGCTTGTTATATTAACTGTTCCAGGTATATTACAAGTGGTGTCAGAGCACTTTCTTGGGCAGGAAGTGTGGGTGAAAATATTTTTTTAGGGTAGCAACATGTTCCGGTGTCAATAAACCATAGAGATATGTTGTTCAACGCACAAATTCGCAGTTGGGGAAGCATACACACAGGAAATACAAGTGGTACTTAAGCGCACATATGTTGGCCACCCTTGTAACCCATGTTGATACCCCTTCAAGTGGTAGCGCATCAGACAACACCTATGCACGGACTTTCCCTAGGCATCCTGAAACCCACATAGCTCAATAGATCAGTCACCTGACTATTATAGTGTCACAGAGAACAACACTCGAGAAGATACTCTCTAGTACCTGGGTAATCGGGCAGAACGACTAAGGGTATGGTCGAGACTCCTTAGTTAGTACCCTGAGATATTGGCCCGAGTACTATTGTCGACCTTGCACGTATATCAGAGAGTTATTGCACAGGGAAAACACTTGTCTGTAGGCACCCTGAAACAAACAGTAACCCTTGGGAAAGACACAGAACAAAAAAAGAACAACATAGAAAGTGCACAGACAAGATCCATTGCTGCGCAACCTAGCCTTCTGCATTCTGGTTGTGAAATTCCCACATCTTTCTTCCTATTAAGAATTTGGACATTTTGACATTGCAAAATTATCCAGATTAGATTATAACTCCACAAGAGTAAAAAAAAAGTCAGGGGACTAACAAGACCCTTATTTGAGACCTATCCCATTGGCTTCCACTTTTCGCCCTGATCACAATGATACCTATCATTTTTCAACCTTTTTTTGGACCCGACCCCCCTACCCCTTGTTTACGACCTATCCCATTGGCTTCCTTTTTTCTCCCTGATCGCGATGATGGCTATCAATTTTAAGCCTTTTTGTGGACCCGATCTCCTTCCCGACACCCTTCATTGCAACTTATCCCATCACAATTCTTATATCGTGTTAATGAATATGGTAGTTGATGACAATGGGCCCTGCCACCTACTCTCAAACTACAGAAGAATGGGACACTAAGGTAAACCAACTATATAATGATGTCTCTAAGATCAAACAGACCCTGGGGGACCTTAGCCAACTCCAGAAGTGATTTTCAGACATGGATGTCATCAAGACCAACCTGCATATCATTTCCCAACACCTTGGATTTCTTGACAAGGGTAAGCAACCAGAGTACCACTCTGAAGCCCCTCATTCTTCTCATTATGAGAATACTCATATTTCCCACTCTCCTTGGGGTTCTCCAAACTCTTGGAATAATCTACCAAAAGTGGAGATGCATAAATTTGATGGATATGACCCAGCTGGGTGGGTCTCCCAACTGGAACACTACTTCTCCCTCCATAATATTCATAATTATGAGACCAAAATCCATGTAGGCATTCTGTACTTATACCAAGAATGTTGCCAATGGTGGTAGTGGCATAAGAAATGTTATCCATGCCATCCCAATTGGAACATGTTCACCAAAGTTGTTTGTTCACATTTTGATTGGGAATCTCATTATTCCGGGCGCCTCACCAAGCTGAAACAAGCAGGTTCAGTCATCGATTTCATTACATCCTTTGAAAAGTTAGATATCATAACTGAGGGCTTATCTGATGAATTTTGTCTTGAATGTTTCATAAGTGGCTTAAAGGAGGCAATTTGTGCTCATGTTTGCATGCATCATCCTTTTACTTGGTTGCAGGCTTGCAAATTAGCATTGGAAGATGAGACCATTCTTCAGGAACAAACCTTTCGTTCTTTAGTCCCCAATTGTCCTTGTCCAGTGCTACCAATGCTCCCACTCAAACCTTGAATGTTTGGAAGGTGTCTCCAACATAAATGGAAGAACGTAGGAAACAAGGGCTTTGTTATTACTATGATGAAAAATATGCACTGGGACATAAATGTCGTGAACAAAAGTTCTTCCATATATATGGGTTAGAGGACCGAATGTTATATGAGGAACCCGAGCTAGAGGATATTGAGCCCACTCTGCCCCTCTCGGATGTCGTTGCACCTCTTGTGGAACCGGAAGAGCCTGTCATCTCTTTCCATGCCCTTGTTGGTATTTCTACTCCACAGACATTAAAGATCAAAGGATACATCAAACAATGGCTAGTAGTAGTGTTGATTGATAGTGAAAGTACCCATAATTTTATTCATCGTAGGGTTGTCGAGGATGTCAATTGTTTTATTCGACCAGCTTCAAATTTTCAAATTCTCATAGTTAATAGTGGTACAATGAAATGTAGGGGCCGTTGTGAGAATGCCAAACTCAAAATGGGTGATTATACCCTGAAAACTCACATGTTTTCCATTTCCATGGGTGGTTGTGATGTTGTCTTGGTGTTGAATGGTTGCACACATTGGGACCAGTTACCATGGATTATCAGGAATTGTATATGCAATTTACTCAAGAGGTTCACACCTATACCCTTTGTGGCTTGCATGTTAGGTCCCCGAAAATTATCAGTTCTCACATAATGGAGAAACTCTTGAAGAAAGGTCATCATGGGGTGATTTCCCAATTTAATTGCATCCAGTTACAAGAGCCATCATCCTCCACAATCCATCCTGACCTAAAACTCGTCTTGGACAAGAACCACCGGGTCTTTGAGACAGCCACGAAATTACCTCCATCCCAAGGTGAGTATGACCACAACATCCCTCTCCTTCCTAATAGTCAGCCCCACAATGTACACCCCTATAGGTACCCCTTTGCTCAAAAAAATGAAATAGAAAAAATAGTGCAGGAATTATTGGAAGTCGGGGTAATTCACCCAAGTATCAACCCATACTCCTCCCTTGTTTTAATGGTCCTAAATAAAGAAGGTTCTTGGCGCATGTGTCCAGATTTCCGCGCCCCTAATAAATTGACCATTAAGAATAAGTTTCCCATTATTTTCATTGATGATCTGTTGGATGAGCTCCAAGGTGCCTGTTTCTTCACCAAACTAGATCTTCACTCTGGTTATCACCAGATTAGGATGAAGGAAGCATATATTCTGAAGACCGCTTTCAAAACTCATGAAGGCCATTATGAGTTATTGGTAATGACTTTTGGGGTTTGCAATGCTCCATCCACCTTTCAAAGTCTCGTGAATAAACTCTTGAAGCCCTACCTTCAGAATTTTGTTCCATTGTTCTTTGATGACATTCTTATTTACAACCGCACTTGGAATTCCCATCTTCAACATGTGGACAAACTACTCCAATTATTACGGGACCATCAGTTGTTTGTAAAAAAAATCCAAGTTTTCTTTTGGGGAAAGTGAGGTTGAATACTTGGGACACATTGTCGGTCGTAACGGAGTACGCATGCACCCAAACAAGATTCAATCTATGCAGAATTGGCCACATCCTAAGACCTTGAAAATCCTATGGGGTTTTCTTGGCCTCACAGGATATTATAAGAAAATTTTCCACTATTATGGAAAAATGACTGGCCATTGACAACCCTTCTTAAGAAGAATGCATTTCAGTGGACCCCTACAGCCGAACAATCCTTCCTAGATTTGAAGCAGGCCATGTGTACTACCCCCATCTTAGGAATCCTTGATTTCAACAAAACTTTTGTGGTTGAATCAGATGCTTCAGGCATTGGTATTGGTGCAGTTCTCACACAAGATGATTGACCTCTTTCTTTTACTAGCCAGGCTTTGACTGGTCGCAATTTGGGTAAATATACATATGAAAAGGAAACTTGGTGCATTCTCTATGATGTGCACACTTGGCGACCATATCTATTGGGGCGTCTCTTTCAGAACAAAACCGATCACCTTAGTCTCAAGTATTTCCTCGAGCAGAGGTTTTCCTCCTTAGAAAAAAATAAGTGGCTGACCAAAATGTTGGTCTATGATTATGAGATCATCTGTAAGAAAGGAAAAGACAATGTAGTGGCAGATGCATTGTCCAGACAATATGAAGATGAAGATTCCCTATTTTCTCTATCATATTAGTATCCGTCCCTAACCCATCGTAGTTAGTCATTATTTAGTTATCATTGTAATAAGTGGTCAACCCTCATTATTATCGGGACCACAAGTGGTTAGAAGGTTGGTTAGTGGAATGTTATAAATAAACCATGGTATTGGCCTGTGATATTTTTGGTTGTGAACTGTATTTAAAGAATGAATCTCTCCATTGTATGTTGTTGAGGTTTATTGTAAGAGAGCTTTGCTTATTTGGAGGTTTCCCCCTCGAAGAGGCAAGTGAACTAAGCTTTTTGTGGTATCAATATTATATTTCTACTCTATATTTATGCTTTATATTTGATGTTCCTATTACTTGCACAATATATTTTCTTATTTATTTAACTATTCTAGGTATATTACAATTATTCCAATTATGTAGAAAAAGTAAAAGATGGAATGTGCATGGAAGGTCTCTTTGTTTAAATCATTCAAGGTGAAATTTAATTGGAAGGTCTAATTGTTTAAATCATTCAAAATGTAGGAGTTTATTTCAATTGATGTGATTGAGACATAACCTTCGAGAACGAGTATTATTCCAATTATGCAGTAAAAGTAAAAGGTGGAATATGCATGGAAGGTCTCTTTGTTTAAATCATTCAAGGAAAAATTTGCATGGAAAGTCTCTTTGTTTAAATCATCCAAAAACTAGGGCTTTATTTCAATTCATGTGATTGAGATATAACCTTCCAGCATGAGTATTATTCCAATTATGTAGAAAAAATAAAAGGTGGAATATGCATGGAAGGTTTCTTTGTTAAAATCATTCAAGGTGGAATTTGCATGGAAGGTCTGTTTGTTTAAATCTTTCAAAATCTAGGGCTTTATTTCAATTCATGTGATTGACGCATAACCTTCGAGAATGAGTATCTATTGATTGTGTTAGCAAATTCCATCTAATTTTTGGCCATAGAGGTTACACACATAGAATAATTACATGCATGTGAATATATGTTACCATCTCTATTTTAAAAGGAACAAATGAATCATTTTCTTATAACACAATTTTTTTGAAGAAGATGAGTGACATAACAAAAAGTGCAAATTTTAATGAGAAACCCCATCCCATAAGCGATGCATGGAGTCCAAAAGGTGCTTCAATGGAGTGTAGTGGGAAACCAATGATAAGCATAAGCGAGCACTACTTTTTAACAATGGAATTACAAATAAATTATATATATTTCAATATTGTCTCGAGATATTTTAATGAGGGTGGATATGCAATCACAAGAACACTTTTGGTTTATATTTGGAATTCCTTCACAATAAACTCGATACTTAGAAATGAATATTTGTTATGTAGAAAGAGTATCGCACTACTTGTACTTCACACTAATGAATGTTACTTGTGAAACAAATTTTTTTTCCTTAGCATAGAGATTCAACCTACTCTTGCAAATAACTTGTTCTAATGATTGTTGTGAGCCAATGTACTTTGTGTTGACTCAACTATACACATGTACAAATTGGTCAATGATTTCCAATTAGACATATAATTGATAGAACCTCTTTCCTCTACTAGAATGACTTTAAAATGTAATAAGGACATTTATAAATTAACATTTTTTCCCTCAATATAAATGTGTTCTTGTTGCTCTAGTTCTATGCAAGATCTCAACTAAGCACACCTACATAGAGTATAAAATCTATTTAAAACATCTCATCAAAATGTTCCTCTCTTAACATTTTTTTACATATTTTTTTTTTTCTTCTTGATATCCATTTTACATTTTTTTAGAGATTTAAGAAATTTTATAAATATTTAAAATGTTAAAAAATAATAATTATGAAAAAAATTAGTCACTTCATGTTTTCAAAGTAAAGTTTTTAGACAATTTTACATCATTTTTAAGTCAGACTTTATAGTGCTATTGTTATTTCCACAATTTTTTGCAACACTCCTCACCAAGCCCTTAATGGAAAATGGTCTACCAGGTTGAATCTTTCTCATTCATTGAATCCAAGTTATTCATATTCAATTCAATAGCCACTCTCATTGTCCATTTTATCATAATTTTTTGGATTCAAATTAATCATATTCAATTCAGTAGCCACTCTCATTGTCCATTTTATGATGAATTTTTGGATTCAAGTTAATCATACTCAATTCAATAGCCACTCTCATTGTCCATTTTATCATGAATTTTTGAAATAAATTTAATGTATTATAGTATGTGTTGGCGATGGAAGTCACTCCTGGATTGCAGCAGGAGCAGAGCCTGACGCCCATCAATTTTATGTCATGATATTTTTAATGGGTGATCAAATGGGTAGAGACTCGGGAAGATATCACTCAAACTCAAGGACTGGGTCCGGCATGTGAGGAGCAAAGGAGGTCTTGATCTAACTTCAGTCAGTGGGTTGATTTGAACATGAGCAGGTTGAAGACTTGGTGAGAGGAGTGGACAAACTACCTCAGGCAATAGGCCTTTCAGTTATTTGTAGAAGAAAAAACTCTGAATGCAAGATCCTATGGTTCAGAGCTTCAAGAAACTAAAAGGGGGGACTTGACTGGATTCTCCAATTCCAAGTCATTCAGTGCTAAGAAAATCACAGGGACAGATTAGAAAGGATGCAACTGTTACAGTGATCAAATCTACATCATCCTATAACAGTTACAACTCGACTGGATTCTCCAATTCCAAGCCATTCTAATACAGTGTAAACAAAGACGTGAAAGAAACTGACATTCATAAGATAAGAAGTCTCAAGAGTCCACCCATAACCAGGAAAACAGTGCTTCATTAAAGTTTTACCATTGGGAGCGTTGCTCAACCATCAATCCCTTACAAAATACAAAGACTGAGTTTATATACTCAGAGAAAATCGCCTAACATCGGCGTGCTCAGTTGTCCAGGCTTGGTGTCCTGTCAGCCAAATTCAGACGGGTATTCTTTGTCAGACACCACCTTAACTGCGCATGGCTCCTGCAAGGGGAGTAGTTGAGCCATTAAGTGTCGAGCTAGCGTGTGCAGACCTCCTCCGGCTGGTCGAGGACTCGGCATGGCTTCTTTAGAAAAATGGGTACACAGGACCCTCTCGAGCAGACCGCTTGCCAGATTATCCATATTTTGCACTTAATGCCTGAGGAGAGGTTTCAACCACCCCTTCTCATCTTCATTTACTCCAGGAGAAAACCAGGATCAAGGTCGGATCAGATGGCGCATGGAGATCACGATGATCCTTTCGGCGACTAGACTCGATGCCTTTGGCCCCTTTTTGCACAGCTCCTTTCTTTCCCAAGTGACCACGGGCTGTGACCTTGTGTCTATTCCCAAAATTCTTTCGGCGTTTGCAAATGGGAGGAGTTAATCCTTTCTTATTCACATCTGCGATGAGCAAAACGCCGAGATGGCCTAATTGGGCGCCACGCGTCCCTCTTAGATCTGACAGCCCCGGACTTACTCGGTGATGTTGTGGGCCCGGGTCCTAGACACTCCCGACACCTCGCGCATCGAGAATATGACAGGGCTATTCCTTGCATTTCGAAGTCGCGATGGGCGAAAAGGCAAGGAGCCTAATCGCGCGCCAGGTGTCTCCTGTGGATGAACGGCTGAGGCTGCTTCGCGATACTGCGGGCCTTACTATGGGCACTTTCGGCACTCCGGGGTTCGGGGTTTCAAGATGTGAGATGATGAGGTACTTTCACCCTTCGAACTCCCGAATGTCGATATGCCGACTAGATATCGCACTATGTGTCACAGGATCGGACGACCCAGATTCAGTCTTGGCATATAGTTGCTTTCTTGGATGCTATACATCGGTCAACTTGGTAGCCTCGATATCCTGATGACCGTTGATTTTCTCTCATGGATGAATCCAGGCTGTTGACAACGTAGTGTCACCCGCCCAATTGATTGGAAGCCTTAAAACGAGATTTTTCCATGCTGCGCTCGGGCGCTTCTCGTGCAACTTGCATTCCCGAACACTCTTGTGCCTAGGACAAGAAATGTCGCTAACATTAGGCTCCATGGGGGATAGAGTCGTCCCTGCAATGCTCTAAGGACTCTTTTTGTAGATCTAGTGTCTTGCTGTTGGGCTATGGAGTCATTTATTAAGCCGAAAACAGAAAACAGAAAACAATATTTACAAAACAAAAGAAGCCGCCTACAGCTTATAAAAAACATTTTTTTAAGAAATGCTCATTTACTGGGCCATCAAAAACTTCTTCGCCTTCCAAATCCTACAACTTGTAAGTGTTGTTTGAAAACACCTCAGATATCTTGAGAGGCCCAAACCAGAGGGCATCAAACTTACTGTGTTTGCCCCTATCCTGCCTGGGTGCATCCCATTTGAGCACCAGATCACCCAGCTCGAAAATTTTCTTTTTTCTTTTCCTGTCAAAGGTTTGCTTGACCTTCTACTGATGATGGTAGGCCCTATTCTCTGATTTGTTGTACTTCCACCATCTGATGAATCCTTCTAATCATATGGTCAGGCTCTCCTTCAAGGTCCTGGAGAAATTTTGCCACAGATAAAGCAAGCCGAGTAG
Organism: Picea glauca; assembly: GCA_000966675.3. Taxonomy (NCBI): domain Eukaryota; kingdom Viridiplantae; phylum Streptophyta; class Pinopsida; order Pinales; family Pinaceae; genus Picea; species Picea glauca. The sequence continues at coordinate 818,794 of JZKD02S0960022.1, forward strand.
GGAAGACAACCTCTGTTCCATAAAAAAGTTGGAAAGGTGATATGCCCAGAGACTTCTTCGTTGTCACCTGGTCGGCCCATAGAGAAAATTTGAGCTTTGAATCCCAGGCTCTTTTATTGTCTTCCAATAATTTTTTAATGAGCTTGATCAGACTTTTATTGGAAGACTCTGCCAGTCCATTTCCTTGAGGATAATAGGGAGTAGAGTGGATCAGCGAAATCTCAAATTGTTCACAGAACTTGACCAAAGGCTCAGACCTAAAAGAGGCGGCATTGTCGGTGACGATTTTGCTGGGACATCCAAATCTGGCTATGATATCCTCTAGGAAGCTGATAATTACTTTGTGAGAAGTACTCCTGGTAGGGGTAGCTTCTGTCCACTTGGTGAAATAGTCTGTCACAGTTAGGATCCATCTGTGTAGACCGCTTGAGAGAGAATGAATTTTTCCAATGAAGTCCAACCCCCACTGTTGAAAAGGTGTCGAAGCTACTATAGGCTTTAATGGCAGTGATCTGAGCTGTTGCTTTCCTGAGAAATTTTGGCATTTGATGCAAGCTCTGATTTCTCTACAGACATCAGCGAATAAAGTAGGCCAGTAATATCCAGCCCTGAGGATCTTATGAGCTATGGTTTTCCAGAAATGATGCCCCCTGCAAAGGCCGTTATGGAAATCAATTATAACCTTCTGGGCTTCTCGCGGGTCCAGGCATCTTAAGAACACCAATAGAGGGTCTTTCCAGTACAAGGCTTGGTCAATGAGGCAATACCTAACCGCCTTGAGCTTTAAATCTCTCGCCTTGCTTTTTCCCATTCCATCAGGAGGCTTCAATTCTTGTAAAAAATACAAGATATCCTTGTACCAGGTGCATGCTGCTAGTGGTAAGGCACCCTGAGAATTCTTATTGGTCGACTGAGCTTGTGGATTTTCTGAACAGGCGTTGATGAAGCTAATCCCCAAGGCTTTGCAATTGGATTCAGCTAGCAGCTTGGTTAAACCCTGCCCCTTTATCAACTTAGTGGGCTTAATCTCTAGATCAAACTCTAGGATCCTGGCAATCCACTTACCTCTTCTACCATCTATGTCGGGTTGTACAAGGATGTCCTTCACAGAGGCTGAAGGAACGTATGTGATCACCTTTGAGTGCAAGACGTAGACTCTGAAAGCTTTGAGAGCTTTTACTAAGGCATAGGCCTATTTTTCCATGATTTCATACCTGACCTCTGCATCTCTTAATGCCTTGCTGAAAAAGGCAATGGGTTGTTCTCGCCCTTCCTCATTTTTCTGCAACAAGACCGWCGCTACTGTRTCAAAAKAAGCAAAAGAGAAAATTAKGAATCCTTTGGAATAGTCAGGACTRATCAGCACAGGTGCCTCARTCAMTGCCCTTTTTATTYRGGTAAAAGATTYCCTGGKTTTAGMGGTCCATTTCACTTCATTTCCCTTCCTGAGCATGGTTGTGATATGTTTCACCAACTCAGCAAAATTTGAGACGAATCTCCTCAAGAAATTAATCTTCCCTAAAAAGGCYTGAACTTCCTTCTTGGATCTAGGAAGTGACAGGGTTTGAATTGCCTCTACCCTRCTAGGRTCAATCCTCACTCCTTCTTCTGATACTATATGGCCTAATAGCTTCCCCTCCTTCATAGCAAACAAAGATTTTCTGGGATTTAAGGATAGGCCAAACCTCTGACACTTCAAAAAAACTTTTCTCAGATGTCTGCAGTGCTCTCTATCAGACCTGGAGAAGACTGTTATGTCATCCAGGTAGATCACCACAAACTTATCTTTCTCCCCAATGAAGGCTATGTCCATGGCTCGCTGAAATGTTGCCCCTGCATTCATCAATCCAAAAGGCATTTTGGCATACATGAATGTGCCCCAAGGAGTGGTGAAGGTCATTTTTTCTCTGTCCTCAGGTATGACTGATATTTGATTATAGCCAGAAAAGCCATCAATCATGGATATCCTAGATGCACCAGTTACCCTCTGCAGTATTTGTTCCATATTGGGAAAGGGGTAATTGTCTTTCCTTGAGCTCCTGTTCAGGTTCTTGAAATCAACACAGAGTCTAATTTCTCCACTTTTCTTCCTTACTGGGACCAAATTGGCCACCCATTCGGAATATCTCAAGGGGACGATAATCTGGGCATCTAGCAATTTCTTCACTTCCTTCTCCATGACAGGTAGTAACATGGGATTTATCTGTCTCAGCTTCTGCCTGAATGGCTTAGCCTCTTCTTTTAGTGGGATCTTGTGTTCAATGACAAATGTGTCATAAGTCTTGAGATCTTCATAGGCCCATGCGAACACATCGGTGAATTCCTTCAATAACTCAGTATATTCCGCCCTCTGTTCACTGGTCAAGCTGCTTGATAGTTTGATAAACTTAGGTTCCTCCCGTGTGCCAATGTTGCATTCGGCTGTATCAACATCTTTATTTGAGACACCACCCTTAACTGCCACATCATTCTTGTCGAACAACCTTTCTAAAGGGACTAGTCCCCTTGGAATGTGGTTGCTAGGCAACTGAATAATCTGGTGATTAACGATTTTATTTAGGAATATCTTAGAGAGAGGGTCACCTTCGGGATCAGGATCCTGATCAATGTGCAATGCCGAAAACTCATCGACGGTCTGAAGAAAATTTTTGATTTCAAGATCGTCCTCGAATACCTCCCAATGCTCTACATTGTCCAGGATGGATGATCTGTATCTTATTTCGACCTCACCATGGATCTTCGGCGGCAGAGGGATCCTGAACAGACTAGCAGAGACCGCTAAGGAGTCGACCGAGGTATTTTCTTATCTTGGGATAAAAGTAATGTTAAAAGCTGAGAAGAAATTATCAATCAGGTCCCATACCTCATTTCTGTAACTTCTGAGCCGAGGATGTTTGGCCCGATAAACATTCCTGACCTGTTGGATTATCAATTCTGCATCTACGAACACTGACATCTCTTTAATTCCCATTTCTTTTGCAGCCCTCATACCCAGAACAAGAGCTTCATATTCTGCCACATTGTTGGTAGTTTCAAATTCCAGCTTGTATGACAGGGATATGGTCTCTTGGCAGGGCGATATGAAAATCACTCCAGCGCCTGTGCCTATACTGGAGGAAGCTCTGTGAAAGAACATCCTCCAAACAGGGGTGGTTGGAGGAGGTATATGCTGATTAAGAATGGGCTTCTTTCTGATCTGTAAAGGGACCTCAGGAGCCCCAGTGATCTGTAACAAACTAGACCCTAAACCAGTGTCAAGTGCAAAGATGGGGTGATTAGTGGGTTTTGCTTCATCACTGACAATATGGGCTAGTTGGGCTTCTCTGTATAACCTCCTGTGTTCCCCTCCGAAAACCGGAATGGTGGTGTATGTGAGATCCATCTGTAACGTTCCTCCAAGTCTTTTAATCCAAGACCTTGACAGCAGCATGCCAAACTTGGGGGGAACGTCATCTACCACAATATCCATGACCACACTCTTCATGGGCAGCTGAAACAAAGAAACCACCAGGTCTTTGATGACTCCTAGACACTGGACTCTCCTTGAATCGAAAGAATACAAATCATGATAAGCTTTTGTCACCTCCAGTCCCAACTCTTCCATTACTATTTTGGGCATAAGGTTATGGGAGGCTCCTAAATCCATGAGGTAATTATGCAACACTTTATCATGTATGTTCAGAAAGGTGTAGAAGGGAGGGGATGAATCATCTCTGTCTTCTACCATGGGACCTAGGATGACTGCTGGCTTTTCATCTTGGAGATTCATTGAGTCAGAGGGAGGCTGTGGGGATTCAGATTGCGGCAACTTGGAGAGGGACCTTTTGAAATCTTCGTTTTTAACAAGTTCAGATAGGGGTACAGGAATTCTAATCTTCTGAATCTCATGCTCAAAATTGAAGGAGGGGATAGGCTTAGAATCTTCCCTTACCTCAGTGACAGGCTCCTTGGCTGTTGGCAAAGCACTCTGAGTTTTCTTTTCTTTAGTAGTGGCTGCTACAGATTTAGTAGGCCTATCTGCTATGAGGGGCTGGTCTTGGTTGTCAAAGTCTCCTTCTTTCTTTCTTGACTTGAGATTGTATCTGTTAGAGGTGTGACCAGCCCTTTCTCCCTTACCTAACTCATGGATTTGGATGTTCATTAGGGATTTTTCATATGCAGACTGAGTCAAATGGGGAAAAGGAGGAGCTTCTTCAACATAATGAATTTCGGGGTCGAACTCGTCTATCTCCTCCCCTCCCTCATGAGTAACCAGGTTATTTTGGAGAGGGGTTTAAATCCTTTGATCTCCTCTGTCTTTTTCCCATTGTTTCCTTGGGAAGGCCTATGGTCCATTGTTATTAGGTCTCCTGAAACCTCTACCATCAGCATTCTGGGGATTTCTGTACATGGGCTTCCCTTATAACTCCCACCTTTCCATTCTAGCAGAAAGTGACTTTAGTACCCTAGCTGTCTCATCTCTCTGAAGGGGCAGGGGAGAGGAACTGAATGAGGAAACTTCAGGCCTCTGCCTGGATATATTTCTACTAACAGTGTTCCTGAGTCGATCAACAGCCAATATATTAGATTCTACCTCCACGGCTGCATCCTGCATATGGGCTAGAGTAGTATCTCTTCTTTCCCTCAACAGGAGGCAGAAATCGGGATCAAAGGCGCTGCTAGCATAAGTGATCTTTGCAGAGGCTTCGGAGGGTTCTATCTCAGCAGGGATTTTTTTGTACATTTTATTAAATCTCTTGGAGAAGTCGGAGACAGACTCTCCTTCTTTTCTTTTCAAAGACCCAAACTCTGTCATGTAATACATGAAGTCTTTTTTATCTCCCCACTGTCTTAAAAAGGCATTATCTAAAGCTTCGATCCCATCAATAGATCCAGGAGGCAGGGCCTTAAACTATTTTCTAGCCTTGCCTTGGAGACTATGGACAAAAATCCTCATCCATACCTCTGCATGCATGATGTTATTATCATCTGTGAAACTGTAAAAGGCTTCTAGGTGCTCTTCTGCAGTTATGTCCCCCTTACCTGTAAACTTGGGTAGCTGTTTGAGGTAACCATCTGCTGGGAGGGCAATGAGAGGTTGAGGTAACACAAGGGGAGCATACCTAGCGGCTATGATGGCCTCCATTCTGGTCATTGGGGGATTTGCTCCTGCCATAGGGCTATTATGTGGAGGATAACTGAGAGGAGAAAGAGCTCAAAAAGGGGATACTGGGGATGAGCTTCTAAGGGGAGTGGGAAACAATAGGAGCTTTAGGGAGAAGGCTAGCGAGCTTAAGTCGGCTGATGTTTCCCTTCGCGCAGAAGCAACAACAGTAACAAGAGGAGGAGCGGTAAAGCCAGGAGTGGGAAAATCTTCTGTGGTCCTGGGTTTACGCCAAGGTACAACTTCAGGAGAAATGGGAGTGACAAGGATTTCTCCCTCTAATCCTAGACCAGGGGGGAAAACCTCAGCAGGAACACTCCCGAAATTCAGGAAACGTGAGACTTCAAAAAGCGGTCTGCTAGGAAACAGAGGAGGAGAAAATGGAGCTCTTACAGAAGGAGATGGTGGATTACCTGGTTCAGCGGCGATAGCTTCTCCTTCAGAGGCTTTTCCTTTTCCAAGGATCACCTCCCGATCAGTCTCAGGTGTAACTAGAGGCAGTTGTGGATGGGACCACATGTGTCTGCCTCTGAAAGCCACAATTGACACGATAGGTTCGCCACAGTGGAGTCGTCAGGTGCACAGTAGCAATCTTCAAGGGCTCTGATGCCTGATGCACCTTCAGAATCAGAAGCTCAATGTCGTTCAATCCCAGGGAAGATTTTCAACTTTGTCCCCAGCAACGGCGCCAGAAATGTTGGCGACGGAAGTCACTCCTGGATTGTAGCAGGAGTAGAGCCCGACACCCATCAGTTTTATGTCACGATATTTTTAATGGGTGATCAAATGGGTAGAGACTCGGGAAGATATCACTCAAACTCAAGGACTGGATCCGGCATGTGAGGAGCAAAGGAGGTCTTGATCTAACTTCAGTCAGTGGGTTGATTTGAACATGAGCAGGTTGAAGACTTGGTGAGAGGAGTGGACAAACTACCTCAGGCAACAGGCCTTTCAGTAATTTGTAGAAGAAAAAACTCTAAATGCGAGATCCTCTGGTTCAGAGCTTCAAGAAACTGAAAGGGGGGACTTGACTGGATTCTCCAATTCCAAGTCATTCAGTGCTAAGAAAATCACAGGGACTGATTAGAAAGGATGTAACTATTATAGTGATCAAATCTGCATCATCCTATAACAATTACAACTCGATTGGATTCTCCAATTCCGAGCCATTCTATAACAGTGTAAACAAAGACGTGAAAGAAACTAACATTCATAAGATAAGAAGTCTCAAGAGTCCACCCATAACCAGGAAAACAATGCTTCATTAAAGTTTTACCATCGGGAGCGTTGCTCAACCATTGATCCCTTACAAAATACAAAGACTAAGTTTATATACTTAGAGAAAATCGCCTAACATCGGCGTGCTCAGTTGTCCAGGCTTGGTGTCCTGTCAGCCAAATTCGGACGGGTATTCTTTGTCAGACGCCACCTTTACTGTGCATGGCTCCTGCAAGGGGAGTAGCTAAGCCATTAAGTGCCGAGCTAGCATGTGCAGACCTCCTTCGGTTGGTCGAGGACTCTGCATGGCTTCTTTAGAAAAATGGGTACACAGGACCCTCTCGAGCAGACCGCTTGCCAGATTATCCATACTTTGCACTTAATGCCTGAGGAGAGGTTTCAACCACCCCTTCTCATCTTCATTTACTCCAGGTGAAAACCAGGATCGAGGTCGGATCAGATGGCGCATGGAGATCACGATGATCCTTTCAGCGACTAGACTCGACACCTTTGGCCCCTTTTTGCACAGCTCCTTTCTTTCCCAAGTGACCATGGGCTGTGACCCTGTGTCTATTCCCAAAATGCTTTCGGCGTTCACAAATGGGAGGAGTTAATCCTTGCTTATTCACATCTGCGATGAGCGAAACGCCAAGATGGCCTAATTGGGTGCCACACATCCCTCTCAGATCTGACGACCCTGGACTTACTCGGTGATGTTGTGGGCTCGGGTCCTGGACACTCCCGGCACCTCGCGCATCGGGAATATGACGGGGCTATTCCTTGCATTTTGAAGTCGCGATGGGCGAAAAGGCGAGGAGCCTAATCGCGCGCCAGGTGTTTCCTGTGGATGAACGACTGAGGCTACTTCGCGATACTGCGGGCCCGACTCTAGGCACTTTCGACACTCCGGGGTTCGGGGTTTCGAGATGTGAGATGATGAGGGACTTTCACCCTTCGAAGTCCCAAATGCCGATATGCCGACTAGATCTCGCACTATGTGTCGCGAGATCGGACGACCCAGATTCAATCTTGGCATATAGTTGCTTTCTTGGACGCTATACATCGGTCAACTTGGTAGCCCTGATATCCCGATGACCGTTGATCTGCTCTCATGGACGAATCTGGGTTGTTGACAACGTAGTGTCACCCACCCACTTGATTGGAAGCCTTAAAATGAGATTTTTCCATGCTACGCTCGGGCGCTTCTCGTGCAACTTGCAGACCCGAACACTCTTGTGCCTATGACAAGAAATGTCGCTAACAGTATGAATTAGGATATCTTATGTTAGGCAACAACTAGGACAACTCTATGATGTCTTATGTTAGGCAACAACTAGGATAATTCAAATACATAGAGTAACATTACAATTTTTTTCACGTTGAATTGGTGATGAAGTGTATAAAATAATTATAGTTAAACAAGTTTCAGTTGGGTGGGATTAGTGATGGTGTGTAAACAAGTTTCATTTGGGTGGGATTAGATTAGTTATATTGTTTGGAGGATTCTGAAGATCCACTGTATTGATTATCAGAGGTGGATGTGACCCATCATCAGGATATCTAAGTTTGGGTAAAGATAAACCTGAAGAGAAGAAATAAATAGTAAACCTACTAAAAGTGGAAAAGTCTAAAATCTAAAATCACTCTAAAAATCTAAAAATATTTTTAAAAGATTAGAGTTTTAATAAATTATTAATTAAATTATAAGATTTTTAATAATTAGATTGTGTTTGTAGCATACCAATTAATCAAATATCCTAAAAAAAAAATATTATTAGTTGAAGAGTGTGTATGGTTAGATCTCTCTAAATTCTAATATACTTATTTGTATCTTAATATGTATTCTAATATTTTTCTCTTAAGTTTTTAAAGCATCTCTTTCGTAAAAGCAAAAATGTGATATTCTTTAATATTATAAAACAATGTTTCAACAACACAAATTTATAGGGAAAAAAATAAATGAAGTTTTGAATCTTATTATGTATTTTAATATTTTTTTCTTAAGTTTTTAAAGCATTTTTTTCGTAAAATAAAAAATGTGATATTTTTTAATATTATACTAGCACAATCACATAATTGTGGCTGATCAACGTCGAAAGATTGATAAGATGAAAAGAATCCTTAAAAGAATATATTAAATTTTATTATTGATTAACAAATAAACGGTTGGGCTTCATTTATCTGGTGTTAATATTTTAATTTATGTTAATCACTT
>JZKD02S0960022.1:841726-874093 GCA_000966675.3 Picea glauca
TATTTATAATACAAGGTATAAATATATAATAATAAGTAGTTATTTATTATCCAAGGGACGCATCCTTTCATGGATGGTCACCATATGTTCTCTATATATGGAAATCTCGTCATTGTGATAATATATCAATATATCATAATCATTTTTTCCTAGCATTTTCTACTGTACTTGTGTCTCTGTGCATGGTTATTCTTCTTGTGATCTTGGTTATTATTGTTGTTATTGTTCATGGTTTATGCTTCAGTTCATGTAAATTTGTAAAGAAACTGAATATAATTGAACAACATTAAACTCCAACATGAAGAGCAACGTTCTTGAAAGAAGAATATTACAGATATGTTCACCTTATACAACAACTCATCGTACCTTTCCTGCAATTCGTTGTTTTGTTGCAGCTACAACTCGGGTCAAGGTTTCTGCACTCTTCCAACAACCATGGTGAACCGTATTTTGGTGGAAGATAGGCTTTATGGAACAACCAACTTCAGTTATTGGAAATATAGATTGTTTATCACTCTAGAAAAGAGTGACCTAATGAAGTACGTTGAAGAAGTTGTACCAGAATTGGTTGATGATGCAAAAAAGTCTCAATGGAGGAAGAGTGATGCAAAATCTAGAAAGCTCAGCGTCTATTATGTGAGAGACCATTTAATCCCTCACATCTCCAACTTGAAGACATCTAAGAATATGTATGATGCCTTGAAGAAGTTGTTTGAGAGAAACAACACCAACATAACACTTGCCTTGAGACACCATCTTCAGAATCTTAAGATGACGAAGTCAGATACAGTTGCCACCTTCTTCATGAAGATTTCAGAGATCAGTTGGGTGTTATTGGTGAAATCATCTATGATAGAGAACTTGTCATGACTACCCTTAATGGTCTTCCAAGCCATTGGGATCCATTCATTCAAAGTATCAGTGGGCAATCCAAATTGTCGAAGTTTGATTGTTTATGAGAAAATTGTACTGAAGAGGAGACCATACTTGCAGTTAGAGGTGTGCAATATTCCCATCATGATGACAATCAAGCCCTTGCTACTCATGCAAGGAAAGGAAAAGGAAAAAGAAGAGGTTTCGGAAAAACATTTAAAGGAAGGAAGTCAACACCAGCTTCAGAACACAAAAAGAAGGACATGTCAAAGATTCAGTGCTTCAGTTGTGACAAGTATGGCCACTTTGCGAAAAAACATCCTGCATTGAAGAAAGGAAAGCATCATGCCTCCACTACTAATGTTGATTCATAACCACCTCAGAGGAAGTCAAGGAATGCAAGGATGGATGATTAAGAGTTCTTCTTCATTTCATCCCTCTTAGGTATGGTTCCTACTAGTAATGATAAATTTGGTTTATTGACATTGGTGCTTCCATACATGTGATTGGATACAAAGAGAACCTTACAGATCTAGTAGAGAAAGAATCTTGTTTGCATGTTGTACTTGGTGATGATGCTAGATATACTATGAAGGGAGTTGGATTCACTTCCTTACAATTGGATTCTGGCACCCTGATCCATTTGAGTGATGTATTATTTGTACCTGGGATGAGAAGCAACCTTGTCTCTATTTCAACCTTAGAGAACAAAGGCTACAAGGTTTCTTTCTCTAATGGAAAGGTTCTTGCATCGAACAAGAACTCTAGTATAGATTATGCTCGGGTGATTGGTCTTCGAGAGGACATATTGTACAGATTGATTGTCTAACCAATTCAGGCCTTGATACATGATTCTATCAATTTAAGCGAAGTATGGCATAGGAGACTTGCTCATTTACATTATAGAGCTCTTCCCACTCTGAGGAAGATGGTGACAGGCCTTCCAAAGATCCATGTTGAAATCAATGACATTTGTAGAGTTTGTGCTCTTGGAAATAATGCCAAGGGGTCCTTTCCAAGCAGTGACAATAGATCCAAGGGGATCTTAGACATGGTTCATACAGATTTATGTGGACCCATGACAATTCCTTCCTTGAATGGATACCTATAATATGTGATCTTCATTGATGACCACTCTTAGAAGACTTGGATTTACTTCTTGAAGAAAAGGATGGATTCCTTGCCATATTTCAGTAGTACAAAGAACAGGTCAAAAACCTGACCAGAAAGAAGATCAAAGTGTTGAGATCAGATAACGGAGGAGATTACACCTCCCAGGATTTCAATGATTTCTTCATCGAGGCATGGATCAAGAGGGAGTACATCGTTCCTTACATCCCTCAATAGAATGGGGTCGCAAAGAGGAAGAACAGATCTATTTGTGAGGCAGTCAAGGTGACGATTCATGATCAACATTACCTATGTTTCTGTGGGCAGAGGCATCCATGACTGCATTGTATGTTCAAAACATAAGTCCTCGTAATACTTTGAGGAACATGACTCCCGAGGAGGCCTTCACCGGAGTGAAGCCTGAGGTTTGACACTACAGGATATTTGGGTTTCCATTATACATTCATGTACCCAAGGAGAAAAGGACCAAGCTAGACCCTTCAGGCAAAGACAATACATTTTTTGGGTACAATGAGTCTTCAAAGGCATAATGAATCTACATCCTTGGTCAAAGACAGATTGAGGCAAGCATAGATGTTACCTTTGAGGAGGATATAGCCTTCAGGAGATATAGAGGATCTCACATGGAGATTGATAGTGAGAGATAGGAAGATATGGTGCCTTTTCCCCCTCACCCTCCAATAGTTCAGAGGGAGACAATTGAGCCTATTGATCCAATTGATCTTGTTGATCTTGTAGCTCCAGTTGATGTTCCCAGAGATATTGCAGTAGGTTTGAAGAGACCTACATGGGCTCGTCGGACTCTGTAGGAGGAATAAGTACATGCAACTCCTCATGGTACCTTCTGAGAGAGAAAGAGACCTCATAGATATTCGTGCTATCCCACAATTATGATCTATATCATTGATTTTGAGCCTTCCTATTATAAGGAGGAATCTAGTCAGCCACTATGGAGACATGCCATGATGGAGGAGTATCAATCCATCATGAAGAATGATGTGTGGGATATTGTTTCGAGACCTCCAGGGAAGTCTCTATTGACTTCCAAGTGGATCTATAAGATCAAACACACAGTTGATGGGAGCATCGAGAAGCACAAAGCGAGATTTGTTACTAGAGGATTCTCGCAGGTGGAGGGAATAGATTGTGAGGAGACATTTGCTCATGTTGCTCGTTACACTTCTATCCAGAAAAGTATTTCCATTGCAACATCCATGGGTTGCAGACTACATCAAATGGATGTGAAGACAACCTTTATCAATGGAGAGATTGAGGAAGAAGGTATACATCAAGAAACTATATGGTTTCGTGATACATGAGAAGGAGTCTCATGTGTGCAGGTTGAAGAAGGCCCTATATGGACTCAACCAGGCACCATGAGCTTGGTATGTACGGATTGATGGACACATGATGAGTTTGGGATCCAACAAAATTGTTGTTGATCCCAACTTGTACTACAAGACTTTTAATGGTGAGTCCCTGATTTTGGTCCTCTACGACGATGATTTCTTCCTCACCGGTACAGAGAGCCTTATTGTTGAATGCAAGTATGCGTTGGCCTCTGAGTTTAAGATGAAGGACCTTGGTTTGATGCACTGTTTCTTGGAACTAGAGGTGTGGCAGAGAACTAATGAGATCTTCTTGAGTCGAGGCAAGAACACAATTGAGATATTGAAGAAGTTTGGGATGTTGAACTGTAAACCCATGGCTACACTAATGGTGACAAATATGAAGAAACTAAGTGTGTCTTATTCCGATTCTGATGAGATTGATCTCACCTTGTACAAACAGTTGATTGGATCATTGATGTATTTGGTTAACACCGCACCAGATATTTGCTATGCAATGAGTGCACTTAGTCAGTTTATGTGTCAACCGAGACAAACACACTAGATTGTTGCGAAGCATGTGTTGAGATACCTGCGAGACACAGTTGGACATGGTCTGAGATATACTTCTAGTATTGACATGAGATTGCAGGGATATACTGACTCTGATTGGGCAGGGAGCACAATGGACAGGAAGAGCACCTCTAGGTGTTGCTTCACTTTGGGATCTGCCATGGTTTCTTAGTGTAGTAGGAAACATACTTTTTTTGTTTTGAGCACCACAGAAGCAGAGTACATTGCATTGAGTGTGGCAGTCTTTGAAGCAGTTTGGCTTCGCAATCTCCTTGTAGATTTATTTGGACATGTGCTAGATTCCATGGTTATTCATTGTGATAACCAAAGTTGTGTGAAGCTCTCAGAGAATATAGTGTTTCATGACAAATCGAAACACATTGAAATCAAGTACTATTACATCCAAGACATGGTGCAGAGGAAGGCAGTATTGGTGCAATACCTTCCTATAGATGACCAGGTTGTTGATGTTCTTTCCAAACCCCTTACTAGGACGAAGTTCGAGTACCTTCGTGAAAGACTTGGCATGATAGAGAATGCCTCCCTAACTAAGAGGGAGTGTTGATGTTTTCAGCTTCCTGAGACATTCTCCAGGTCATACTCCTCTATGAATGATTTGAGTTTATCTGTGAGGACACTTATCTGAGAGGGATAAGTGGGTTTGGGATTACAACCCAACGTCCCTTGTGGAGAGAACATGAGGACATGTCAAGGGAATTGACATTGAAGTCACACAATATGGGGAGTTGACCCTAGTGTTTCTAGAGGGATTAATCTCTAGAAGTCCACATGGGAGTGCCATGTGTGACAGACCTTTTGTTGCAATGTCCCGAGTAAGCAACGAGCAAACCTTCTCCTAGATTAGGCTGCAGACCAAGATAGATATGATGCATTTATCACAAAGGTATACTTGTGGTAAATGGGCCCAAGCGTAGTCCTTCCTTGATCATGACAAGGAATAATATGGACTAGAGGTGCTGTCCACGTGTCAGTTAACATTGGGTTGACATTCACTCACAGGTATGTACCTGTGGTGAATGACCCCGGTGTGGTCTTTGTCCTAGTCATGAGTCTAGGGTGAAGTTTGTATACTTCAGAGACAAGCTTTGGCATGATGAAGAATGTCTCCCTCATTGAGAGGGAGTGTTGATGTTTGAACAACATCGGGAAGACATTCTTATATATATATATATATATATATATATATATATATATTTCTTCTTACGATCTTGGTTATTATTGTTTCTATTGTTCATGGTTTATGCTTCAGTTCATGTAAATTTGTAAAGAAACGAAATATAATTGAACATCATTAAACTCCAATAAAAACTACCTCTAATTTCAAAGGTATATAAATGTATTTTTGTTTTTCAAAAAAAAAACTTGGATTATACTTTTATTGTTAAAGATAATCTGTCTCAAGTCTTATTTGTGCATAAAGGTTTATGAGGATTTCCAAATTGATATTTGAACTAATTTTTTTTTCTCAATCTAGTTTTGTTGGCTTTAGGATCATGAGAATGCAATCTTCAACTTTGTAGATTAGGCTTTGGAAAAGGTTAGTGCATTAATGAATTAAACACAAGGCATTGATTGTCTTATGTTTCCAACGCATTTCGAGCATTATGGAAACAATAACTGTTTTCTGAAAAGTGGTAGTTATATTTATTGATTCCTTGCCCTAAATTTCATGGGAAACAAGGAGCACATCTGAGTTAGAAGCCAAAATTCCCATTAGAATCTCACCAACCAAAGCTACAGGTACCATCATTGCCATTAAATGAAGTTTCCTATGAACTTGTGATACGGGATTAGAATATCTTTCTACAAAAAAGGACATTAAGACAAAAATATTTCCTATATTTCTCCATCAAAGTTTTTCCTATATTTCTCCAATTTTATGAAGACAAAAATATCATATAATTTATTTTCATTAAACAAGTTGCACAATAAATAACAATCTACTATATCTTGAATTGTTTTGGATAGCCTACACCTCATCAACAAGTTCATTCTTGTAAGACATCGTATGCATGTTCCAAAGGTGAAGGTAATTTTCTTTGGACAATAATCTCTTATTATCAATTCATGATTAGGGGATTTCTTCAAATACTATAACTAGGTTCAAAACTTAAAGGTAAATAGAAAGAACTTGTTTGTAGATTTTTTTTATTTTTTTCAAGTATCTAGAGTTTCTTTGCAACACATGAAACAATTGTTTCTTTGAAGAAGGGGAATTATAAGGAATAATCTACTCATTTGATGGAAGCATTAGATATGCTTGCCTCGTCAATTTGTGTTTCCATATAGAGGGGCCAACTAAGTTTAAACTGGCATGCTGAAATCATTTAATGATGTGCATATTTTGTTGCCTAGTTTGCAAACTAGCTAATTTATGAGCCCAAAGCCTTACACATGATACTAATATTAAATATGGCATTACTTTGTCATCATTTATTTTGAACGTGATGGTTTACCTTAATGGATGCATTTTTATGTTAAGTATGGGAGAATCAAAAAGCTCTAAAGAGTAGGGTTTTAGATTTTCCTTGGACTGTGGAATTAGCATTTAAATGGAAGATAATTTAGAAAATAGAATAATAAAATAGAAGCTAGTAACGTTATAGTGGCTCATGAGTGGTGGACAAATAATGATGGTAGTAACATGTACTTCATGTCTTCATTTTTCTATCACCTACAATGCATATAAGTGAACAAACATGGGACAAATTTAATGAAGTTGGGCTAAATTTTGGAAATTGTGTGGAGATTTTTGAGTTTTGGCATTTTCCTAAGATAATTCCTAACAATTTTTCATAAACAAGATGAATAATCCACCATTTCATTCTCTGTACCAAGACATAATAGTTTCATAGGAGCATGGAACAAATTTAATGAAGTTCGGCTAAATTTTGGAATTTGTTTGGAGATTTTTAAGTTTCGGCATTTCCCTAAGATCATTCCTAAAAAAATTTCCATAAACAAGATGAATAATCCACCATTTCATTCTATGTACCAAGACATGATAGTTTCATAGGTTATACAATTTCGATAGTGAACTAAAATTAGACATTTGGAGAAAATATTTTATGCTATCTATGACCCCTTGGCTAACATGTAAGTAATTCTTGAAAGTATGATAATCTAAACACAAAAAACTATTTGCATCATGTTTATGAAATTTTTTGAAGTTCAAAGTCCTCAAATTATTCATGTGGAGGAATTACAAATACATGTGGATGTGGAGGAATTACAAATACATGTGGTGAAGACGATAACAAGAATCCCACCAACCTATTATGCTTCAGTTGCCATAGTGGGTACTTCAATCTTTTTTGACAAAGCACATGACCATGTTATTAATCTCCATAATTTCCATTACAAACTCAGAAATGTAATCATGAGAATGTTTATGATCAATATTTTGGTGGTGAAGAAGATGACAAGAATCCCACCAACCTATTATGCTTTAGTTGCCATAGTGCGTACTTCAATCTTTTTGACCAAGCACATGACCATGCTATTAATCTCCATAATTTCCATTACAAACTAAGAAATATAATCATGAGAATTTTTATGATCAATATTTTTGGTGTCATTATTATGATTGAGAATGTTTATGATATATTTTTTGGTGTTATTATTATGATTTTTTTATTTTTATTTTTTTAAATCTTTCTCAAACTTTGCAATTTTTTCCAATGCCTCATTTATAGGGTTTCTTGAAGTCTAAATTAAAATTAAGCAATAATTTTAAAAATGATAGCATAATAAATATCAATAAAAATGATAACATAATAAATATAATAGAGATTGAAAATTTGGCAAACAACACAAAAACCTTCTAAAATTAACCCAATGATCTTGAAAATTATAATGCAAAAAGTCATAACGAAGTGAGTCATGAATTAATTTTTTAAGTTTCTAAATTTTGTATAATAATAATGATGTAATTTAAGATCACAACAATGTTTGAATGATAGGTGGGTTTAAATTTTCAAAGGCTTTCTTAAAATGAATGATATCAGTTTCTTTTTTAGTGTTATATTAACAGAGGTTCTTTCTTGATAATTTACTTAAATGAATTTATTGCATTTTTTCTATTCTCTTTCTTAACTATTTTCTTCTCAAAAATGCTTTATTTAGTTTTACCATTTTTTTTTATTGTACAAAGATCATTTTTTTTTTATTGTACAAAGATTATAGTGTTTAGTGTCATAATCTATTTTCTAAGTTTTACTTGTATATGTAACTTTCAAGAGAAATACTCATACTCAAGTCTATGAATTTTTCCAATAACATAAACTAGATTCCAAACTAACCAAACTAATTGATACATTGTTCAACATAGTTGCAAAAGAAAAGAAAAACAACTCCCTTTTGAAAATTTTAATTCATTCATGTATATAAATTTTAGTGGATACAATGATTTCTCTACTAGTTTCCATGCTATACAAAGATTTCACTTCTTATATAAAATAGAAGTTGAAAATGAAGTTAATATTATTCATATGTCCAAAAAGGTGTATTCTACATGAGGTTGCCTTTTTTTTTTTATAGGTGAACGAGATTTAAAATAGGGATCAGATGGTTAAGTTTCACCTCGTCTTCATTTTTGTTTAATATATTATAATTAACTACTTAACAACTAATCTTTAACAACAATAATCACTAATATCTTTATCATTAATATTTTCCATCTTTCATTTTCTCAATTTCTATATCGTTTCGTCTCGAATTAATTAGACAATGTCCTCATTATCCTCTTGGTTTAAGAGATGCACTATAGTAGTGGGAATGCAATTATGGGTTAGTTGTCTGATAATAAATGTCATGTCTTCTTGTACTTACTCAAAATGATCACACATCAAAATGAAGAAGATTATGGGAGCCTTGAAACAATATTTTGTTGTTTGGGATGTGGAGGCCTGACATTGAGGGAGTGGATCCCTAGAGGCTACGAAAACCAAGGGTTATGTTCCCTACATTAAAAACATGTTGTTGTAGGAAAATTCCCTTGCAGACAGGTGAATCTCCTCTTGGATTCTAGACCCCTATACCAAGACATAAAAATGCTAACATTGGACACTAATATCCTTTTGAATCTAATTACCTAATCAGAAAGAGAAGGATAAGGAAGAAAGTCTGATGCACCTTATTTTGGTGTTTGTCCTCATTGCTCCAATTTGAGCTTGATCCCTGAGCTCCTTGGCATCGTTTGACACCTGCAATGCAATGGAAAACAAGAATACAAGAAATCCTACTCTACTCTATAAGATTAGTCTAATCAAATCCATCTATAATAGACAACATATGTAAAGATACAAATATTAGAAGGGAATAAGCCAAGCATATATTAATGAGAACTCAAAAGAGATATTTACAAACCATAGATGAAGCCCCAACAGCCTCTCCAAGTCCTCCTCGTCCATCCCTTGCACAAAGATCCCAAAATCATAGGTTCGATATCCTAAAGATTTCTCCCAAGACCATAGGTTTGATACCTCAAATTTCCACTCTCCTATTCTCCATGGAAAGCCCTCGTTATATAGGATTTGGAGGCTTAACCACCATGGAGAGGATCACTCATCATATCTACTAAAAAGGGATCTAAAAGATATTTAGGGAGAAAATATCTCTCAAGGATTTTAGGGAGGAAATATCTCTTAAGGATTTTAAGGAGGCAATATTTCAACCATCCATGAGATCCTCCACCTTCCCTAAAAAATAGGAAACCAAATGTGAGGTGGATTCTCACACTTAATTAATTTATTTTTCATGAATATTAATAATAATTCATGTGCACTTGNTTCTCACACTTAATTAATTTATTTTTCATGAATATTAATAATAATTCATGTGCACTTGGTATTTTGGCCTTCATGTAATATATCCCTCCTCCACATTGACTAGGGATTGTGACATAGGTTATTTCTTGGTGTCAAGTTGTATGAGACACTTATATGACACTTATGACACTTAGGACGAGGTACCTAGGTGTGAAAATTTCATGTGTAACAGAATGCTCCCTAAAGTGTGAGGTCAGAAGAGAGAATGATGGACGAAACACTTTACAAATCTTTAATGCAAGAGTGTGGAGTTGGAGAACCTAGAAGAAGTTGCAAACAACCATCAAACAATATTAATATATGTTCCATTTCTGAGGCAGGCATACCTATGCTCAGAATACGAGATGACACAAAGCACGATCACCAATCAATACACCGTGGATTCATGAAAAATATTGACTAAGTATATGGCCACCAAAGATACAATGTGGATCCATACCTCCATGACATGAACTAGTCGTAGCCACGAAAAATACACAGTGGAGCTACGAGATGATAAAACATAGCCACAAACCAATACTATGTGGATCTATGTGATAGTCTATATATCAGTATACTCAAATGATCTCCTTCACAACCTGGGCAAAGCAAATAATAGAGTGAATTCTCAACCAAGGGTCTTCGTCCCAATCCCGATGTGGTACAAATCTAGCCATGCGAATAGATGTTTTGATGTCGAACATGGTAGAAACCACTTGATTATCAGTCATTGAGGTAAACCATTAACACGTGCGAGGGAAATCACCAATGATGTCAATGACTCCCAAGGTACCAATGTACATTCCAGGGAATGTGAATAAATGAGTTGAGGTCGAACATTCATGGAATCATCCGATTAGAGGTCAATGATGTAAACCCATTGTTGAAAGCGAGGAGGCCTGTCATTAAGGCATGCAAGTCCCAAGGTACTAATTGGTTTCTAAGTACAATTCCTGGATGATGTGTTGAAGTTGACAGGAAAAGACTCGTCGAAGGAGGGCCTTGATGTATCCCCCATCGGGGACACAAAACTGACATAAGAGAGTGATGTAAGATGGTGAATCAAATGAGTATGGATTGACACAGGAAATGGAAACTGGTAATACTGTATATGGGTAGTTTGAAGTGAAACTTCCCTTAAACATGATGAGGCATGACAATTGACTTGGCAGCATTGACTCGACGAGTACCAAAATGTAATGTGACGACAATAAGAGAACTCTTCAACTGGACGAAAAAGTATGGTGACACACAGAATTGGTATGACTCAGAGACAAGTAGATTACCCAAATGTAAGATGAGATGCAAACATGTGCCATGTTCAAGGGCGACAAAATCTACCATAAAGGATTCTAAAAAACATGACCCACGTCCTTCTATTTTTTCCCCCACCCAGATAGATGAGTACCTCTTTTTAATTTAACGAGCTCGAGGAGGATAACACATGCTCGATATAACTCACCTTCGGTAAGTTCCTCTTCCTTTGTTTAAAAAACTAGAATAATTAAGGGTTAATTCCCATATGGGCCCTTCAATGTGTGATTTTTAATGAGTCCAGAGAAGGAAAACTTGGTGGTTTTTCATGTTTAGAAAGTTTGAAAAGTACTTAAAAATGACTCCAGGGTTGTCATTTTTCATAATTTTAGTCTCGCGAGGCCAAAAAAGAGATAAACTACCACTCAAGAGATGCCCTTTCAAACATTTTAACGAGTGTGAGATGAAGCAAGATCACTCGACAATCTTTTCATGTTTAGAGAGTCTGAAAAGAGCTTAAAGGAGACTCCAGGGGGTTCCTTTTTGTATAACATTTACGAGTCCAAAAAAGTGACAAAATTTTACTTGGTTACATTCTCATGTATTTACGAGCACGAGAAAGAACAAAGACTAAGCTTGGTATTGGTTTCATTTTTACACAAGCTTGAAACAAAATTAAACTTCTGCTTGTAAATTCCCAACGTAATTTCCAAAGGTTTGGATACCCATGGATGGTTGGTACTTTTCCCCCAACTTGAAAAGCTAGCGGATTAACTCTAGAATGATAATCAAAGGTTGGAGACATGCCCCCCCAAGCTTCAATTCATTCGCCGACTTTGAGGTTGTCACCAATTCCTGTAATAGATGGAGGAAAAGGATAAGGGTTGATGAAAGGAAGGTTTAAATATGATACCTAACGAAAGACTCGACTCGACATCTATGAGATCTAGCTAAAGACTTGACTCAATATCTACGAGATCTAGCGAAAGAACTTGACTCAATGGGAGAGGTGACTGTTTCATTTTTTAACGAGCTTGACACAGGAAAAGAACTATGCTCAAGGCTCACGGTTCAATCCCCAGATTTATGTTTCATTTTTTAACGAGCTTTCTACAAAGAGGAAAACTATGCTCGTGACCTCTATTTCATTTTTTAACGAGCTTTCCACAGAGAAGAGAAACTATGCTCGTAGCTTCTATTTCATTTTTTAACGAGCTTGCCACAGAGAGGAAAAGTATGCTCATGGATTCTTCTCGATCATGGCTTGCAAGAGTACAATTCTCTGGAAGGAATACATGTCAAGGGACAAACGTCAATCGTGGATTCTAGGAGATCTTCGCTAGATGAAATGAAAACACTCTGTAAGGAATACATGTCGACGACCTCGATAAGGGTAGGAAGATCTGGCTCTAAAATCCCTATCGAAGAGATGACCATTTCAACTATCGGATATAAGTCAAGAGAAGGGAGAGATTCCCTCTCCTGCGGGGTTGAACACATGGGGAAGGTCGATACATAATTGACCTACGGTGGGGCGAACATGACTGGCATGTATGGACCATTCAGGGAAGGCAAACAGTTGACCATTAGATGAGGGTCAATGAATGAAAGTTGGTCGATTGTTACTATGTTTCCGTTGTGAGGGAAACACATGACTAGAAAAAGAGTGGAGACAAAAGCTCTCATAGCATAAGCATAGTCTCGCCCTAGGAGCAGGTTAAATTCCAAGGGGTCGTGAACTACCATCACATCAACGTAGACCGTTTTTCCTCCCAAAGTAACCAAAAACTGAGGAAGTATCCCTAAAGGTCGACTAGCTTTTCTATCAAAGGTCAACATATTCTGAGTCATGGGCATAAGCCGCAGGGAACCAAAATCTTGCCAAGCACTCGCGGATAAGATGTAACAAAAGTACCTTCGTCTATTACAGTGTCAGGAATACTCCTATCAAAAACATGCATGGTGATTTGGAAAGGCACGTAAGAAGGAATAAGGGGTTCTTTCAAATGATTCCAATCAATAGAAATCATCTTATTGCTTAAAGGGGGTGCCATCGGGATGGGAGGAGTGCCCCCTTGTCTGGGTGAATCAATATTAACGAGGCAGACCTGAGTGACATCCTCACTCTTTGAATGAGGAGTGGGATCAACGGGTGGTGGAATTGGATCGGCCACTTTGGTTTCACTCTTCAAAGGAGGAGTGGGATCGACCGATGATGGAACCAGATCCACCACTTTGGCACTCTTCAGAGGAGGAGTGGGATTGACTGATGATGTAACCGGAGAAACTACTTTGGTACTCCTCAAGGGAGGAGCGATATCGACCAATGGCGGAACCAAATCGACCACTTTGGCAATATTTAAAGGAGGAGTGGGATCGACTGATGATGGAATCAGATCGACCACTTTGGCACTCTTCGGATGAAGGGTGGGACTAATTGATGAAGGGACTGGATCAATCACTTGGGTTTCACTTTTTAGATGCAAAGTGGGGCTGATCGATGACGGAACTCGATCAACTACTTTGGTTAGTGGTTCAACTGAGGATGAAACCATACTGACCACTTGATCAACCAGACTGACCAAGGATGGAACTAGATTGACCATTCCATCAACTAACGATGGGTTGGGAGAAATATTACGATAACCAGTTGGAAGTTGAATCTTTTCCAAAAGATAAGAAGCCTCATTCATACGAGGACAATGGTGAGAATAATGATCACCTTCCCATACCATGCAAGGAAATTTGGTAGTTCTCTTCTTCTTACCAACCCTAACGTCACAAGTTGACGGAGCATCACCAGCATTTCCAACAGAGGCTGATGAAGCGGAGGACCACATTTCTAAGACCTTGGGAAGACCAGGGAAATCCCTTAGAAAGTGGTCACCCTTACAAATACTGCAAGGGAATTTGGGTTTCAAATTCTTCGTTTTAATCTTATCGACCTCATCAACACTCCCAGTACGATTAACAGTAGCTAGTTTCTTGGATCCAACATCTGATGTTGTTGGAAGCTTGGTCCTTTTCGGGTTCTTCTTCTTCTATTTATGTTTCTTTTTCTTCTTATCAACCTGGCTACTTTCTTTAGAGATTTCACTGGGCGAATAAGGAGAAAGGGAAGGAGATTTAATGGGTAAAGAAGGAAAAAAGTTGACATGAGGTTGATGTGTGGGTGGTGTACTTACATTTGAAGCATTAGGTGCAGCCGAAGCACTAGGAATATTCGAGATCACCGAAGTGGGGAACAACCAAACCGGTAATCCGGTCATGAGTCCCGGAAGACTCAGTGTGGCAATGTATGGAGGACCAATGTTTCCAAAACAAGGAAAGGTGAAAGGTTCCACAGGAAAAGGGGCTCCTCCATTGGTACTCCCAGGAGTTGATTCCATTAACATTGACTCAACCTAAGGTCCACTGAGGAAAACAAACAACACACACTACGAATATGAGAAGCAAACAATCAAACAAACCTTCCCACAATGAAACCACTAGTCGGTGATGAAATCCAACATCGCAAGATTAATATAGGAAGGGGTTGGGATAGAGCGGGTGGATCGGTTATGTTGGCGACCTGCATAATGGATTTACGCCTTGGTGCAAGATTCCACACAATAAACGTGGATTTACCCTCCAAGGATCCCAAGTGAGTTTGACCAACGTATGTTCTAGGTACAACGAAGACTTCCCTTCACCGTCACCTTGTGTAAAGACCCTAAGGATTATGGCTACTAAGGTCACCAACTCGTAGTCAGCCTCTAAGTGGGTACATTCGACAGTCTAGTCTGAATGTATGGGCAAGATAACAAGTCTGAAATCATTCGAGAGAACTGAGGACAAGTGGACTGGTAAAACTCCAGAGGACACCGAATGGATTCGGAATTCATGAAGCACCGAGACCAAATGAAGACAGTTGGACCTCAAGAAGAACCCCAATATACGATCTAACTACTACAAATGGTTAAGCCTCAGAGGGATAATCTTTGTTTCTCTCATGAACACGATCTTGTGTGTAACCCCTATGTGAGAGGGGGATCCCAGCTATGCTCATACAAAAATTGGATTTTACTCTCCCTATCGCAGGATGTTAAGTTTGTTTGACAACTTTGGAAAGTTATCCTTTCAACCTATTCCAAAGCCCTACAACCTAAGCTAATGTAGATTTGCTACCAGAAAATGTAAAAATGTCTGATAAATTTTAGTTTAGCGCTTGATTTTAAGTTTGTTGCTTACTCAAGAAAATGGCGTGGACTAAATAGTGTTTTGACCGACTCTAAACAATGCCAAGAAATGAGAATGAAAATATTTCACTTCGATGAAAGCTATATTACGAGAAGGAGAAAACATTTATCATTACCAAATGCACAATGTCTCAAAATTTATTAAACTCATCAATATAAAGATCCTCAAGAAATTATCCAAAGAGACTGTACACCAATACACAATGGGTTGGGAGGAATCTTATGATAACCAATTGGAAGTTGAATCTTTTCCAAAAGAAAAGAAGCCTTGTTCATACGAGGACAAAGGTGAGAGTAATGATCACCTTCGCATAACATGCAAGGAAATTTGGTAGTTCTCTTCTTCTTACCAACCTTAACATCACTAGTTAACGGGGCATCACCATCATGTCCAGCAGGGGCCGATGATGTGGAGGACCACATTTCTAAGGCCTTGGGAAGACCAGGGCAATCCCTCAGAAAGTGGTCACCCTTACAAAGACTGCAAGGGAATTTGTGTTTTAGATTCTTTGTTTTAATCTTTTCGACCTCATCAACACTCCCAGTACGATTAACAATAGCTAGTTTCTTGGATCCAACATCTAATGTGGTTGGAGGCTTCATCCTTTTTGGTTTCTTCTTCTTCTTCTCTTTCAGTTTCTTCTTCGTCTTATCAACCTGGTTACTTGCTTTAGAGATTTCACTAGGTGAAGAAGGAGAAAGGGAAGGAGACTTAATGGGTGAAGAAGGCGAAAAGTCGACATGAGGTTGATGTGTGGGTGGTGTACTTACATCTGAAGCATTAGGTGTAGCCGAAGCACTGGGAAGATTCGAGATCACCGAAGTGGGGAACAACCAAACCGGTAATCCGATCGTGAGTTCCGGAAGACTCAGTGTGGCAATGCACGGAGGACCAACCAAAACAAGGAAAGGTGAAAGGTTCCCCGGGAAAAGGGGTCCCTCTGTTGGTACTCCTAGGAGTTGATGCCATTGGCAATGACTCGACCTAAGGTCCACTAAGGAAAACAAACAACACACACTACGAATATGAGAAGCAAACAATCAAACAAACCTTCCCACAATGAAACCACCAGTTGGTGATGGAATCCAACATCGCGAGATCAATATAGGAAGGGGTTGGGATAGAGCGAGTGGATTAGTTACGTTGGTGACCTGCTTAATGGATTTATGCCTTGGTGCATGCTTCCACACAATAAACGTGGATTTACCCTCCAAGGAGCCTAAGTGAGTTTGACCAACATTTGTTTCAGGTACAACAAAGACTTCCCTTCACCGTCACTTTGGGTAAAGACTCGCAGTCAACCAACTCGCAGTCAACCTCTAAGGTCACCAACTCGTAGTCAACCTCTAGGCAAGTACGGTCGACAATCCAGTCTGAACGTATGGGAAGGATAACAAGTCTGAAATCCTTCGAGAGAGCTGAGGGCAAATGGACCGGTAGAGCTCCAGAGGACCTCGAATGGATTCAGAATTCATGAAGCACCAAGACCAAATGAAGAAATTTGGACCTCACTTGAAGAACCCCCAATATATGATCTGACTACTACGAATGGTTAAGCCTCAAAGGGATAATATTTGTTTCTCTCCCGAACGTGATCTCGTGCGTAACCCCTGTGTGAGAGGGGGATCCCATCTATGATTATACGAAAATTGGATTTTACTGTCCCTATCGCAGGATGCTAAGTTTGTTTGAAAACTTTGGAAAGTTATCCTTTCAACCTATTCCAAATCCCTACAGCCTAAGCTAATGTAGGTTTGCTACTAGAAAATGTAAAAATGTCTGATAAATTTTAGTTTAGCGCTTGATTTTAAGGTAGTTGCTTACTCAAGAGGAAAATGGTGTTGACTAAATGGTGTTTTGACCGACTCAAAACAATTCAAAGAAATGAGAATGAAAATATTTCACTTCGATTAAAGATATATTACGAGAAGGAGAAAACATTTATCATTCCCAAATGCACAATGTCCCAAAATTTTATTAAACTCATCAATATCAAGATCCTCAAGAAATTATCCAAAGAGATTGTACACCAATACACGATGGGTTGGGAGGAATATTATGATAACCAATTGGAAGTTGAAGCTTTTCCAAAAGAGAAGAAGCCTCGTTCATACGAGGACAAAGGTGAGAGTAATGATCACCTTCGCATAACATGCAAGGAAATTTGACAATTCTCTTCTTCTTACCAACCTTAACGTCACTAGTTGGCGTGGTGTCACCAACATGTTCAGCAGGGGCCGATGACGTGGAGGACCACATTTCTAAGACCTTGGGAAGACCAGGGAAATCCTTTAGAAAGTGGTCACCCTTACAAATACTGCAAGGGAATTTGGGTTTCAGATTCTTCGTTTTAATCTTGTTGACCTCATCAACACTCCCAGTACGATTAAAAGTAGCTAGTTTCTTGGGTCCAACATATGATGTGGTTGGAGGCTTGGTCCTTTTTGGGTTCTTCTTCTTCTTCGCTTTCTTCTTCTTCTTCTTCTTATCAACTTGGCTACTTGCTTTAGAGATTTCACTAGGCGAAGAAGGAGAAAGGGAAGGAGACTTAATGGGTGAAGAAGGCGAAAAGTCAACATGAGGTTGATGTGTGGGTGGTGTACTTATAGCTGAAGAATTAGGTGTAGCCAAAGCACTGGGAATATTCGAGATCACCAGAGTGGGGAACAACCAAACTGGTAATCCGATCGTGAGTACTAGAAGACTCAGTGTGGCAATGCACTGAGGACCAATGTTTCCAAAACAAGGAAAGGTGAAATATTCCTCAGGAAAAGGGGTTCTTCTACTCCCAGGAGTTGATGGAATTAACACTGACTCAACCTAATTTCCACTAAGGAAAACAAACAACGCACGCTACGAATATGAGAAGAAAACAATCAAACAAACATTTCCACAATGAAACCACTAGTCGGTGATGAAATCCAACATCACGAGATCAATATAGGAAGGGGTTGGGATAGAGCAGGTGGATCAGTTACGTTGGCCACCTGCTTAACGGATTTATGCCTTGGTGCAATATTCCACACAATAAAATTGGATTTAACCTCCAAGGAGCCCGAGTGAGTTTGACCAATGTCTTTTCTAGGTACAACGAAGACTTCCCTTCACCATCACCTTATGTAAAAACCCTAAGGATTGTGGCTACTAAGGTCACCAAATCGCAGTCAGCCTCTGGGACGGTACAATTGACAATCTAGTCCGAACGTATGGGCAGGATAACAAGTTTGAAATCCTTCAAGAGAACTGAGGACAAGTGGACCGGTAGAACTCCAGAGGACCCCAAACAGATTCAGAATTCACGAAGCACCGAGACCAAATGAAGACAGTTGGACCTCAAGAAGAACCCAAAATATACGATATGACTACTACGAATGGTTAAGCCTTAGAGGGATAATCTTTGTTTCTCTCCCGAATGTGATCTCGTGCGTAACCCCTGTGTGAGAAGGGGATCCCAGCTATGCTTATACAAAAATTGGATTTTACTCTCCCTATCACAGGATGCTAAGTTTGTTTGATAGCTTAGGAAAGTCATCCTTTCAACCTATTCCAAAGCCCTACGGCCTAAGGTAATGTAGGTTTGCTAACAGAAAATGTAAAATGTCTGATAAATTTTAGTTTAGCGCTTGATTTTAAGGTTGTTTCTTACTCAAGAGGAAAATGGCATGGACTAAATGGTGTTTTGACCGACTCTAAACAATGCAAAGAAATAAGAATGCAAATATTCCACTTCGATGAAATCCATATTAAAATAAGGAGAAAACATTTATCATTCCCAAATGCACAATGTCCCAAATTTTTATTAAACTCATAGATATCAAGATCCTCAAGAAATTATCCAAAGAGACTGTACACCAAAACCAAAAATTCCAAAAACCATGCAATTTCGCTACTTCAAATGCAAGCTAGTTTCACTACCCAAAAGCAAGAATGCAAATATCTTCTTTGTTTGATTCTAACGTATAAAGAAAGTAAATGCAAATCTTTCAATTAAACACTACTTTCAATTAAAAGAAAGAGTCAGATGGAGATGCAAAAGGCATGAAGCAAAAAGAGCTACAAACAAAACATGCACTCAAAACAATGAGAATTGGAAGAAAACAAGTAGGAGATAACCTATTCAAACAAGAAATCAATCAAGTATTCTACAACCAACAAGCATTCAAGGAGTAAAGGAAAATGCAGTGAAGAATCCAAGAAAAGACAGGGAGAAAGAGGAATCACTCAAACTGTTCGGACAAATGAAGAAACAAGAAAGGACATGAAAGCAAGAAATATGCTAACATTGGGCATTAATATCCCTTTGAATCTAATTACCTAATCATAAACAGAAGGAGAAGGAAGAAAGTTTGATGCACCTTATTCTGGTGTTTGTCCTCGCTGCTCCATTTTGAGCTTGATCCCCGAGCTCCTTGGCGTCGTTTGACATTTGCAATGTAATGGACAATAAGAAGACAAAGAAATCCTACTCTACTCTATAATATTAGTCTAATCAAATCCATCTATAATAGACAACATATGTAAAGATACACATATTAGAAGGAAATAGGCCAAGCATATATTAATGAGAACTCAAAAGAGATACCTACAAACCATAGATGAATTCACAACAGCCTCTCCAATTCCTCCTCATCCAACCCTTTCACAAAGCTCTCAAAATCATAGGTTCGAGATCCTAAAGCTTTCTCCCAAGACCATGGGTTTGATACCTCAAATATCCACTCTCCTGTTCTCCATGGAAATCCCTCATTATATAGGATTTGGAGGCTTAACCACCATGGAGAGGATCACTAATCAGATCCACTAAAAGGGATCTGAAAGATATTTAGGGAGAAAATATCTCTTCAGGATTTTAGGGAGGAAATATATATCAAGGATTTTAAGGAGAAAATATTTCAACCATCCATGAGATCCTCCATGTTCCCTAAAAAATAGGAAACCAAATGTGAGGTGGATTCTCACATTTAATTAATTTCTTTTTCATGAATATTAATAATAATTCATGTGCACTTGGTATTTTTTCCTTTATGTAATATATCCCTCCTCCACATTGACTAGGGATTGTGTCATAGGTTATTCCATGGTGTCAAGGTGTATGAGACACTTATATGACACTTACGACACTTAGGACGAGGTACCTAGGTGTGAAAATTTCATGTATAACACACGTATACGTGTATTCTTACATAGACAAAGGATTCTACTTCGAATCCAGAAATGATGTAGTAAAATATAAAGTCATG
This sequence comes from Picea glauca, assembly GCA_000966675.3. NCBI lineage: Eukaryota > Viridiplantae > Streptophyta > Pinopsida > Pinales > Pinaceae > Picea > Picea glauca. The sequence goes on from JZKD02S0960022.1 coordinate 862,193, forward strand.
TTTCATTGGGCAAGGATTCTACTTCAAGAGTAGAACTGAAGTAGGAAAATATTGATATCTTAGGCAATGAATTTCTACTCCATGACATTCTCATTGTAGGACCCTATTTCATTATCAAATTTCATCAAAAGAGTATATTTTCTTGATTTTACAATAAATGAGAATTCAATACACTATCTCTTCCTTTAATTTGTTAATGAAAATATTACAAACTTGGTAAGATTTATTTAGGTTTGAAATGTTCTTGGTTGTGGAAGCGAGGGACGTAAGCTATGAAGGATCGTTGAAGTAGTGTATGGTGGCTATGTCAAATGGTTGGCTAGATTAATTGGAATTGACAATTGTATGAGAAGAAACATGTTTTTGTATGGTAGTTGTACAAATTAGCATGTGGTTGGGCTCATGATTAGGAAGAGAAAGTTGGTTGAGATACCGACGATAGAGTGGTAGTAAATATAGAAGTGTGGACATATAGTAAGTTAAAGATATCTTGATTAATACTTGGAATTGATGTGATGATTACTTGGATGGGTGGTTATAATGGCTAAGAAGAGGTGATGACTAGAGATGAGTTTGGTCACTGGAAAGGTGGGTGGTGGTAGCTAGTAGAAGTAGGCTCAAACAACATGGAAGGGTGAGTACGACACAAAATTAGAGTCTAGGTTATACACTTGAATGGTGGATAGCTAGATAGTGGGAGAGTGGAATGGTGAAAGATAGATCTTCACAATGAGTAGAATGGTGTGAAGTATATATTGATCCTTACAAACCTAGTGAGTTTGGTCCCATGTTTTTTGGATACTATAGTTCTGAATTTTTTCCTAATCTAAGCTCTAATACTAATTTATATGGAAGTGGAAAATGATGTTATTATTATGCATATGTCCAAAAATATTTCCTTCCTTTTTATAGGTATGCATGATACAAATAAGGATGGGACAATTAAGTTTCACCTTGTATTCTTTTTAATTTAATGTATTATAAGTAATTACTTAATGGTTATTGATTGTTGAGACTAATTTTCACACACCCAACCCCTAAGAACCTTTTTGAGAGATGGGGTATAAATTTTTCAGTTTTCTCAATCATCTTGAATCCTTGTAACTAGGATTGCATTGTCTTCGATTCGACAAGGGTTTTCCAATCAATATAAATTTGTCCAAATCCGAGTTCTAGATCGAACGTTATGGTCTTTCAAATTTCTTTAGGCCTTCATCAACTAGAGTCTCTCAACGCCATGTGGCACCCACGTGGCTCCCTGCTACCTGACACTCCACATCATCATAGCATACAAAGACACACCCAACTAGAGGTTGACACTTGTCTATCTTTTATAGGCCTATTAAATTAATTAATCATTATCGTAATAAAATCTCACTCTTTACTAATCATTTATTTAATCCCAATTACGGATAATTAATCTTCATTAATTCATTAACCCTGTAATTAAATTTTTATTTGACCTAAATTATTGATCTGGTAAAACCGAGGATTAATTCCCTGTTACCTTGGGAGTCCCACATTTCAGGGTGAATTTAGTGTTAATTATTATATTAGTACCACGTCATGTTAAATCATAATCTAATCATGTTAAATAGTCTCTTTAATTAATTTTATTCTAATATAATCATAATGAAATTATATTATAATATAATTAAATACATTAAATGACAATTAGGATTATTAATAGTAATAAATACCTAAATCCATGGACTTCGACATGATTACTCTCCATACTAATATGGACATACCGAGAGCCCCTGAATGTCAAAGTTTTGAAGAGGGTCCCACTTAGGTTATATTATGATGTAAATGTAATTAATTATATCACCTTATAATATATTAAATTACATTTAATATTTATTATAATTGATTTCATATTCTTAATCTCACTAAAAATAATATATTGTAATTAATTACATTTAATATTTATTATAACATTGGAACAGAGAAAAGTAGGTTTGGGCCTTTGACAATTTTAGCTCATGCACTCTTTCAGCCCAAACATCATGGAGTCCCAAAGTCTCGAGCTCCTGAAGTCCCAAACTCCCGGAGTTCCAAAGTGGTCCCACACACATGGGTTATAATATGCATATAATATAAGTATTTTGGAAAAGGTTGAACTCGTCCACATAAGGGTTTTATGATATTATAATATATTATAATACCATAAGCCCACTTAACATTTGTACCTAAGAATTATAATTTTCCATTAAATGCTTTCCAAAGGAGACTCTGGGTCGGAATCCTTCGGGATTTGTCACAACACAATCACTTCAACATTCCTAAGCTCTGAAGTCCCACATGCATACATTACACATTAAATAATATTTTAAATGGAAAAGGGGTTGGTCTCGTCCATGTGCTCATTGTAATATATTAATTTTATAATAAACCCCATCAAATTTTGTGCCCAGGTTTTTATAAATTTCCAATATATCTATATGTAACAATTTCACACGTCGTCACTCCCAATGCCTGAAGTCCCAAAATTATTAAGAGGTTGATAATGGGTGGATTAATCTTGTTTATTATGTAATCCTCCGGCCTTCGGGTCATTCTCCAGTTCACTTTCCACTTCAAACCTCGGGAGTCTTGAAGCCCCGAAGCTCTGAAGTTCTGAAATACACGGGTTTATATATATATATATATATATATATATACTACCATTTCCTGCACGAATTCAATGCCAATGAGGTTTAATTTGAATTGTATTTAATTAAACCTGTAATTAAAAGGAAATGAAAATCAATTTCATATTTTCGAGGATTTTAAAAAGATGTAATAAAAATAAAATCCTAATTCCCCACGAAATTTCTTCATCCTTAACTTAGAATTTGATTTATAATTTCTTTTCCTCCTGGGTAAAGGAGTATATTTCCTCCTTAAGGAGCTTTAGTTTCCCTACCTAAATTTAAGGAGTTGGTCTTAAAACAAGGATTTATCCCCTAGTAAATTCTGGTTTTCTACCAGAAGTTACAACTCCCTAATTTAAGGGGATTCATTCCAAGTTTGTAGGAATTTTCGGCCATAATTAGTATAAATGTTTATTAATGTTCAAATGAGATTGTAGGAGCTTTTATATTCTAATTTAATTATGAAATTTCTTCCTTATTTTCCTAATTCATTTCTTAATTCTTATTTATAATATTTTTTTGGTATTTATCCCCATTGGGATATCTCCTTAAGGCCCAATTACAATTCTGAAACCTGATATTTTCTAAGTGTTTTGATATATGAGTTCCAGGACACTTAAAGATCAGAAAACATCGTCTATTTCCTTTCGAATTCACATAGAGGTTCTAACTGTATTAATTTTCCTCATTAGAATAGAAGATGGGTTGTAAGCTAGGTATCCTGAACAATCCCATCCAAAATTCTTCTTTTAGAACATGAACAACTAAGAAGTAAGGAGATAAGTTGAAATAATATTTAACTGAAAGCTTACTCATAAATTCACCTAAGTTCCTGAACTAATTTAATAGCTCGGTTGAATTTTCATTTCTCTAGAACACTTGTTATCTCCTTTCTGTACTTAGGTTTATTCATACACATATATGCTTTTGTAGGTGATCCATGCACATTCTATTCCAAATATGAATGACTACCTGTCACTAACACTTTGTTTGTCTAAATAGGTATAAACAGAAGGTAAAATCAACAATAGAGGTGATTTTCAAACTCCACTTCATATTTCTCAGTCAGTAGCACATCAACATCATAAGATTCTCTTATTTAAACATAATATAACTCCAACATTAATAAAATTTACAGAATTCATATTAAAAGAGAAACTGATCAAGAACAATACAAGGCTTAGAGCAACACTTATCTGAAAACTTGAAATTAGTTGGCAACTGCTTGTAAAAAACCTTTGGTTACTAAACATTAATGAGTAAGTGAAAACCATGGAGGTAGCATATATTTTTGTTTTTTTTATCATAACGTAACCCTAATCTAACGTAACCAATTCGACACAATTATTGAAATCCACATTTAACATAAACAATGCTTATGCACATTACAACTTCAACTTATCAAGAAGTTTCTATAACCATCAACATTAAATCAGGGATACAATTTTTTAAGGCGTCTAACTACACTACTCAAAGGTTGTACAATCTGTGCATTAATCTTATTAAATCAACTAATGCAACAATAAACATATGTAATAAGTAAATTTTCTCTTGCCCAAGACAACCCATTTATTTAATTGGTGTTCTGTCACTAATTCCAATACTTTAACAATAATATGAGCATGAAATTGTGTGTATCTAAATTATCTTAGATTGTGCATTTGTAATGACCCTCTTATTAGTTCCTGCCTCCAACAAGGGACTATAGAAACCACCTCACGGTCAACTATCGTTGACCGGGTATTACCTCTTCCATTTTGCTACAATATTTGGTGCATTTTTCATTATTTTTCATACTATTTTGATAAAAACAAAATATTTATATTTTTTAAAATTTTTAAATATTTTTGATATTTTATAAATATTAAAAACAAAATTTGTTATTGGTGGGATGAGATTGATGTGACTAAATAAGCCCTGGTGGAAGGCTATTTTTTTTTACAATTGTCAGGTTTTTAAATTATTTTTAAAAAGGAAAAAAGTTAAATTATTCCCACGCTGCCACATCTCGCAGGCATTACAGTCATTGTTGTTGTAGTCAATTCAATGTGTTGTTGCTGCAGTCGATGCCATCCCGTGGCTATATGCATGCACATTGGTATTATCACTATCAGGTTGGATTCATTTTAGGCATAGCTTTGGGTTTTAAAAACATCGATCTAATCTTCACAAAGTATCCTACTATGTTAAATATAATGTAACCTCAACAGTCTGATTGTACACTGCCAGCTGTCCTGACTAGCTGTACTATCATTTTCTTATGTTCTTGATTTGCTTGAGCCTATTTAGCTAAGCTATTTTCCCTTTTCTTATGTACTCTTTTACTTACATTCCTAATATACTAGATTCTATTTCTGCTCTGCTCTTGCTTTGTATTCTTTGCTTCTCACTTTATCATGGTGTCAGAGCCTCAACAGTAAGCCTCTTCACACAATCTGGAGAGAAAACCGATCCTCAACAACGCAGAGCTTACACTGTGAACGAGAGCATAGGACACGAGATTCTTCACAAGGACTGGAGAGAAATCCGTAGTCAACCATACACTCAAAAGATTGTCGCAGAAAGCACACACGAGGAAGCAGAGCACAATACGCTCAAAAGTTTGAGGAGTCAGAGCTGCAGAAGGCAGAAACGTTTAAAAATCTCGCGAAATTCTTCCAAATTCGTGAAACATTGCTGCAGAAGGTAGAAATGTTTAAAGATCTCGCGAAATTCTTTCAAATTCGTGAAAGATTGCTGCAAAAGGCATAAACGTTTAAAGATCTCATGAAATTCCTTCACATTCATGAAAGATTGTTGTAGAAGGAATAAACGTTTAAAGAATTTGTGAAATTCTTTCAAACTCATGAAAGATTGTTGCAGAGGGCAGAAAGATTTAAAGAATTCGTGAAAGATTCACAAATTTCCTTCTTCAGGAGAAACTCTTTGCAAGAGCAGTAAAGATCACGCTAAAGCAGCAAAGGACGAGCAGACGCAGTCGTAAAATTGGTTCTTCTAACAGATATAAGGTGTTAATCGAGTTCAGAAAGATCGAGGAGCGCGCAGAAAAGGAAAAAGATTTTCAGCCGTCAGATTTAGCGCAGAGGATCGATAGCCATCGGATCTAGGAGAAAGTGCACGAGGTTTAGTCCTCTGGAGTGCACAGGAGAAAATCTGATTCATGAAATCCTGAAATCGCGGTCGAATTTTGGCATTTCAGAGTTCGGGAGCCAGAGCGTCAAAGGATCAAGGAGTCGCTGCATCGCGAACTCCCGATTCGCAAACTCCTGAAGTGATCAGGGTCGTCCATCGTTGAGAGGACGCGTGTCAAGAGACTCGGAAGTCCATCAAGGTTTCGGATACTGGGAGCCAGAGGCAGAAGAGTCATTGACATAGGAAGTCCCAGGTCATGAAGTCCCAAAACGTCGAAAGCATCGGGACCATCCAACAGGAGGACACGCGGTAAGTGATCAAGATATCGGAGGACACCCAAAGAGAAGTTGAAGGTCGTTTCGGCATTCCAGGTACCGGGGATGCAAAAGGCAAGAATTCAGGATTCTTGACTCGCGAGATCCCGAAAGAACGTGAGCCATCGGATGCGGGAGGATCACAGCCGTTGATCCCAACTAAGAGCTAAAGACCGGCGTTTCGGTACTTTGGCTACCGGGAAAGAAAAAGGGTAAGAGTTCTGGAATCTTGACCCATGAAGTCCTGAAAGGATCGTGAGCCATCCATTTTGGAGGATAGGTGTCGAAGATCCATATCTACTGGGAATTCGGGTACCGGGAGATCAAGAAGGCAGAAGTTGTGAGACAAGAAGTCTTGACTCCTAAAATCGCGAAAGAAGAAGTCATGATTGAACGAGTAGGGGAGATTTTGACATTTCACACACCGGGAGTCCGAAGGACCCAGGATCGTTGCAGCCCAACTCCTGAAGTCCCGAATCGTGAAATCTCGAAAAGGCATTCGAGAGAGATAGGCATCGGGATATTACGAGTTTCGGCATATTGAGGGACAAAGAACTGACGGAGTGCTTGCATCACAATTCCCTGAATCATGAAAATCCGGTAGCACTTGAACAATTAGGCGCATGGTCGTCAGTCGTGGTCACATAGACGGAGGCTAAGGGCCAATACAGGGCTGTTAAGCGTTTTTTTGGCGTTTCGGTGACCAGGAGTTAGAGAGACAAGAAATTGGAGGACTCATATATAAGAGTCCCGAACTGCTGAAGTGCGAAAGCCCGAAGCCAGATTCGTGAATTCGAAACTTGCGAAATCCCGAATCGTGAAGTTCCGAAGTCACTGCAAGAAACTAGCAGACCTGGTTTTACGCGCAGGAAACAAGTAAATATGAAATTTTCAAACAATTTTTTTTTCTGTTTTGGTAAAATTCTTTAAAGATGGCCATGTCTAGCAATTTAGGACCAACTCAAGGTCCGATTCTTCTTAGAAAGAAATATGAGTTTTGGTCTCTTCGAATGAAATCCTTCTTGCAAGCACAAGAGTGTTGGGATCCAGTGGATCTTGGATATGTGGAACCAGATCTAGTAGACCTTTTCGCCATGACAAACCAACAGAGAATTGCTTAGGCAACACAGAGGATCAGAGAGAATAAAGCCAAATTCTGGATTCAAAATTCAGTGGATGACTCGATTTTCTCAAAAATCACAGGCGCTGGTACTTCAAAATAGGCCTGGGACATACTTAAATATTCCCACCAAGGAAATGATAGGGTAAAAACAGTCAAACTACAGACCTTGAGGACGCAATTCGAGACTTTAAGAATGACAGAGTCTAAAAATGTGGATCAGTTTATGACCAGAGTCATGGGAATCGTGAACCAGATCAAATTGATTGGTGAAGCCATCCCTGATCAACACATTGTTGAGAAAGTCGTCAGAAGTTTACTAAAGAAATTCGAAATGATTGTTATAACAATCCTTGAATCCAAGGATCTGTCACATTTTTCAATAGATGAACTAATTGGTTCCCTGGTGACACATGAGACCAGACTGCATCTCACAGATGAGTCAATCGCCAATGCTTTCAAAACTCAATTCTCCTTCAGCAGAGGGAGAGGCAAAGTAAGAGGAAGAGGTCACCAAGGACGAGGGAGAATTACAAGTAACCAACACTCAAGTGGAGGTAACAGAAAACAAAACCAGAATTGAAATTTCCAAGGTCACAAACAACATCACCAAAATCAGAATTTCCAGCCTAAAAGAGGCAAAGGGAGAAGATCAAATGACAAATCAAGCATACAATGCTATTACTACAAAAAGTATGGGCACTATGAATCTGAATGCAGGAATAAGTAAGCAGATCAGCTCTCAGGCAGAGTACATGTGTCAAATCATACGGGAGAAACCTCAGGAGGTATGTTTCTCTCATGCCACAAGACTGAAGAACAACCTAAATATATTTGGTTGCTGGACAGTGCATGCAACAATCACATGACTTTCATGCATTGATTCTTCAATCTCATCTGATATTACACTTGGAAATGATTCCTTAGTCAAAGTTCAAGGAAAATGAACTGTACCTATTCTTACTAAACAGAATGTAAAGAAAGACATAAACAATGTTTATCATGTTCTAGATCTGAAACATAATCTGCTAAGTGTAGGACAAATTGAGCATGGCTATAAGGTACTTTTTGAGGGAGCATCTTATAGGATATTTGATAACACCCCCAGCAGAAAATTGATTTCTGAAATCCACATGACTCAGAATAGGATGTTTCCCCTAACCCTCAGAACTGCAAATCTGATCCAAACATATGCACAAAGTGCATCCACCCCCAATGAAACTATGGTTTGGCATACAAGATTTGGAAATCTAACCTTTCAGAGTCTAAGTCTTCTACAGAAGCACTCCATGGTCAAAGGTCTCCCTATCTTAAAAGAGCAAAATTCCCCATGTGAGTCTTGCATACATGGAAAACATAAGAGAACTAGTTTTCCACAGTCCTCCACTCAAGCCAAACAATATCTCGAACTTGTTCACACTGACCTATGTGGAACAATGAAAACAGATTAAATAGGTGGTAGCTTTTATTTTCTAACGTTTATTGATGACTTTAGCTGGAAAATATGGATTTATTTTCTCAGACACAATTATGAAACTTTTGCAAAATTCAAAGAATTCAAAGCAGAAGCCGAAAAATAGAGTGGCATATATATAAAATCTCTCAAGTTCGATGGAGGAGGAGAATACAACTCCAACGAATTTGCAATTTTTTGCAAATCACAAGGCATTATCATGCAAACTACAACCACATATACTCCACAACAGAATGGAGTGGTTGAAAGGAAAAACCAGACAATTATGAACATGGCAAGAAGCCTACTCAAAGAGAAATGTTTGTCAAATACTTTTTGGGCTGAAGCAATAGCATGCTCAGCTTATCTCTTGAATAGATCTCCAACGACCAGTCTAAAGATGAAAGTTCCTCAAGAAGCATGGAGTGGGACAAAGCTAAATGTTGTGCATCTAAGGACATTCAGATGCATAACATACGCTCACATACCTTCCGAATTAAGGAAAGAACTAGATGATAGAAGTGAGAAATGTATCTTTACTGCATACAGTGAAACATCTAAAGCTTACAGACTTTACAATCCAATCTCAGAGAAACTAATCCTCAAAAGAGATGTAAAATTTCTGGAAAATCAACTCTGGAACGAATCCGAAAATCAGCAAATGGATAGTCCAAATCCATTGCTGCCAAGTTCTAAAAACGTAGAAAATTCAGAACAACGAATACCTCAACCTGCTCTTCCAAGATTGCAGGTACAAGGACAACCAGAAAACTCTCAAAATAACTCAACTTCAAGCAAAGACTCATTCTCTGAACCTCAAAATCAAAGAACTCGAAGTTTGAGAGAAATTCATCAGCAATTGGATGACAATGAACAACACAATCTTTTTGCCTTAATGTCATGTCAACCTACATCTTTTAAAGAAGCAGCTAAGGAGCCACATTGGGTTCAAGCCATGAACCAAGAAATTGACTCCATTGAGAAGAACAAGACATGGGATCTTATTGATTTGCCCAGTCACAAGAAGAGTATTGGTGTCAAGTGGGTTTACAAAACTAAACTAAATGAAAAAGGGTAGATTGAAAAACACAAGGCAAGACTTGCCACCAAAGAATTCTCACAACCACGTATTTATTATGGTGAAAATTTTGCTCCAATAGCAAGATTAGACACTGTAAGGACTCTATTGGCCATAGCAGCCCAACCCAAATGGAAAGTATACCAGATGGATGTCAAGTCAGCTTTCCTGAATGGTTTCTTAGAAGAAGAAGTTTATGTCGATCAACCACCTGGATTTGAAGTCCAAGAGTAGCTAGCCAAAGTATATCGGTTGAAGAAAGCCTTGTATGGCTTAAAGAAAGCTCCAAGAGCTTGGTACAACATAATTGACACTTACCTGATCAAAAGTGGTTTCAACAGAAGCCAAAATGATCCAACTCTTTACACCAAAACAAATTATCATGGTAAAATTTTGATTGTATGTTTATATGTTGATGACATGATATATACTGGAAATCTTGAGTTAACCAGTTTTAAACATGCCATGCAATCTGAGTTTGAGATGACAAATATGGCATCATGAAATATTTTTTGGGGATTAAGGTTGATCAATCAACCAAAGGAATTTTTGTCTGTCAGCAAAAGTATGCAGCAGACATCATCAAAAGATTCTGCATGGAAGAATGCAATCCAACAGAAACCCCTATACCCCTAGGCACAAAATTGAGAAAGAAAGATGAAGGCCCTACAGTGGACCCTACCTTGTACAAAATTTTAGTAGGCAGTTTGTTGTATCTTACAACAACTAGGCCTGATATTATGTATGCAGCCAACCTTGTTTCCAGATACATGGAATCCCCCAAAGATTCTCACTGGAAGATGGCGAAACGGATTCTGAGATATGTTGCAGGAACTCTCAATTTTGGCTTATGGTACACTCAATCTGATGCTAATCATCTCTCTGGTTACACAGACAGTGATTTTGCAGGCAACCTAGATGATAGGAAAAGCACCTCAGGACATGCTTTTCACCTGGGCACGAACCTGATTTCATGGGCATCAAAGAAGCAACCAATTGTATCAATATCTTTTGTAGAGGCAAAGTATGTCACTGCTACCTCAACTTCCTGTCAAGTTGTGTGGCTGAGAAGAATATTGAAAGATATGTCACATACAAAAAATGATCCAACTCCTATCTTTTGTGACAACACCTCAGCAATTGCTCTATCCAAAAATCATGTGTTTCACAAGAAAAGAAAACACATTGACACTCGCTTTCACTTCATCCGCGAGCTAGTCAATAATGGTGATATTGCACTTCAATTATGTGGCTCTCGAGATCAACTCGTAGATATCTTCACAAAGCCACTGGGAAAATCTGTTTTTGATTTTTAGAGACAACACTTGGGCATCATCAATGCTGATATTTGTAAATTTTGAGTTTAAGAGGGAGTGTTAAATATAATGTAACCTGATCAGAGATTTCTTTCGGATTCATCGCATAGGTTTTTTTTATTTTCGACGTTTCGGACCAAACTAGTGTGGTCCATCATCAAGAAAGCATTTGTGAGAAATGAAGGAAAAAAAATATAACAGGTATATAAATACTTGAAAAGTTTTTGTAAGGAGCCGACTTATTGAAAATGAAATCAAGAATTATAAAATTTTAGAAATTATAATTGTTTGTTAAAATAATTAATTATTAATTAATTATTTGTTTGTTTATTAATTTTTATTTAATAAGAGCCAACTGGAAAATGTTTATAAATTAATATTTAGAATTATTCATATTGGCTAGGGTAAGGATCCAATTTTGACTAATTTTCCATCCATCATCTCTGTTTAGATTATTAGGTTGTTTTTCAATTTCGATTGCTTTGAATTTCCTATTGTGATAGTGATCTATCCTAGCAAGGATTATGGTTTCTTTAATACAAATGTGATGTTTAGGTTTATCTGAGTGTTCTGCGAGAGCTGAGGGACGAGTGCGATTGTGTTTGATGTCAGCGACATGTTCTTGAATCCTAATTCTAAAGGAACAACTTGTTTCTCCTACGTATTGTTTACCACGCGAACACAGGATCATATAGACACCTTTATGTTTGATGGGATCAACAAAGTCTTTGACTGAACTAAGGGAATTCCTAATAGTGTTTAGGGGTTTGAAAGTTGCCCCAATGTTTTTCTTCTTTAAAATCCTCGCAAGTTTGTCTGTTGTTCCTTGTATGTAGGGTAAGTAAACCTTAG
>JZKD02S0960022.1:888251-902986 GCA_000966675.3 Picea glauca
AAGCTTCTATTAGGTCTTCTTACATCCGCCTTATTCTATTTTATTGAAAGGCCTTATTAATATTGACCTTTATTACATCCGAATATATTGTTCTACCTATGTGTAGGTTAGGACCTTAACAATCAACCCGCTCCTGCCCAAGGACTTGTTCTTCCTCTTGGGGGTTAGAACCCTATGGCATAGACGCTTCTTAAGGCATCACACCTCCTTCCCAATCACCATGTTGTGAATATCCGCGACGTCCTCTAACCGTGATTACCGCATGGACAGGTTAAAATTTTAATTAGTGCTAAGTTGTTAATCAAGTGTATAATACAATGGAAGGCGTGACGATCAATAGTTGCAGGGTTGAACCAACTTTGATACCATATGTAAAAACCACGCCGTTAAGACAACAAAAGAGATATACGACAGGTATTTTTTTTTTTTTTTTTTGCGTTAGGAATTATCCATTACAATTAATAACAACGTTATCCAATATATTAGCAAAACAAAATTAACACATTATCAATTATTCATGACATAAATCCGACACATCATTTCCATGAATAACGATACACATATAGATGCATTAACACAAATAAATAGCGACCCATAATCATTGCATTCATACAAATAAATAAGGACGCATAAACAATATGAATTACAAAGCGCTCAACTCCTCTCATCAGGATAGTCATCAGTTAACACCCTGATAACATGAGATAACATAACACTAACTTAAGGATCATAAAGATAATCATAATAATGACATAATATACTACCCGCCCAACCTACCCTGCAAGGTTAGGACCTCCAAGACACATAAGTAATGCTCAAGCCCATGTTCCAATTGATTTTAACCATTTAAGGTCTCAAGGCTGGCGACTATTCTGAGGAACAAGGAGGTGTCTACATCCTACAAATAACAAGTCCAATCATCATCTAGATCAATCCATCAATCCTATTCATCAATCATCATAGTGCAACGGTAATCAGTATCTCCATCAATCATACATCCATATTAAATATTCATTGTGCGCAAGAGTAACAATTCTAGAACAGTCACATCTTGACTTAAGTAAAGGCGCAGAGAAACTAGCCACTAAATCAATCATAAATCAAATAATTCAATACGCAAGATTAATTAACATTAAAATCGAGGTGCAAGAGAAAAATGAAGAAGCAATTGCACACCCACTTAAATTAATTCATGCATGTAATTCTATTATTATATCACAACAAATCAACAACGTGAGATAAATATTCATTAAATTGTTGTAGTGCCTAAGTAACTACAAAAATCCTTCAATACATCATCTTTTATGCGCACGAGAAATTTATTATCTACATTCCTTTCATTACATTCCATTTGCACAAAAGTCTAAGGTCCACAAAATCATTTACTTACACTATAATTTACACGTGCTATAAATCTAACTTCTAATTAATCTCATCATCAATATGTATTGCGCCAGGAAATCTAAACCATAAATTCAACATACATCATATTAAGTTTATGCACAATAGTATCATCCATTTAACTTAGTGCCCAAGGAGATATCCTCCTTTCAACAATTATGCGTCAACTCAATTAATGGTGGAAGAGTAAACTACACACATGACTATCCACACCTAGCTATATATATCATGGAACAAGTAAACTTATGACTAAATATTTTATCCATCCACAGTATTCTTAAGGTGCAACGAGACAACAATTTACAATACCATTAAAAGAAGAGCATATAACATTTAAGGACTCTAAATATAGCATTAAGGAATATAGCATTAAAGAAGAGCTTGTAGCATGAAAGAATCTGAATATAGCATCAATTAATTTAGCATAAAAAGAGCTGATAGAATTAAAGAACTCTAAATATAAATGTTAAATCGAAATTTACTCCATAATTATAATTCATGTAATTCAACCTTCTTATTAAGTAACTAGAACTGCATTGAGTTGGAGGACTCCTTCCCGCACAAAGATAAAAAGGGGGATATGCAGAGGTATCAATCCGAATTTGCTGGGCGAAGAGGGAGAAAACATAGGGAAATAAAGGTGCAGACATGTGCTAGCCTCCCCCACAAGATAAGCACAATTTTCTCAATAAAAACACAGAGAAATAAAGGTGAAAACATGTGCTAGCCTCCCCCACAGGCTGGGCACGATTTTCTAAAAAAAAACGTAGAGAAATAAAGGTGAAGACATGTGCCAACCTCCCCCATAGGATGAGCATGATTGTCTCAATAAAAATACAGAGAAATAAAGGTGAATACATGTGTTATCCTCCTCCATAGGTTGGGCATGATTTACTCAATAAAAACATAGAGAAATAAAGGTAAAGACATGTGCTAGCCTCCCCCACAGGATGAGCATGACTTTCTCAATAAAAACATAGAGAAATAAAGGTGAAGACATGTCCTAGCCTCCCCCACAAGATGAGAACATTTTACTCAATAAAACACAGAGAAATAAAGGTGAAGACATGTGCTAGACTCCCCCACATGTTGAGCATGATTTTCTCAATAAAAACACAGAGAAATAGAGGTGAAGACATGTTCTAGACTCCCCCATAGGCTAAGAACGATTTTTTCAATAAAAACGCAGAGAAATAAAGGTGAAGATATGTGCTAGCCTCCTCCACAGGCCGGGCACAATTTACTCAATTAAAATGCAGAGAAATAAAGGTGAAGACATGTGATAGCCTCCCTCACAGGCTAAGCATGATTTTCTCAATAAAAACACAGAGAAATAAAGGTGAAGACATGTGCTAGCCTCCCCCACAGGCTGAGCACGATTTTCTCAATAAAAATGCAGAGAAATAAAGGTGAAGACATGTGCTAGCCTCCCCCACAGGATGAGCACGATTTTCTCAATAAAAATATAGAGAAATAAAGGTGAAGACATGTGCTAGCCTCCCCACGGGCTGGGCGTAATAATCATTCAACAAATAAAAGACAGAGGAAAGATGTTGAGCCCAAAGAAGAGAACTAAAGGTAACCACTTGGCGAAATTAAAGAATGAAATGCTGTGAAAAAATGCAAACAATCTCAAAGACCAACTTTCAAGGCTGAGGAGAAGGGAACACGGTCCAAGGAATTTAAAATGCAGAGGTGCAACGAATGCTTTCCAGATCAATTCGGGCTGCAAATTCAGTTAAAAACTTAAAATGGTATAGAGAACAATCAACGCTATGATGAAGCCTAAGGCTGGGAAAATATCTCATAAAGAATAAATACAAGACATAATTACCACAACGACATGCTTAACTGAATCTCAACAAAAACATTAAACCTTGAATAGATTTCCCAGCAACATGTATGCAATGAAATTAAACTACAATTTTAATTGAAACTAATGAGCACAAGCTTAGTTTATAATTACCGTAACCGGAGGCGAAGAATTCGAAGTTGTTGTTCTACACTTGCGCTCCCTCCTGTCTCTTGCTTGCTAACTATGAAGACCTCGCCAATACCTCCCAGCCAACGCTAGGGGTACTCTTCTTCCCCCTTAGCCCCCCGAGCCACAAAGGGGCCACGCACACAAAACCAAAGAAAAATCTAGCTCCTAGCCCACCTCGCAAGGTCAAGCTACCACTATCTTTTTGAGCTGGGTATCCCAACTCCCACAAGAAAAATTAGTCAAAGAAATTCCGACAGCATAACCTTACGCATACCAGTTGTGATCCATTCCTCTTTTCATCCATTACTTTTATAGAGTTCTTCTTAGTGACCACTTTCCATTTGCACAATTAATTCGTTTTATTAAAATTTAATTAGGAAATAATCTCCCCCGTACACTTGTCACCCAATCCCTTAGTTGCACCAGGAATTCATTTATTTAATTTAATTTAATGTCATTTTCCTTCACCCAACCTAAAAGCGCTCCTAAAAATGCTCCTTGTTGTCCCTTTATTCCCTCTATTCCTTTTAATGACTGACGCCTTTCTAAAACTTAGTTGTGTTTCATTTAGGAAAGTTCTTTAGTTAGACTAGAATAGATTCCTTTCTATGTTTCCACATTCCTTTTTACATTCATTTCCTTTCTTGTCTTAGTTCCAAAGCATGTCTTGCACATAATCAATAATTAAATCTTTAGATAAAATATTTCTCTTTTAATTCTTAACTTGATTTTTCTTCATCCCCCTTTTATTAATTGATTATTCAGTTTTTAGTCTTCTTACCCTATTTAGACCTAGGCTTAATTCTTAACTAGGCTTCGAATTTTTAAGGGGATTTTATAATTAATAAAAATTACTCATTTAATATTTATTTTAAGGCCGACCATGTCAAAACAATTATTGTTTTCTAGGCACCTATGTTCATTGAATCACCTTTATTAAAATCGCGATGTGCCCTTCAAGATGCACTACGTGCTCCAAAGGTGCCACTCTTCTTTATTCATGTTTTATTTGCACGATGTGCCCTTCAAGATGAACTACATGCTCCAAGGGTGGCACTTGTCTTTGACTAATTTTGGTAGTTTTCCAACCCTTGGAGTCAATACTCCATCAGGCGACCTTGTGAGAGACTAAGGGCCTCTAAGGAATAAGGACCCTACCTTATTGTGAGCCCCTTAGAATCTTCATGAATGTCTGTCTCAGTCTTCCCTTACGACATCATGGATCTCTCGAACTAGGTAATCATTAACCTACAATTCGAGCTATGGCAGGAGCGCTAGTAGGATGTGGCAAGGCTGCTTCCATACCTCTCCCACAATACCAGGTTGTTGTGCATGGCCCCTTTACTCCTAATGCGAGTCTGATTAGAAAGAAATCGTCAGCCTGCATCCATCAACGAAACACGTCAACGATCCATAAACAACATCATAATATACCCAATCATATGTCACATATGCATAAACAAAAATTCCTAAACCATATACAGTCCCCTCCCTGACTCGATCCGAAGTCTAAGGAGGTCCACCAATGCCATCGACATCCCCAATCTGTCAATTGTCCTGCACACCTAGGAGAACCCCGCCAATTGCACTTGTCTATACATAGATAATCAAATAACATAACATCATAATCCATAAGCATCATCATCAGAATCCATAAGTGAAACAAACAACCATATACCTAACTGGATCACTTGCACGCAAGTGTCCTCAAGAATAAGTCATATCATGTGCGCGCAAGGGTGAGATGTTATAGTTTCCCAGAGAAAATATTTGTGTTATTTTGTGGATGATGTGTGATTGTGTTTTGTTGTTCTCTATTTTTCACATTTTATATATTTCATGCATAAGTAGAAAATTGGTAACTAAATATTTTGTAATTTAAAGGGATTTATCCTTCATATTGTGGATTTTAGTTTTATTTATCAGATTTGTTGTGACAAACTATTCCAATG
Organism: Picea glauca; assembly: GCA_000966675.3. Lineage (NCBI taxonomy): Eukaryota > Viridiplantae > Streptophyta > Pinopsida > Pinales > Pinaceae > Picea > Picea glauca. Next base: position 893,589 of record JZKD02S0960022.1, read on the forward strand.
GAATATTCATGGAAATTTATAGATAAAATTGGTATTAGAGCAATTTTCTTTGGGGTATTTGTGGAAATTTGCAGAGATCTAGGAATTGTTTTAAAAAATTCATAGAACCCTAGCCATGGTCGATTAGTCTGTTCATAACAACCCTCGAGATATAGCATATGAGATATTTGAGAGCTTGGAAGAGAAAGTTGTTGAAATATTTCACAATATGTCCCTCCCCATGGTGGATCTAGTATGTAATCTCATATTGTTCGAAGAAGTTGGAGACTCAAACTCAGAGATTGGATTAGACGAAAAACAACTAAGGGTAGAGAAGACCCAAAAAAGGAGTCGTGGAAAGAATCTGAGAAAGGGAAACTGAATCTCCAGTACCATAAACCATTCACAGTCCCAATTCAAGATGGAAGCGAAAGTGGACATAAAGCCATACCAATGTGATATTGATGCATTAAAATTGAATCATTGGTTGCAACAACTATAATTTTATTTCAATGTTCACCATATAGATGAAGAACAAAAGATATCAACTGCAAGACTAAAGTTAGAGGGACATGCTTTAATCTAGTGGGAAAACCATACATAAACACTTAGGTTGGACGGTGATTCGTTAGTAACTAGGTGGGAGGACATAAAAAGCATGATCAAGTCCTAGTTCTATCCTATTTGGTATGTAGAGGACCAATGGATCTGGTGGCACTACTTCAAGTAGAAGTAAGGGTAGAGTGTACATGAGTACACTACTGATTTCAAAACAATGGCCATCATGTTGGGTATCTCTCATAAGGGCCCAGATGTACTCCTCAACTATATGGTTGGGTCTACATAGTCATTTGTGAAAGCAAGTGATTCTTTTCAAGCCAAGGACACTGGGTGAGGCATGTGTACAAGCATAGTATCTGGAAAACATAGGCCGCAAGAAAGGGAAACCAAGTGTTTCCAAGAAGAAATAGAATTAGGAAGTGTCCAAGAAGCGGAAGAAGAATTTTAAAGGGGAAAAGGATAAGAAGATGGTATCCACTGCGCATCAATGCAAGGATCCTAGCAACCATTGCAACCATTGCAATATTGATGATCACACTAAGGAAAAGTGTCAGAAAATACATATAGAGTTGAATTCGAAGAACCACAAGAATGAAGAAAAGAAAAATAATATTCTAACCACATATTTGAGCAATCAGGTTTAAAGTAGCTCAGATGTGGATGAGAATATTGTTGACACATCAATGTAGAAGGAGGTGAAACCGAGTAGCCTTCATCACCAGGAAAATAAGGAGATGACCATGCTCTTCCACATCAAGATTCGGGTCAAGAACACCAAGATAGATGCTTTGTTTGACTCTAGTTCATAGGCTAATTTCATAGCAAAAGATCTAGTCAACAATATTGGATTGAACGTTGATGATCATCCTAGCCCCTATACATTGGGTTAGCTAAACAAGGATACAAAAATCAAGGTAACAAAGAAGTGCAAGATTAAATTTTTCGTAAGTGTTTATTTTAAAGATGAAATAGAATTGGATGTATTACCATTGTATGTATTTGGAGTAGTGTTTGGAAGCCCCTACATGTATATGAGGGATGCTATCTTCATGTAGAGAGCCAACTAGTACTGCCTCATGAAAGATGGGAAATCCTTCATCATCAATGCACACAAAGGAAAATAAAAAATTTCATTGGTAAGTGCAAATCAAGATAAGAAATTGATCAATGTTAGCAAGAAATATGTTTTACTTTACCTAAAGGAAAAACAATGTATTAAAGAGTCGTTAAAAGTAAAGACATCCCTGCAAGGGTGTACTAGGGAGTAGAAAAATGAATTGGAGGAGTTTCTAAAGGAATATAAGGGAGTGTTTTAGGAGCCTAAAGGGATACCACCTAAGAGGTAAGTGGAGCATGAAATCCAACTATTTCCAGACTCCCCTTTTCCGAATATTGGGCAGTATAGACAGTATGTTCTAGAAGCAAACAAAGTAAAGAAGTAGTTGCAATAGTTTTCAGAGAATGGTGTCATTCGACCAAGTACCTAACCTTGTGGGTCACCCATCATAATTATGCCCAATAAGGATGGGACTTGGAGAACGTGTATTGATTACATGACATTGAACAAGATTACACTGAAGAATCGATACCCTTTTCCCAGGATTGATGATCTGTGGGATCAGTTGTAGCATGCCAAGTACTTCACTAAGCTGGATTTGAAATCAGGATATCACTAGTTATAGGTCAAATTAGAATCTAACTATGATATTTCCTTCAAGACAAGGAAAGGTTTGTATGAGTGGTTGGTCATGCCATTTGGTTTATGCATTGCACCAACTAAATTTATGAGAATAATGAATTATGTTTTACGAATCTAGATTCATTTTTTATTCTCTATTTGGATGATATACTGTTTTATAGTGGTATATAGGAGAATCACATCTCACATCTTATGCAGGTGGTAGAGACCCCAAAGAAGTATCAATTGTTGTCCAATCTCAATAAATGTGTGTTTTATCAATAGTCTTTGGTGTATTTGAGGTATGTTATTGGTGGAGGAAAACTCAAGATAGATCCCTCCAAGATGGAGGCCATCATGAAATGGCTAGTTCCTATGAATTGCATAGAAGTTAGGCGCTTTGTCGGGGAAAAAGAATACTTGCAGAAGTTCATAGCTTCGTTTTCAGCAATAGATGCACCACTCCACGCAGTAACAATGGGCTGTAAGAGGTTCTAGTGGAGGAAGAATCAACATAAGGACTTTGTTGGGATGAAAGGAAATATCATTCAAGCACGAGTGCTCACACTACTAAACTTGCAGAAGCCCTTTGAAGTGGAGAAAGATGCAAGTGGGTATGACATGGGAGTAGTCTTGATGCAGGGAGGAAGGTTTGTCTGCTATCATTCTGAAGTATTTCATGGGATGGTCCTCAACTACCCTACCTATGACATGGAGCTTTATTCCATGGTAAAATTTCTCAAAAAGTGGAAGCACTATCTGATGGGAAAGGAGACCATCATCCATAGATCACCAACTGCTCCAATATTTGTAGGCCCATAGTAAGTTACAACAAACCAGACACTACAAATAGATGAGGTTCTTACAACAGTTTCATTTGGTCATAAAGTATAAGAAGGGAAATACAAATAGGTTGGAAGACATGCTTTAAAGGCCACCCACATCCAATATTACAACTTTGGGAACTTCGATGCACATGGAGCCTTTTACCCATGATGCATACATAGATGCATACACAGAAGATGAGGACTTCAAGGAGGTGTTTTAGCAGCTACAAGGTCAAATTCATATAGAAGAAGGTGATGGAAAGTCTCACTATAATTTCCAAAATGGTTTACTTGACAAGCTCTATGTCCTTAAAGGTGAATGACTGCAACTTATCAAAGAGGCTCACACTTCCAAGGTTGTAGGACATTTCGGTGTTGGAAAAATAGTTTCCAAATTATATAGGTATGTGTGTTGGACTGGAATGAAGGAAGATGTGGCATGATATATTATAGGATGTATAATTTTATGTACCAATAATCCTAGTAACAAGAAGAAAGGTCTATACCATCCCTTACCTATACCCAATCGACCTTGGGAAAGTAGTCATGGATTTTGTGGGAGGTCTACCAACCACTAGCAAGGGACATGACTATTTATTTGTGGTAGTTGAGATGTTTAGCAAGATGTGAATTATCACGCCTTGTAAAAATACCATAAAAGGACAAGAAGCAACAAACATGTTCTTTGAACATGCCTAGGTGCACTTTGGGATGCCAAGGAGCATCATCTTAGACAAGGATACCATATTTCTCTGTGCATTTTGGAATACATTGTGGGAGAATATGGACACTAAGTTGAAGAGATATAAAGCATTCCATCTACAGATAGATGGTTATATGGGAGTAGTCAAAAAGAATTTGGTGTATCTTTTGAGGGGTTACAATCAAAAGCATCTGAAGATCTGGGATGAAAATATGATCTATATACAACACTCTTATAACAGAGCAATCCACACTTCTACTGGTAAGTCACCTTTTGAAACTTACTTTGGATATTTTCCACCTTCACCCTTAGATGTTGTATATGGACAAAAAGGAGAAGTGAGGGAGGAACTGACAAGAGATGCATTAATAGAATAAAAAATGTTGAGAAGGTCAAGCAGATCCATTTGCAAGTTCAAGAGATGTTGAAGAAGTCATAGGAAAAGTACAAGGCTAGACATGAACAACTATAACAAAGAGAAAATTTAGAGTGGGAGACAAAGTACGGTTACAATTGAATAAGGAAAGACTACGGGGTCTTGGTAAGAAGATTCATGATTTAAGATATGGTCCTTTTGAGGTATTGGAAAAGGTGAAAGATAATTCCTAAAGACTCTATCTACCCCCATACATGCACATTTAATAAATAGTTAATGTGGAGAATCTCAAACTCTATGAACCTTCCATGTTGGATCAGGAGGAGGAGTAAGTACTACCTTCCATAGAGGACTTAACACTAGATGCTCAAGAAGAGTTGGAAGAGGACATAGTTTTGCAAAAGAGGTCCAGAACTACAAGACAAAGGTAGAGTGACCTTTGGTAGATTAGGTTGAAAGGACAACTTCCAAGCAAAGCAAAGTGGTACTTTGGGGAGAAGGTAGAGAAAAAATTTTCTCATCAAATTTAGTAAATATTTTGGGACCAAAAGCCTCCCTAAATGGGAAGGTATTATCTATATTGGATTATTATATTATTTTTCATCTATATTGATGCTTTTAGAGTGGAAAACAAATGGAGGAATCAACTTGTGGGGTCATTTTAATGGTGGGTCTTAGTTTGGAAAATTAGGATGTGAAACGTCTCGAAGCCATTTTGAGGCATCAAATGTTAGTTTTTGATGCAAAAACAACTGCAAAAGTGTTCTACACACTAAGACCTTTCTAATGATTTGAGAATCACCTTAATCAAAGTATGTATGTGAAATTTATGCCTCTCACAAGTTGACCTACTATGTTGACCACCATGGTACAAGAGGATGCCATGTCAACCCTCGTTACTCATGCATATGGAGCTAGCCATGTATGGAATTTAAAGAATATTATATAAGGTCCAAAACCTATCACAATTGAGGGTTGAGGAAGTCAAAACCATACCCCTAGATGGCTATTGGGCTATGTTAAATACAAAGCCACTTAGAGGAGATGGGGTTCCATTATTTTCTATTGTATTTTGTTCCATACTAGAGTAGAGCAACTGGGAGAGGGAAAATTAGAGATCATAATAGAGGGTATTAATGTTTTGTAGTAGCCTAATAGGCCACAAGCCTCAGGTGACTCCATAGAGAGTTCCCTCTCCTTTGTACTTGCATTATTTCCATACCAGAAAAAAGTGAGCATAGCAACCTCACCTTCTAGTTGGTTTTTCTCTCATAAGGGTTTCCCAGAGAAAATATTTGTGTTATTTTGTGGATGGTGTGTGATTGTATTTTACTACTCTCTATTTTTCACATTTTATCTGTTTCACACATAAGTGAAAAATTAGTAACTAAAGATTATGAAATCTAAAGGAATTTAACTTTCATAGTGTATATTTTAGTTTTATTTATCAGATCAGTTATGACGAACTAATCCAGTGGAATATACACGAAAGTTTATAGATAACAAATTGAAGTGGAGAATGTTAATTATGTTTATGTTACCGATTAGTGTAACACCCCTATTTTCCCTAATTTGTAAATATTATTGCTATTCTGGCCAAGACTATGGACATAATTGTTATGTGAGTTTGGAAAGATAATGAACCCTTGCTAAAGAGGTAATGTAAATATTTATGTTAGTGAATAATAGAAATGAAAAATTGTTGAAAAATTGTTGACGGTGTTCCAACATAGATCATGATGCATGATAGATATGGTGAGGGGAACCAATAATGGTTGAGATGACCTCTACCAGACTAGTACTCTGTTGGATTGAAATTGTTTAGACCCAGAACAATCCTATGACCCAGAGAAGTTAATTACCAGTCAAGATGGTAGTTGGGAAGTCTTCCTCAAGAGTCAATGAGGAGATGGGCAGAGTACCCATCTGGAAACTTCCTGATCTGACCCACGAAATTGGGAATTGGACCCATAAAATCTTGCCGAGGAAGGCAAGAAAAGGAAGGAAAATCGTGGGTCGAGGGTAGATGATGTATAGGAATGGGTCTGGTGACCATTTCTGAGGAGGGAGAGTGTGTGCATCTTTCTAGTTCTGAAGAGAAATGAGAAATGAATTTGTTTTTGGGTACATCAATTGTTGGGTAGTGTTTTTCTAATCAAGATGATAAACATAGTTGCAGAGAGATGGAGTTATCAAGTGATAAATCACAACATCCTCCCTTGCTTGGTGGAAATAAAAATAAACTGCTAGAGTTCTTGTGGAAGGAGGGGAGTAACCTATGTCCCTGGCTGTAACAGAACATAAGGAAGAATCTCTCTCGGGGCATCATGATCTAGCTAGGGGGTGGGAAGTTGTAAACCATTTCAAAAGAAATTGTGCCTATGGTTGGGTCGAAAAGGGAACACCCTTCAACAATTTCCAACTAATTTCAAGTTGTCAGATAATTGTTGCTCTAAGCCTTGTATTTTTCTTGATTAATTTCTCTTATAATATGAATTCTGTGAATTTTATGAATGCTGGAGTTATATTCTGTTTAAATAAGAGAATCTTGTGATGTTGATGTGCTAGTGACTGAGAAATCTGAAGTGGAGTTTGAAAATCACCTCTATTGTTGATTTTACCTTCTGTTTGTACCTATATAGACAAAGAAAGTGTTAGTGACATGTAGTCATTCATATTTGGAATAGAATGTGGGTGGATCACCTACAAAAGCATATATGTGTATGAATACAACTAAGTATAAAAGGGAGATAACAAATATTCTAGAGAAATGAAAATTTATCCTTTGTTAAATTAGTTTAGGAGCTTAGGTTAATTTATGAGTAATCTTTCAGTTAAATACTATTTCAAATTATCTCCTTACTTCTTAACTATTTGTGTTCTAAAAGAAGAATTATGGATGAGATTGTTCATACTGACCTAGATTACAACCCATCTTTTGTTCTAATGATTACTAATAATACAATTAGAACCTCTACGGGAATTTGAAAGGAAAGAGACATAGTTTTATGTATAAGTTTGCTTATGATCTTAAAGTGTCCTGGAACTTATATATCATAACACTTAGAAAATACAAGGTTTCATAATTGTAATTGGGCATCAAGGAGATATCCCAATGAGGATAATTAATTAAAGAGACTTTTTAGCAACATGATTAGATTATGAGTTAACATGACGAGGTACTAATATAATAATTAACACTAAATTCACCCCGAAATGTGTATCAACAAAATTTTCTATCTCAGAGTGGTAATAAACCCTTTGGATCGGCCCTAAGAAAGACTGATAATACAAAGAGAGAACCCTTGAAATGTTGGGGATGTAGAGAAGAACATTTACTAAGGGAATGCCCACATATGCAACAAGAAAATAGGAGGGTCTACAAGATCCAGGAGGCTACCACAATCCATGATGTGGCTAGGAGCATGCCACAAATTTATGCAGCCCTGGATAATAAACAAGCTGGCCACTAGGCTTCAGTGGTGGAGATGTAAGGTATGATTTCCAGCCATCTAGTTTCCATTTTAATTGACCCTGGTTCTAAGTTGATTTGTGTTTCCTCTCAAACTGTTGAGAAATGTAAATTGTGGCAAGTAAAACATGCTAAATCATGGCTGGTACAACTAGCCACTGGAACAAAAACAAAGGTGACAGAGGCCATACTAGCATGCCAATTCATTATGAATGGATTGTCCACCCAAGCGACCCTAAAAATGCTCTCTTTAGGATCTTATGACCTACTGGTTGACATTGACTGGTTGGTTTCCCATAAATCCAAGTTACAGTGTTATAATAAAACATTGGAGTGAGAAGATGAGGAAGGGATGAAAATAACCCTACAAGAAATTCAAAATCTTGTCTCAGTGAGACAAATATCATCACTTCGAGTGAAGAACTATTGAAAAAAAGGACGTCCTTTGTATGCAATACAAGTGTTAAACTCTGTTGAGGACAATAAACCAAGCCTAGAGGACCATCCTATATTAAGAGGTTATAAATATGTGTTTCTAGAAGAGGTACCAGGTCTACCTCCAAGAAGAGATACTTATTTTTCAATAGAACTTGTACCCAGAGTGGTGCAATGTCTAGAGCACCCTATAGAGTGAGTACACCAGAGATAGTTGAGTTCAAACTACAACTTAAGGAGATGTTGGATAAAGGTTAAATTTGGCCTAGTGTGTCTCCTTGGGGAGAACCAACCTTGTTTGTGAAGAAGAAGGATGGCACACTTAAGTTGTGCATAGACTATAGAAAACTTAACAACATGACCATTAAGAATAAGTATCCCTTGCCCATAATTGATGACTTGTTTGACCAATTAAGGCACACTACAATTTTCTCCAAGATTGAATTGAGGTCCGGATACCATCCAGTCCGAATTAAGGATGAAGACATCCACAAAACAACCTTTAAGAATAGGTATGGGCACTCTGAATTTGTGGTGGTGAAATTTAGTCTTACCAATGCACCAACCACCTTTATGTGCTTAATGAATAATATGATCAACAATTTCTTGGATAGATTTGTGTTGGTTTTCATTGATGATATCCTAATCTATTTTAAGAGTAGGAAAGAGCATGAAGAACATCTCAAGTTAGTTCTTCAAGTGCTGAGAGAGCACAAGCTATATGCAAAGTTTAGTAAGTTTGACCTCTTCCAAAAACAAGTCCATTACTTAGGCCATGTCATTACTAAAGAAAGAGTGGCAGTTGATCCTGACAAGATCAAATCCATTATGGATTGGCCTGTTGATTAAGGTTGGTTGTCATTGATGTCAACCCTTGAAGAAAGCCCCGTAGCACAAAGGTTTGGGTAATGGACCCAATATTGTTTGATGTAAATATGACTCATTATTGTTTTGTCATGGTTGATAAGAAGAAAATATGGATGAACTCCAAAGTGGTTCCCTTATGGTGAAATCCCTCATGGGAAGACGCTTTGCGGAGTAAGAGAACCCATGCTTAATTGTAGAATAATGAGTTGAAGGACAGTGAATTTGTCAATGAAACTATCCTAGATGGATATTTCTTGTCATGCCATTTTCGGTGGTATGTAGAACGCCACATAACTCCTCACGGTTAGAGAGTCATGACCATGTGAAGTTGGAGAACCCAGGTTTGGGTAATGGACCCAAGTTTGTTTGATGGATAACAGTATGATTTTTGCTATATTTGAAGGTAATAATATTCTAGATGGATAGTACATGTCATTCCATTTCTGGTGGTATGTGGAATGTCACATAACTCCTCACGGTTTGAGAGTTATGGCCTTACG
>JZKD02S0960023.1:72065-94580 GCA_000966675.3 Picea glauca
GTCTTGAGAAATTAAATCCAGTAAGGTACTAGTTTGGTGGAGGTTAACACAACCATTCCTGGTCCCCTTCACCATCTCTTTCATAGCATTTGTGGTCTCTCTTAGCACACCCCCTTCCAACAGTCATGCAACACTTATCTCATTTCTAGTAAATAACAAAATTTACATTCATTGACCTTTTATACAAAGGTCCATCAAATCAAACATTCACACATATTGAGTTTGCCATAGTCTCTTGGTCAATATAGTTATATTTAAAAACTGGGGGAAACATGGTGTTACACAAGTGATCTAGCATGGCTTCACATCAACAAATATAGGTTGAAGGGTGAAGGAAATAATCTCAATCCCATCCGATAGGGACCCTTCACCATCTTAGAGAGGTTTGGCACAAATGATTTCCGCCTAGATCTACCACCATACATGCAGATATACTCAGTTGTGAATATAGAGAACCTGAAACTTTATGAGCCTCCAATGATCATGGATCAAAGGGATAGTGTTTCAGTACTTCTAGTGGATAAGTTTACTCCTAAGTACTTGGATGAGTTGAAGGAAGATGTCATTCTCAACTAAAGGACAAGGACTTCATGCAGGGATAATGTTGAATATCTTTGAGTGGGCCTTAAAGGAACACATCCAAGAAAAGCACGGTGGATCGACAAGGGGACAGTGAGGGAGAAATTCCCTCACCTATTTGTTGCTTGATAAGGATTTTGGAGGTCCAAAAGCTTCTTAGTGGGGAGGAATGATCTAGGAGGATTTAAAAGGGCAAAAATTCAAAGTCCTCCAATCTCAGTGAAAATGATACCAAGTCGAAGAGCTCATTGAGATATTTCCAATGACACAAACGACACCTCAAACAGATTTTGGATGACAAAGTTATGGCCAGTCAAAGTTGCAATCAACCAAGTCAAAGTCAACAAGGTGACATTAGCAGTATGTAGTGTTGACGTCAACATGTTGATGTCAACAACACGATAGGTTTCCATGTGTCATGATGATTTGGAAATTTCGGAGCCCACTTCATCTAGTAAAAAGGTGTCACGTGACACTGTACAAATTCCATGTGGCAGTACAACAACCTACGTCAACATGATTATTGGGAAACACATGGTGCACATGCGATAGTTGATAGGGACATTGACCAGCCAATATGGAGGAGCCACAAGTCCCAATAATAAGGCACCACCCCCTTGGATTCCCAATATCCCTTCGAAAGAAAAATGTGAAAAAAATATATACCGGCCACCGGATCAACCAACGCTAGACCCGACGGCCAATGGAAACTGATGGAGGTTGAGCGCGAATTCCAAAATTGGTTGGAAGTTTGTCAGTTTAAAATGAATATATTATATTTAAATATATGTTGCAACAAACAATGAAAAATGGGGGTCCATAGGGTTCGACCCCCGTACCTCTCGCCAATCGAATGACCTTAATACAAACACACTAACCAACGTGCCAACCGCGTGTGTTGGCATATCTGCCAATGAAAAAAAAATTAAGTCGATGCCTTTGCCATGCGATGAGAGGATCTGATGCACCCATTAGTATTGACACACATTTCTATGCAAGGTGCATTTATTGCAGGAGATTCAAAGTGTTGTGGCATGTTTTTTGAGGCAGAGAGCCCAGGAGGGGCTTGGAAGTGACATTGGTAGAATTTGACAAATTTATAGTCATTTTTGCACGATTTCTCGCCACGAATCTATTGGTGCAGTCATAATTTGGATCCGAGAAATAAATTTTTAGGGCATTTTCAGATTTGAGGAATTGCCATGTATTTATGCTAATTTTTGTTGAGATAATATAAAGGCCTCTCCACTAATAAGTGAGCCCAGAGACGTAGTCCAATGTTGGGATGAAATCCGTTATCAAGTCTTGTGAAATTAATATTCTTGTTATTTCTCATGTGTATTCTTTCTTCATTAATGTTGCACATAATCTTTGTTTATGCTCTTTAATGTAATTCATGTGATAGTCATTGAACAAAACATCCCAGATCAATCAAGGATAACTAGTTGTTCCTCAAACTTTTCAAATGAATTTTTAGAACTAATAAAATATAATACTTGGATCACATCATTAGTAGGATAGGTGTGAAAGTGGATCCCAAGAAAATTAAGGTCATGAAATATTGACCACACCCTAAGACTTTAAAAATATTACGTGGTTTATTAAAACTTACTAGCTACTACATAAAGTTTGTGAAGAATTGTGGGCTAATTGTAGCTTGCTTAACATCGTTGCTCAAGAACAATGCCTTTGTGTGGATCGATGGAGAAGAGGAGGTCTTATTTTATTTTAAAAAGTCCATACATACTACTCCAGTGTTAATAATATCCAATTTCCTTAAGACTTTTATCTTGGAACATGATTCCTCTGGATGAGGTATTGGGGCCATGTTAAAGAAAGAGGGGCACCAGTTGGTGTTCACTAGTAAACAATTATGTCATCCAAATTTGGAAAATTCCACATATGAAAAATAAATGATTCCTATCCCTCATATTGTCAATACATGGCACCCATATCTTCATAGCAGGCACTTCCAGATCAATATGAACCATCATAGCCTGAAGTTTTTTTTTATTATTATTAATTTCTTTTTCTTCAGAATAGTGGTTTTCATCACTAGAGTAGCACAAGTGGGTCACAAAGATGTTAGGTTATGATTATGAGATCATATAAAATAAGGGTAAGGAGAATGCAATGGCCAATGTTTTGTCTAGGATATATAAGGAGGAAGGTTTCCTTTTTGCCTTCTCCTTACCGATACCCAAATGGCTTGAATATGTACAACAAGACTGGTTGGATAATGACACAATAGTTCAACTCATCTAATGACTCAAGGAGAACTACAACCCCCTACAATATATACTCAGCAACAAGACACCTTGTGGTATAAAGGGTGTATATGTTTGGTACAATACAAGTGTTAACAAAATAACATTCATCTCTTACCATGGGGCACTTTGGATTTTATAAAACATAGAAAAGAGATAAGTGTTCCTCCTTTTGGTGAGGCATGAAATAGTGAAAACCCATAGGGGATTATAACCGCTATCGATACTTGCCACTATATATGATGACCTTTCCATGGAATTTATAGTTGGCCTCCCTAAAACCGACAACAGATTTGTCACCATGGTGATAGTTCACTGCCTTTCCAAATATGCTAACTTTTGTGCATTACCACACCCATTTATTCCATTCACGATGGCCCAAGTCCTTATGGATCAACCTTTTAAATTACATGGAATGTCTCCCATTGTGATGGATTATGATCCCATCTTCACCAACAAATTATAGAAAGAGTTGTTTAAACAATAGGGCACACACTTTAAAATGAAGATGGATTATCATCCCCAAATAGATGGTCAAACATTTTTTGTCAACAAGTGCCTCAAAACTTGTTTGTGATGTTTTTCATTAGACCATCGCCACTAGTGAGTTTAATTTCTATCCTTTTTCGAATGGTGGTACAATACTACTTGGCATGGAACTACCAAAATGTCACCATACAAAGATGTCAATGGCATAAACCTCCCTAAGAGGTGTCATATTTACCAAGCACATCTAAATTTCAAGTAGTGGATAGTACACTTAAGACCGAAGAAACTATTCTCAGTACACTCAAGGACAATTTGATTTTTTCTCAAAAAAATGAAGCATCAAGTAGACCAACAATGCTTTGACCATTATTTTGTAGAATGGGATCATATGTTTCTTTGTCTCTATCCCTATAAGGACATCTCTCTCAAAGAAAAGGGCCACCAGAATATAACATCAAATTTCTATGGACCTGATCAAATGCTCTAGTGCATTGGACAAATTGCCTATAGATTGACTCTTTTGGCCACTCTAAGATCCACCCACTGTTTTATCTGCCCCATTTAAAGAAGGTTGTGCGCCTAAATTGTCGAGTTGAAAATACGCTTTTCAAACTTGATGAAGAAGGGTCCATTTGGTTATATATGGAAGTGATACTAGCCATAAGAGAGCACCACTTCTGCAAGCACACTATTCAAGAACTCCTAATACAACAGAAGGATATGCAATGTGAAGATGGCACTTGGGAATCAATAACGATTTTATAGTGGTTTCCAAACCTCCATCTTTGAGGATAATGTTGTTTTAGAAGGGAAAGGGAATATTAGGGCCATAGCCTAACCTCCCTACTTCAAGGTGCTTAGGAGTTAGTCAATTAATGTACAAGGCCATCTTCTTTGAATATGGCTCATTAGATAGTTAGAGGGTGGTTACTCAATGTATAAGGGTCATATTTATTAAATATGACCCATTAGGTAATTGAAACTCGTTAATGATGAGACCATAAGTAGTTAGAGTTTTATTAGTGGGAATCTATTTATAGAGGTAGAAGACTATGCAATGTTTGGCCATGTATTTTATCATATTGAAGATTTACTCAATTAGAGGTTCCCCCCTCAAAGAGGCTCATAAAATTTTCTCTCTGTCTTGAATCATCAATACAATGGATTTTTTTCTATACGTTTTTTTACAATTCTCTCTTATTTTACTTTCTGTGGTTTATATTTCTTTGGATATTACTCATAGTTGTTTATGTTGTTTAATTACACTTCAAATTTGGACAAGAACCCGAGTCTGTGATACATTTCAAGAGTCGAGGACAAGTTGACGCAAACTCCCTGTCTCTCCTAGGGTCTGTGCGACCTCCCGGTCAATGATCGATCAACTTTGAGTCGGATTGGCTCTTAGGATTTTGCTGAGCCCCGATTGATTTTTACACAGGCCCCTATTAGTTATTTGTGCAGGTTCTTTGAAACCCACAGGTGCTTTTCTGGTGATTTTTCCCTTTGTTAAAACTTTAAAGGAAAGGCGCTAGCTCCCTCTGCTAAGCCCCTTTCCCTCATACAACCTTGGGATGTGACCTAGGGCTTAACCCAAAAAACGCTAAGCCTCTGGGATTTGGAACCTTTGGAAACCAACATTTTCTTCCAAACTCCCAAAGTGATATACCCCCAAACTCATGGTATTTCTCCACATGTCAATCCCCAGATCAAGGACCATGATTGAGTTCATCTTCGGGCTTCAGGAGTTTGTACTCCACTACACAGGCTTTCCCCTGGAGTGCCTTTCCACTTCTTTAAGTCTTGAATCACTTCATAAAAATCTTTATCATAAGTGGAGTACTTCTTCTTGGTACCATTAAGATTCTCACTAAAATATGCAACATGTTTGTTATCTTGACTTAAGACCGCTCCAAATGCTAGTCCACTAGCATCACACTTTACCTGGAAGGTCTTCCCAAAATATGGCAGAACCATAATTGGTTATTTTGTGATCTTATCTTTCAATATCCTAAATATTTCTCAGCCTCTTTTGTCCACTTAAAAGACTTGTGTCTCTTCTTCACAGTGTCTAATATTGGTGCACATATACTAGTGAAATTTCTAATGAATTTCCTATAGAAACTTTCTAATCCATGGAAACTCCTTACCTCAAATATGCTTCATGGTGATGGCCAATCTTTGATAGCTTCCACCTTTTCTGGATCCATCTTCATCTCATTTGAAGAAATCACAAAACACAAATATATGAGTTATGTCTTCATAAAAGATGATTTCTTTAAATTTATCAACAAATTATCTTGTTGCAACCTTCTCATCACTAATGTCAAGTGTTTCAAGTGTTCCTCCCTAGTTTTACTATAGACTAGTATATCATCCAGATATACAATGAAAAATTTACCTATGAATTATTTAAGTACTTCATTCATCAACCTCATGAATGTCCTTGGGGAATTTGTTAATCCAAATGGAATAACAAGCCACTCATACAACCCTTCATTTGTTTTGAATATTTTTTTCCATTCATATCCTTCTCTCATCCTTATCTAGTGATAACCACTTTTCAGATCTATCTTTGAAAAATAACTTGCTCCACTCTATAAATCCATCAAATCATCCATCCCGGGAAAAGGAAATTTGTACCTGATAGTGATCTTGTTGATGGCTCTGGAATCTATACACATTCTCCATCCTACATTCATCTTAGGACTCAATACAGTTGGTATTGCACATGGGCTTAAGCTCCCTCTGACTAAACCTTTTTTTAACAGATATTGGACCTGATTATTGACCTTTTCATTCTCTTGAGGTGTCAATCTATATGTTGCTTTGTTTGGAAGTCTTGCTCCTGAAATAAGATCAATGTGATGATTGATGTGTTGATTTTTCAATATACAAGGTTTAAGCATGAAGGTCATTCCATTTTAGTATTTTACTTAAACCATAAACAATTTTGTTGCAACAACCAAGGTCACAAGAAGAATCAACATGCACAAGTACACAAGAAGTATCCTGGGAAACCCTTCTCAACAAGGGAATAAAACCCAACCAATCCCTTGCTATATTATTCAAGAGAAATACCTCCACCACCAGGAAAACCTAGCACACAAAAGGTTTCTCATAAACCCTAGAAGAGTAGCGCTTAAGAGAGGTGCGTACTTTTCCCAAGAAGATGTACTTGCTGAAATTTTCAAACTCACACTTAAGATATGATTCCTCAATGGGGAATTTAACTTTACTTATATTAGACTGAACCTATCAATAGAAGTGTATATTGGCACAACAGGGCCGACCTCACTAACTCACAATATAATTAATAATTACCAGATTAATTATTTTTTACATTAAGTTGGGGCCAACCTATACCCTTTACATTACAATTAGGGTTACATGTAAGTCTGACTCTTGAACAATATAGAAAGGGATCTCATACACCCACTAGTTCTCAACCACTAAGGGCACATCCATAGGGATGTTCATATCTCTATCTCACTGCATCTCATAGGAGAACCACACTCACTAGTTCTCAACCACTAGGATCACGTTCACTTGTTCTCATCCATAGGCACGTCCAACTCAACAAATCTTCTTTCCCACTGCATTACACAAGAGATTCATCTGGATTTCATTGTCTCAAATCTCTGCTCAAAGGAGGCTAATACATCATTTTCATCTCTGTCTCATAACGTTGCACCCAAATCATGGGAATTCACACGTTCACCTTATGCTCAGCCACAAGCACGTCCAACTCAGCAGATCTCTTTTCTCACTGTGTTACACAGGAGAATCATCTTGAGTTCTTCTCAACTCTCTGAAAGGAGGAGGCCATCACTACATTCCAGTTCTATCGCAGATAGGAACCACATACTCATCTCAAGGGCTCTCTTTCAGGTTTGTGTCTTGGAGGATGTCTCACACAACTGTAATCATCAACACTCCCTCTCAGCTAGGGAGGAATTATCCACCAAGCCAAGTCTCTCATGGAAATACTCGAACTTTTTCTTGGCAAGAAATTTGGTGAAGATATTTGTGATCTGCTCATGGGTAGGAAGATATTGCACATGTATTTTCTTCCTCTGCACCATGTCTCTGATATAGTGATATTTTATCTCGATGTGTTTCGATATTTTATGAAACACAGGGTTCTCGAAGATCTTCACACAACTTTGGTTATCACAATGAATAGTAGTAGGATCCATCTGATGATCGAATAAGTCATTTAGAAGTTTGTGAAGCCACACTGCTTCGTGGACTGCTACACTCAATGCAATGTACTTTTCCTCTGTGGTGCTCAATGCCACATAGCTCTGTTTTCTTCTACACCAAGAAACCATGGCAGACCCTAAAGTGAAGCAACAACCAGAGGTGCTTTTCCTGTCCCTTACGCTCCTCACCCAATATGCATTGGCATACCCCTGCAGGCTCAAGTCTACAATGGAGGCATATCTTAGTCAATAACCAATTGTGCCTCGTAAGTATCTCAATACATGTTTTGATGCTATACAATATGTTTGTCTCGGTTGGATCATAAACTGGATAAGCACATTCACTGCATAGAATATATCTGGTCTAGTGTTAACTAGATACATCAGTGATCCAATCAATTGTCTGTATAAGTGTGGATCTGTCTCTCCTAAATCAGTGTCACTCATATTCTTCAAATCCATCACCATTGGAGTGGGCATGGATTTGCATTCTGTCATACTAAACTTTTTCAGTATCTCCACGGTGTATTTTCCTTGACTCAGGAAAATCTCATCTATCCTCTGCCATACTTCTAGTCCCAAGAAGTAGTGCATCGAGCCCAAATATTTCATTTCAAATTTAGTAGTCAATTCTCATTTTCATTTAGCAATGAGTCTCTCTGAACCGGTGAGGAAAAGGTCATCCACATATAGGACCAAGATCAAACACTCATTTCCATCAATGTGATAATATAAGTTTGGATCAACATCACTTTTGTTGAATCCCAAACTCATCATAAATCCATCCATTTTCTCGTACCAAGAACGTGGTGCTTGCTTTAGATCATATAGGGCTTTCTTCAACCTGCACACATGAGATCTTTCATTGTGTATAATGGATCATTCTAGCTGCTCGATATAAAATTCTTCCTCAATTTCACCATTGAGAAAGGTTGTCTTTACATCCATCTGGTGTAGCTTCCAACCCATGGAAGCAACTAGTGCAATGATAGAATGGATGGAAGTGTATTAGGCTATTGGAGAAAAAGTATCGTCATAGTCAAATCCCTCTACTTGTGAGAACCCTCTGGCTACAAATATCTCTTTGTATTTTTTGATTCTTCCATCAGATGAATTCTTGATTTTATAAATCAATTTGGAAGTCACTACAGACTTCCCCTCTGGTCTTGGAACAATATCCCATACATCATTTTTCAATATAGATTGATATTCTTCAGTCATGGCATCTTGCCATACTTGTTCACCTGAAGATTCTCCACGATAAGATGGATCTGAGTCAATGATGTGGGCCATGTTTGAAAGGTAGCTAGAGAATATCTTTGGTCTCTTGCTCTCTCTGGTTGTTCCTTGAGGGGATTTATGTCCCTCTGCTTCTTGTAGAGTTTGTCAGGCCCAAGCATGACTTTTATGTCCAACTGTAATGTCTCTGGGCATGTCACTTGGAGTGATCCAGATTTATGTAGGAACACAATGAAATAAAGAAATACACATAAACGCAGAGATGCAACAGAAGTAGGGCTTCATTTCATTAATAACAAATGACTGAAATACGCTTACAGACATAATGGAAATAAACTAGCTAGGGAACTGGTAGCTTATCTATGAGAAGAGATGTGGCGGATACTAGCCTCTGAACTATGTTACAATGAGGATCGAAGCCCTATTATTATTGAGAAACAATGGAAAACCCTAAACATCCAAAGACCTAACCGTAAGAGATGAAACACCAAGACTATGGGCCCCGTTTGGGTGAATTGGTACATCAACTTCCGGGGGACGTAACTTTGGCATACGATCTATGTTTGACACGCTCAATACCTCGTTAGAAATATCTATCCGAGGACTACAACTTTTGGTTGAGAAATATTAAACTTTGTTCCATGTTGCTCCCCTTTTTCTCAAAAAATGTCGTTTAGGGCCTCAAAATGGCTCCAGAAGTTCAAGACCCAAAAAACTTCTAAAAATAGTAAACTGTGTGAAAACTGAAAAATTGAAAGAAGAAATGGTGGGCTTCCAAGTGGAATAGGTGGGTGGCTGCCAATATCCACCTGGATCATTCCTCCCCCCTTAGGAAGCAATGGTCCCCATTGCGTTGAGTTCCTCCATGAGATGAGGAAACTTTTGATGAACTTGGTCCCTGGTGAGCCACTTGCCTTGGTGAAGGAGTTGGCCTGCTTTGACAACTCGATATAGTGGTATCGTTTGTTGTCGGGTGCACTTTGTCTGTGTATCCATGATCTGATTAGTTGTTTCTTGTTCCATGTGGTCTGGATTTAACTCTATTGGTGTGAGTTGTTCTGCCATGTCAGATGTGTCTAGTAGAGTTGGAAAGTAGGGCCGAAGGCGGTCCACATTGATTACTGGGTGCAGACCAAGGAATGGTGGAATGTTGATCTCAAAGGCATTGTCCCCTACAAACTTGGTGATGGTGTATGACCCATATCAGAGCGGGAGAAGCTTGTGGTGGGGTCTAGCGAGGCACTCCTTTTGAAAATGTAGCCACACTTTGTCACGCACCTCGAAATTGGGTGGCACCCGATGTTGATCATGTCACTGCTTGTACTTAGCATTGTCTTTGTCCAAGATGTCATGAACCTGTTGGTGGATGTGTTGAATGCGCTCAATGAAGTTGTTTGCCTTGTCATCCTCAGACTGGACATGAGTTGAATCTTCCTGAATAGCCACAAATGGCATGGCTACGTCAATGGGATATAGTGGATGGAATCCCAAGCCCAACATAAATGGGTTGTGGCTGGTTGATCTATGGAGAGCCCGATTGTAGCTATTTTGTACATAGGGGAGGTTCTCATCCCATGTGCATGGATGTTTTGAGTTGTACATGCACAAAATGTGTACGATCATCTGGTTGACGACCTCTGTCTGGCCATCAGTTTGTGGATGGAAAGATATGGACTTGGTGAGATTGGTGTCCATCATCGACCAGAGGCTGGACCAAAATGTACTGAGGAACCTGCCATCCCGATCTGAGATGATAGACTGTGGGATCCCAAAGTGTACCCACACTTGTTCAAAGAAGAGTTTAGCAGTGGCTTCTACTGTGATATTCTTCTTGCAATCCATCATAATGGACATCTTTGAGAATCTATCGACGACCACAAAAAAACAGTCATTTCCATGCTTAGTAGAACGAAGGCCCGACATGTAATACATAGATATGGATTCCCAAGGTCAACTAGGGGTAGGAAGTGAAGTATAGAGGCCTTGATTCTTGAGGGTCAGTTTGGAAATGATGCAAGCAGTGCAGGACTTGATGTACTTCCCAACATCTGTCAAAGGTTCGACCAATATAAATACTTTTGCAGTACTGCCACAATTTTCTTGACCCCGAAATGCCCAGGGACCCGACTGTAGTGCGCCTCCCAAATCATCTTGGCATGCTCTCTTGAAGGAACACAAAGGTGTCCCAGGTGACATAGCAAGGCATCCTGGAGGTGAAAATTGGGAACTTTCTTACCCTCTAGGAGAATATTGTATGTGTGGTCGAATTATGGATCACTTGTGCAGAGAAGCGGCCAATCGAAAGTCTCGTGCCCACAAGATTTTAGCACAATGGTTAGCGCCATGATGGGTGGTCTGCTGAGGTAGTCTACAACATTATTGGTGCTGCCTTTCTTATACTTAATGTTCAAATGAAACCGTTGCAGGTATGTGGACCACTTCTGATGGCGATTTTTCTACAACTTCCCTTGTGTCTGTATGAACTGCATTGGTCAATGGTCTATGTGGATGGTCGTTTCCTTTCCCAAAATGTAATGCTTCCATTGCCGACAAGCCTGCATAATGGAATAAATCTCTTTGTCATAAGTGGGATACTTCCGGACTGTGTCAGAAAGTGTCTCACTATGATATGCCACTAGATGCCCATGTTGAGTAAGGACTGCCCCAATAGCATAGTCAAAGGCATATGTCTCAATCTCAAATGGTTGTTGCAAGTCTGGTAATGTGAGCACTGGTGCAGAGAAAAGGTGATGCTTCAACTCCCTGAACGCCTTCTGTTGAGATTCAGACCAAAAGAATTTTTCTTTCGCTCCTCCCTTGGTGACTTGACTCAAGGGCCAAGTGATATGAGAGAATCCCAACACAAACCTGTGGTAGAAGTTGGAAAGACCCAAAAAGCTAGCGAGATCTGTTAAGGTGGTTGGGGCTAGCCAATCCTGAATGACTTGTATCTTTTTTGGATCCACATGCACCCCCCGCTCATCAATAATGTATCCCAGATACTGAACCTGGGTTATGCCAAAAGTGCATTTCTCCAAATTGGCAAACAACTTATGTTTCCGCAGTGTTTGGAGGACTTGTCGGATGTGGTGGAGGTGCTCTTCCCAAGTCTGGTTGAAGATCAAAATATCATCCAAGTACACCACTACAAATGAATTGGTGAATGTCTGCAAGATGTCGTCCATTAGCCTCATGAAGGTTGTAGGGGCATTTATCAACCCGAAAGGCATGACCAACCATTCGAAAAGGCCCTCCTTGGATTTGAAGGAACTCTTCCACACATCAGAGGGTTCAATTGGTACCTGGCGATACCTAGACTTCAAGTCGATCTTGCTGAAATATTTCTCCCCCTTGAGTTGGTCCAGTAGGTCATCAATCCATGGGATCAGGTACCTGTTCTGGACAGTGACCTTGTTCAGTGCCCGATAGTCAATGCAAAGTCTCCAAGTCCCATCCTTCTTCTGCACCAACATGATCGGGCTCCCACAGGGTGATGAACTCGGTCGGATGTGACCTTTCTACAAAAACGCTTGAATCTGCCTCTTGATTTCATCATTCTCAAGAATAGAGCACCGATAGGTTGGTCCATTGGGAAATGACTCACCTGGGGTCAGATCAATGGGGTGCTTGACCTGGCAGTGTAGAGGCACCCCTGCGGGGGAGGTGAAGATGTCCTCGTACTCATCCATGACCTTATCCATCTGTTTTTATCGTGTAGAGGGGGCCTGTCTGGAGGTCATGGCCATAGTCTTCTTCTTTCCCTGAGGGCAGATCATCAGGAAAACAAATTTCCTGGTTTTGGAAATGAGCTTACTACATTGTTTTGCAGTAACCAAAGAGATGGTGCTAGGTGGTGCTATCTCTGGTATTATGTACAACTTATTGCCCAAAGTGATAATAACAACATGAGGACTGGACTCATACATAACATGTTTCTTCCACAAGTACGATTGGCCTAATAATACATCAGAAACATCAAGAGAGCAATTTCACACATTACCTCATCCGTGAAGGGCTGGATGTTGTAGGTAAGGTGACATTGTTGGATGACGCGAAGGTCCCGTCCTTGATGCAACCACCCGATGGTGTATGGTTGTGGGTGTGTTGTGGTTGGAAATCCCATTCGCTTCACAATCTCTACCGAGATGAGGTTCTTCTGGCTCCCGCTTTCGACAATGAATTGCAACAAGGAACCCTTTACCCACATCTTGGAATGGAAGAGATGCTCTGCCTTTTCTGGGTCTTTTGGTTCCTCCTTCTGGATCTTTGTGGTGGCAATGGTGGCGTTGGGCTCTGCATCAAGTATCTGCTTCCCCTTGTCATTCCCCTTGTCTGGTTCTGGTTCAGAGTCGAAGCATGCATCCAATTCAAAATCCTTTAACTTTTTTACTAGTGACTGCTTGGCTCGACATTCACTTGTGTTGTGGGTGGAGCTCTTATGGAACTCACACCACTTCCCTGTGTCCTTTTTTGGCATCGTGGTGTTGTTCTTTGCTTGCGAATTTGGCAGTTTGTCCTGGGTTGCCCCGCCTTTTCTTGGTCCTTTGTTCTTTGTTTTGGGGGTACCTTTCCCTTGCTTTTGATTCACAGACCCAAAGTCTATCTTCTTCGGTTTGAACTTCTGATCAATCTTGGCAGCATATCAGTATGTCGCACCAAGCGAGGAGATGTTGTGGAACTCCATTTCCTCCTGAATGTATCTATGCAGATAATTGCGGTACTTTAACACCAAATGTTTCTCTGAATCTCTGATACCCAACTTTATGCATAGGGTATGAAACAGATTCGTCAACTCATGCACATCTTGGTCCCTTTGTTGCCATAGAGTAGTCCATTGTATGTATTTGTCCTCATAGCTCCCCACAGGATAATATTGTTCCTTGATGGAATCTCAGAAATAATTCCAAGTGGGTGTGACCGAGAACATAGAGGATTCCCCCTTGCCCTATTGCTCCCAGTAGGTTTCCCACAAGTCCTTGACATGGGGGGTATATTTGAGGAGTGAAAAAATAATCCTTTCTCAGTCGGAAAAGTCATGAACTGAGAAATATCCTTCTAACAGATTCAACCATCTATCTACGACATCTGCATCTATTTGTCTCTAGAATATGGGAATGTCAAAGTTTACTTGTACCTTAAAAGGAGTGGTGCCTCCAAAGTGGTTGTTGGATGTAGATGCGCCGCAAGTGGGCATCTGTTGAAGGATGTGGGCAAAGTTGTCCATCATCGCGTTCCTTTGTTTCTTGAGGGCCTCCTCGAGCAACATTTTGATAGGATCTCCTGATCCCTCATCTTTCTTTTCTTCCCCCATGGGCAGTCGTCGGGGTTTGCGAGGCTGATCTTGCAAAGGTTCAACCAGATCGAGCCCTAACTCCTTATACCCCGACCTCGTTGGGGACATGCAAAGAAGGATCAAGAATGAGCAAACCGCTCTGATACCACTGATCCAGATTTATGTAGGAACATAATGAAATACAAAAATACACATAAACGCAGAGATGCAGCGGAAATAAGACTTCATTTCATTAATAATAAATGACTGAAATACGCTTACAGACAGAATGGAAATAAACTAGCTAGGGCACTGGTAGCTTAACTCTGAGAAGAGATGTGGAGGCTACTGGCCTCTGAAATGTGTTACAATGAGGCTCGAAGGCCTATTATTATTGAGAAACAATGAAAAACCCTAAACATCCAAAGACCTAACCCTAGGAGATGAAATGCCAAGACTACGGGCCCTGTTTGGGTAAATTGGTACATCAACTTCCCAGGGACGTAACTTTGGCATACGATCTCCATTTGATGCGCTCAATACCTCATTAGAAATATCTATCCGAGGACTACAAATTTTGGGTGAAAAACATCGAACTTTGTTCCATGTTTCTCTCCGTTTTCTCAAAAAATACCGTTTAGGGCCTCAAAACGACTCTGGAAGTTCAGGAGCCGAAAAACTGCTAAAAATAGTAAATTGTGCGGAAACTGAAAAAATGAAAGAAGAAATGGTGGGGGTCATAGTGGAATAGGTGGGTGGCCACCAATATCTACCTGGATCATGGAGCAACTGGATCAGCTGGAACAACTGGATCAATTGGAGAAACTACACCAAATGGATCAATTGGAGCAACTGGATCAACTGGAATAATGTATGTCTCCCTCTAAACTGTTGAATGGGGAGAAGGCATTGTCTCACTATCAATTTCCATATCATATTCTCTATATCTTTGGAAGGATACTTCTTCTTCAAAAGTAACATCTCTTCTTATTTCAATTTGTCGTTGACCAAGAATGTAGATTCGATATGCCTTTGAGGATTCACTGTATCCTACAAATGTTCCCTTTCTCCCTGAAGGTTATAGATTGGATCTCTTCTCTTTGGGTACATGAAAATATACTAGACAACCAAATATTCTAAAGTGTCCAATCTTAGGCTTCAATTTGGTGAAGGCTTCTTCTAGAGTAATGTTCTTCAGGATCTGATGAGGACTTATGTTTTGAACATACATTGTTGTCATACATGCTTCTTCCCATAGAGTCATAGGTAGACTCTGGTCATGTATCATTGCTTTGGTTGCCTCGATCATAGTTATGTTTTTCCTCACTGCAACCCCATTTTTTTTAGGGTTGTAAGGAATTGTGAACTCCCTCTTGATCCATGATTCAATACAAAAGTTACTGAAATATTTGGAGGTGTATTCTCCTCCATTATCTAATCTTAATACTTTTATTTTTCTTCCGGTCTAGTTCTCAACCTAAGCTTTCAATTCTTGAAATTTTCAAGGACTCCATCCTTGTTCTTCAGGAAGTAAATCCAAGTTTTCTGGGAGTGATAATATATGAAGAGTACATAGTACAAGTACCCTTTCAGATTTGTAAGTCATTGGCCCACACACATCTGAATGTATCAAGTCCAAGATTTCGTTGGATCTATTGTCACTTCTTGAAAAGGATCCTTTAACATTATTTGCCAAGAGCACAACCTTTACAAACAACTTTATGATGAATCTGTATCTCTGGAAGACCTATTACCATTTTACCTAGATCTAGGAGAGCTCTATAATGAATGTGATCAATTATTCTATGCCATAGCTCACTCAAGCTGACAGTGTCATGTAGCAGGGCCTAGATTCGTTTGATGGTTAATTTGTACAAGTTGTTTTCTCAGACACCAATTACTTTGGTAGAATTTATATGAGAGTCTTTATTCCATGCAAGAACTCTTCCTTCTGAGAAGGTAACCTTGTATCCTTTTTCTTCCAAGGAAGAAATGGAGACAAGGTTTCTCTTCATTCTGGGTACATATAGTACTTCTTTTAACTGAAGATGCAATTCTGAATCTAGTTGGAAGGTAGAAGTTCCAACCCCTCTCACATTATATCTGGCATCATCTCCAAGGACAACATGTAGATGTATTTCTTTCTCAACAAAGTTTGTTAGATGATCTCTAAAATCAGTCATGTGCCTAGAGGCACCACTGCCAATTAACCAAGTGTTATCATTGATAGGGACCATACCTAAGAGTGTTGAGATGTTGATGTCTTCATCTCCTTGAGGTCTTGTCTTCCTGGAATTGAGTTTGCTTGAACTATCAAGATTATTTTCAATCATGATTTTTCTCATTTTAATTTTGGATTCTTCACAAACCCTTGTCAAATAGGATAGAAAACCTAACTACTAGGCTAGGCTAGCAGTTTTAGGTTTTTTTGGACTTATGAATTCCAATAATAATCCTTTTGAAAGATAGGATATCACTAGTGAGCTGACTATCTCCTTCAAAGAGTTGCAGAAACCCAATTCTGAATTTTTCTGCAGAAATTAGCAAAACCCTAGAAACCCTAGGGCCAAAAAGTCAAAATGATCGGAATTGCAATCTGAGACTTGATGGAGGTGCGATGAAGGAATTTGTACTCACCTATACTCTTTTTATCCCCAACATCCAAGTTCCAAGTGTTGAAACCTAGAGTTCCAAGTTCCAAGTTCCAAGTTCCAAGTTTCAATAGAAAAGGTTTAAGCATGAAGTTAATTCCATTTTATCATTTTACTTAAACCATAAACAATTTTGTTGCAGCAACCAAGATCACAAGAAGAATCACCACGCACAAGTACACAAGAAGTATCCCAAGAAACCCTTCTCAAAAAGGGAATAAAACTCAGCCAACCCTTTACTATATTCTTAAATAGAAATACCTCCACCACCAATAAAACCTAGCACACAAAAGGGTGCTCACAAACCCTAGAAGACTAGCACTCAAGAGAGGTGCGGACTTTTCCCAAGAAGATGTACTTGCTGAAATTTCCAAACTCACACTTAAGATATGATTCCTCAATGGGAAATTTACCTTTACTTATATTAGACTGAACCTGTCAATAGAAGTGTCTATTGGCACAATGGATCCGACCTCACTAACTCACAATATAATTAATAATTACCATATTAATTATCTTTTACATTAATTATCTTTTACATTAAGGTGGGGCCGACCTGTACCCTTTGCATTACAATTAGGGTTATAGGTAAGTCTGACTCTTGAAAAATATATCAAGGGACCTCATACACCCACTAGTTCTCAACCAGTAGGGGAACATCCATAGGGATGTCCATATCTCTATCTCACTACATCTCACAGGAGAACGACACTCACTAGTGCTCAGCCACTAGGATCATGTTCACTTGTGCTCATCTACAGGCACGTCCAACTCAAGAGATGTTCTTTCCCAATGCATTACACATGAGCGTCATCTGAAGTTCATCATCTCAACTCTCTACTCAGAGGAGGCTAATACATCGTTTTCATCTATGTCTCATAATGATGCACCCAGCTCATGGGAATTCACACGTTCACGTTGTGCTCAACCACAGGCATGTCCAACTTAGCAGATCTCTTTTCTCATTGCGTTACAAAGGAGAATGATCTAGAGTTCTTCTCAACTCTCTGAAAGGAGGAGACCATCACTATGTTCCAATTCTATTTCATATAGGAACCACACACCCATCTCAGGGACTCTCTCTTAGGTCTGTGTCCTAGAGGGTGTCTCACGCAGCTGTAATCATCAACATGATGCTCCTAATGGGTGGCAATGAGCAAGGTAAATCATCCACCACTATATCGGCAAAAGTTTCCAGCAGCTCTTGAATCTCTTCAGGCAGATCATCCACAATAGTGCTTGTAAGGATGATTCTAGGATTTCTTACTACAACAAACTGCATGTCATATTCCTTATTGAATTCATTCAAGATCTCTTTCCCACTCATGAGAAGTATGCTTGGGATGGATTCTTCCTTCTCCTTCTTATCCTCTATTGGAAACAACATGTGTGTCCTACCATTCTTCTCTAGTGTGTAAGTATTCTTCCTCCCATCATGTATGACATTTATGTCAAACTTCCATGACATTCCCAACAAAACATGACAGACATCCATTGGTATTACATCACATAAAATATCATCTTTGTATCCTCCTATTTTAAATTCAACTTTCCATTGTTTACTTACCATTACCTAGTGTTGTTTTTCATCCATGACACCTTATATGGATTTGGATGCGCAGTTGTTTATAGCTCTAGTTTTTCCACCATATCCATGGATACTAGATTATCAGTGCTCCCACCATCAATTATCACCTTACAAACTCTATCATTGGTCTTGCAGGCATTCCTAAATAGATTGTTTCTCCCTACTGGTGCTTCCACCTCCTTCTCTTGTTTCAAGAGAATATTCCTCATCATGAGGGATTTTCCATCTTCAACAACTTCTGCCTCAAGATTCCTTCTCTACACTTCAGAAATGTGAGCTTCTCCTCCTTCTTTATTTTTCTCAAGGCATTCCCAATAAATTATGCCTTGTCTTTCCACATGCATAACATCTTATCTCTCCTCCTCTGCCTCTTCCTCTTCCTCAAGGAAAATAGTTTCTTCCACCATACTGTCTCCCTTGGAAACTTCCTCCTCTCTTTGTATGATTTTGAAACTTTCCAATCTCAGATTTGGGCTTCTAAGCCTTGTCATGGAAAATTCCCTTACCTCTGTGTGGGCTTCTTCCTCTTCTTCTTTGGCTTTTATTTCTAGCCAATTTCTCTTCTAATTTTAGGGAATCCTGATAAGCATCTTCAACTTTCCTCATAGTCACCATGTTGATTTCATCCTAGATTTCATATGTCAGGCCATTAATGTATCTAGAAACCTTCTCTTCATCGCTTTCATGATGTCCAACTCTAATGTTCACACGATATAACTCTTATGTGTACTCTTTTACTGTCAAAACCTTTTGTCTTAGGTTCTGTAGTACCCTGAACATATTTATTTAATAGTCTTTGGGTATGAATTTAGCCTTTATCTTGGCTACCATTATGTCCTAGCTTTTAATTTTCAATTTTCCTTTGTTTCTTCTGTCAGCCTACAGTTCATCCCACCACAGTGTTGCATGTCCTTTTAGCCTTGTGACAACATCTTTTACTTTCTTCTCATCATCGACTTCTTCATAGTCAAAGTATTTTTCTAAGCTTATTATCTAGTCCAACATCTCTTCCACATCCAAATTGCCTTCATACATTGGGATTTCCATTTTTTCCCTGGCTCCCATTTTTACAACAACTCTCAGCAAGCATTCTTCTGCAACATATTCTCTTGCAACTCCTACAACCTCCATTTCTTCACTATTAGCTTCACTGATGTCACTTGCATCTATTTCTCTTCTCTATGCAGTTTCCATGGAATCTAACCTTGCACAAAGTCTCCTCATTTCCTCCTCCATTGTTGGATTCACTACAGGTTTGTCCCTACATCTTCTTGGTGGCATGGTGCTAAGATTTCTTCACACAGAGCTTAAATTATGGCTATGATACAACTTGACACAAACCCCCTACCTCTCCCAAGGTCTGCGCAACCTATCAGTCAATGATCGATCAACTCTGAGTCAGATTGGATCTTAGGCTTATGTTGAGCCCCAATTGAGTTTTACACAGGCCCCTATTAGTTCTATGTGCAGGTTCTTGGAAACCTGTGGGTGATTTCTTCACACTTTCTCCCTTTGTTAAAAATTTAAACGACATGCGCTAGCTCCCTATGCTAAGCCCCTTTCCTTCATATGACCCTGGTTTGTGACATAGGGCTTAACCCAAAAAACGCTAAGCCTTTGGGGTTCATAGCCTCTAGAAACTAATGTTTTCTTCCAAAATCCTGAAGTGATATACCCCCAAACTCACGGGATTTCTCCATGTCTTTGTCCCTATATCAAGAACCACGATTGAGTTCATCTTCGGGATTTGGTAGTTTGTACTCCACTATATGGGCTTTCCCCCAAAGTGCCTCTCCTCTGAATACATGGATCTTCACCACGTGTCTCAGTTATTGGGAGGCCATGATTTCTTTTCTACTTCAGGACTTCAGTGGTCCTACTCCTTGTACACCCATTAAAATCCCCTAATACACTAAGTGTCAAAGGATCCTTAAGGGTATCCTTCGCACAACTATCCAAATTCTGATGGTTGTCATCACTCTGGAGATCCCCATTTAGATCTCCACTGTAGGTCCTTCAAACTCTTCCCCTTAGGGTATTACCTTCGCTGGTCCTCTTGAGATTAACTTCGCAAGGTATATAAGACCTCTGTCGACCCTTTTGGTACTCTCCTCAGGTACTGAAAAATGTTGGAACTTACAAACTTTCTATGTTTTTTTCTTCCTCGATACTGATGGTTGATGTCTCTCCTGATCTTGGTTCTCCAAGGTTTTAAAACATTGGGCACACACCTTGCAACCTTAGAACTCTACAACACTTGATTGTTCTCCCCTTAACCAAGAGTCTAGGAACAACTCATCCTACACACTCCTTCTGTGGCTCTATGCTTTCTCTGCACTACTACTATCGAAGATTCAACATTATCTCTCCTAATATTCTCTGAGTTAAACTTAACTTTGTCAACACACTCCTTTCAGACAATATGCACTCCTTGCACGAGCTCTCAGAAGAGAAATAATTGAAACCTATTATAACTCCACAGATTCATGTATTTAACCACTAAATGCATTCATAATAATAAGAACAAGTATAAACAGAGAATTTAAATGAACAGAAAGCCTACTATTCATTCAGGTAAACACGACAACAACAACACCAAACATTTGGATCACAGTTTCTCTATTCTATTCATTCAAGTGATAAAATATACATAGATACATGAAATACTCCACTTCTCCTTCAACAAACTATACAATTCTCTATGGCTCTAAACATCAACAACTCCCTCTCTCTCTCTCTCTCTCTCACACACACACACAAAAAAAAAATGATAACTATATAAAAAATAAGCAACAACCAACTTTCACAAATGAGAAACAATAACCTTCTTTTGGCATTAGATACAAATATATACAAGGGTTGATTCATCGAATCATTTCCCCCCAAAAAACCTAATTTCCATCCTATCGGGATTAATGCATCCATCTACTAAGGACTTATGGAGTTAATAGCATTTATAAAACTTATAAGGGTTGATGCACAACCTTTGTACAATACATCCTTTACATTAAAGTGATATTTATTCGAGAGGATCTTTGGGGATGGCCTCAACCTCCAACCATTAATAACATTTATTTTCATAAAATTTCAAATTCAAAAAGGTATGCTCTCATTTGTAGAATCCAAATCAGCTCCATATATGCATTGGTTGGTGTGTTGCTCTCCATCTTGTCCTCCTTTTTTAATGTTGATGTAGACGCTCCTCCATCATACTCCTCTGGCCAAAACTTCATGGAATCCCTTCCATGGGCTCATGTATTGTCTTTCCTTGATTCAAAATGTTTTCTTCACTTACCCAACTTGCATATTCTTCTGGATGGCCTTTCAACTTCACAAGGTATTCAAAATAATTCTTTCTTCTAGTCCTCTTGCCAATCCTATGATCTATAATCTTCCCCATATGTGGCTTATCTGCTACAGACATTTTTTTTTCCCATATGATATCCCTCTCATCATATGATCCTCATGTTTCATCTTTCTTGTAAGGATATAAGTATGCAACATTAAAAATGGGCGATATTCCCACATTGTCTGGAAGTTCAATTTCATAGGCATTTGCTGCAAACTTTCTAAGGATCTTGCATGACCCTATATTTTTCATTTTCAATTTGTTATATGTTCCCTTTGGAACCTCTCCTTTCTCAAATGAGATAAAACCTGATCTCTCACTTCAAATTGAAGCTCTCTCCTATGTTGATCAACTATGTCTCTATACTTCTTGATGATGTCTTGCAGTTGTTCCTTGATCTCACCATGAAGTTTCTGCATATCTGTAGAAAAATCTTCATCTCCTGCACTTCTGAACTCACTCTGTCCCAAATCTCTTAGTTCTAATATCTCTCTTGGGTGCATTACATACACAATATGGAATGGACTTATTCTTGTGCTCCTATTTGGTGAATTGTTGTATGCAAATTCTGC
The DNA here is from genome assembly GCA_000966675.3 of Picea glauca. NCBI lineage: Eukaryota > Viridiplantae > Streptophyta > Pinopsida > Pinales > Pinaceae > Picea > Picea glauca. The sequence continues at coordinate 94,274 of JZKD02S0960023.1, forward strand.
TTGTGGAAGAATCTAATCCCACCACTACTGCATTTGGGTCAAATTCTGACGGCGCGTTCGACGCAATTGCCACTTTCTATTATCGTAAGACCGAAAAAACTCGAACCCCCTCAAACGTCGTTTCACATGACGTCGGTTTTCCGATGACCTAGTTTTCGTCTGTATTGCGACGTTTCAAACGTGGCAAGACCGACGTTTCAAACGTGGCAAGTGAGACATTGCAAACGTGGCAAGTGAGACGTTTCGGACATGGCAAGAGAGACATTTCAAAGGTGGAAAAAGAGACATTCTTAAGGTGGAAAGAGAG
>JZKD02S0960023.1:101858-124567 GCA_000966675.3 Picea glauca
AAGAGACTAGCATTTTCATCAAACTTTACTTTAGTCTCACATGACTAGTTTTGGATTAGTCAACAACCCTAACTTGAAATAATCATAACTATGTACATGTAATGAATAAATATATAAAAATAGTACACAATTTTCTTCAATGTTGTTTATTCAATTCCTCCAGGTTTCACTACTTGGAACCTCTAATAAAAGGAGTTATAGAAAAAATGACATACCTTGTTGAATTATGACTTATTCCAGAGAGCGAAATTGTAGAGCATGCCCCACAAGTAATGTTTGTTGTATGGATATAAAAAATGTACACAGAATAATACATACTTTACTCTAACAAACACATTTGGTCTTACTGAATTTGGATCTATTATGAAGAATTTATGACGTTTTTACCCGAAACACCCGTTTTAGACTAGTTTTAGGACTAGCCACAAACCCTATTTTCCACGGTGTGTAACTCCAAAAATACAATGAACAACAAGATGAAATTTGTACCAAAGATACTTGGATATGTTTCCTCAATGGCCTCCCAATTTCATGGTATGAATCATTATAGAAAAAAAATTATTACGAAAATGGTGAGATGACCTGTAAATAGCATACCTTAGAAAGCATTATCAAAAGAATTTATCCTCTCTTGAATTTTGGCCTTCTTTACTTCACCTTCCCTCTGAAATTTGGCTTAGATATCCTTTGATTACCTCAATCACCTGTAGATATTCAATATGCTCAAGTGTGATTAAAATGAGAGATCCTTGCCTCTTATTTATACTTTCATGTAGCTTCCTCAAGGGGTTACCCTTTAACCGTCTTAACCCACTTTCCTTATTTTAGGGTTAACCCACTTCTAATTTCTCCATTAAATTTATTATTTAAATAACTTATTTTGTATTCACTTTGAATTGTAGTACACTCACAACTTCACTTTATTATTTACCTTCTAAAATATCTTAAACCACTTTGACTACTTTGATCTTTTGGGGCTTCTAGATGACTCATGAGGGTTCTCCAACTTCACATGGCCATAACTCTCTAACCGTGAAGAGTTATGTGACATTCCACATACCACTGGAAATGGAATGACATGTACTATCCATATAGAATAGTATTTATTGAAAATGTATCAAAAATCATACCATTATCCATCAAACAAACTTGGGTCCATTACCCAACCTGGGTTCTCCAACTTCTCATGGCCATAACTCTCTAACCGTGAGGAGTTATATGACATTCCAAATACCACCGGAAATGGAATGAAATGTTATATAAATATAGAATAGTATTACCTTCAAACATATTAAAAATCATACCATTATACATGAAACAACCTTGGGTCCATTACCCAAACCTTTGTGCTACCAGAATTCGCTATCGGACTTTCTCCAAGGGTTGACATCAATCAATAAGGGTTGAAATCAATCTACAATATCACTCTCCAATGGTTGACATCAATGACAACCAAAAATCCATACCAACTGTCCATCAACCTAAGCCAACTATCTGATAGGATTTGTACAGGCTTCATAAGCTTCTTTGAAATCTGCATCTTCACCATACATTTCCTTAAGGTGTTCAAAACCCAAGGTTTCCACTTAGAATTCCTTCATAATCAAACACCTCCTACTCAAAGAATCTACAACTTTATTTGCACGACCAGAAATATGCTTGATAACAAAAGTGAAATTTGCATAAATTCCACCCACTTTGCATGCCTCTGATTCATCTTCTCTTGCCTAGTAATGAACTGTAAATCTTTATTATCACTATACAACACAAATTCTTTGGGAATATGATAATGCCTCCACTTATTTAAGGCTTGAATCACTGCATAAAACTCTTTATCTTAAGTGGAGTACTTATTCTTGGTATTATTCAGCTTCTCACTGAAATATGGAATAGGTTTGTTATCTTGATTTAAGACCTCTCAAATTGTTAATCTACTAGCATCACACTTTACCTGGAAGGTATTCCCAAAATATGGCAGACCCAGAATTGGTTGTTCTGTGATCTTATCCTTCAATGTCCTGAAGCTTTTCTCAGCCTCTTCTATCCACTTAAAAGACTTGTGTCTCTTCTTCACAGTGTCTAATATTGGTGCACATATACCACTGAAATTTCTAATGAATTTCCTATAGAAACTTACTAATCCATGGAAACTCCTTACCTAAAATATGCTTCTTGGTGATGGCCAATCTCTGATAGCTTCCACCTTTTCTGGATCCATCTTCGGCTCATTTGAAGAGATCACAAAACCCAAATATATGAGTTATGTCTTCATAAAACATGACTTCTTTAAATTTATCAACAACTTCTATTGTTGCAACCTTCTCATCACTAATGTCAAGTGTCTCAAGTGTTCCTCCCCAGTTTTACTAAAGATTAGTATATCATCCAAATATACATTGACAAATTTACCTATGAATTCTTTAAGTTCTTCATTCATCAACCTCATGAATGTACTTGGGGAATTTGTTAATCCAAATGGCATAACAAGCCACTCATACAACCCTTCATTTGTTTTGAATGCTCTTTTCCATTCATCTCCTTCTCTCATCCTTATCTAGTGATAACCACTTTTCAGATCTATCTTTGAAAATTAGCTTGCTCCACTCAAGCAATCCATCAAATCATCCATCTTAGGTAAAGGAAATTTGTACCTGATTGGTCTTGTTGATGGATCTCGAATCTATACACATTCTCCATCCTCCATCCTTCTTAGGACTCAATACAGTTGGTACTGCACATGGGATTAATCTCTCTCTGACTAAACCTTTCTTTAACAGATCTTGAACCTGATTCTTGAACTCTTCATTATATTGAGGTGTCAATCTATATGCTCCTTTATTTGGCAGTCTTGCTCCTAGAATAAGATCAATATGATGATTGATGCTCCTAATGGGTGGAAATGAGAAAGGTAACTCATTCACCACTATATCAGCAAAATTTTCTAGCAGCTCCTGAATCTCTTCAGGCAAATCATCCACAGTAGTGCATGTAAGGACGACTCTATGCTTTCTTACTACAACAAATTGCATGTTTTGTTCCTTCTTGACTTCATTCAAGAGCTCCTTCCCACTCATGAGAAGTATGCTTGGGATGGATTCTTCCTTCCCCTTCTTATCCTCTATTGGAAAACACATTTGTGTCCTACCATTGTTTTCTAGTGTGTAAGTATTCTTCCTCCCATCATGTATGACATTTCTATCAAATTGCCATGGTCTTCCCAACAAAACATGACAGAAATCCATGGGTATTACATCACATAAAAATATCATCTTTGTATCCTCCTTTTTTAAATTCAACTTGGAATTGTTTACTTACCATTACTTGGTGTCCTTTTTGCAACCATGATACCTTATATGGATTTGGATGCACAGTTGTTTACATCTCTAGTTTTTCCACCATCTCTGTGGATATTAGATTATCAGTGCTCCCACTATCAATTATCACCTTGCAAACTCTATCCTTGGTCTTCCAGGAATTCCTAAATAAAATGTTTCTCTGTATTGGTGCTTCCACCTCCTTTTCTTGTTTCAAGAGAATTTTATCCATCATGAAAGATTTTCCATATTCAATAGCTTCTGTCTCAACATTCCTTCGTTGTGCTTCAGAAATGTGAGATTATCCTCCTTTATTTTTCTCAAGGAATTCCCAAGAGATATGCCATGTCTTTCCACAGGCATATCATCTTATCTCTCCTCTTGTGCCTCTTCCTCTTCCCTGAGGAAAAGAGTTTATTCCACCATATTGTGTCCCTTGGGAACTTCCTCCTCTCTCTGTATGATTATGAAAATTTCCAGTCTCATCTTTGTGTTTCTGAGCCTTGTCATGGACAATTCCCTTACCTCTGTGTGGGCTTCTTTCTCTGCTTATTTGGCTTTGCTTTCTCGCCAATTTCTTTGTTTCTTTCAGGGAAACCTAATAAGCTTCTTCAACTTTTCTCATAGTCATCATGTTGATTTCATCCTAGATTTCATATCTTGGGCCATTAATTTATCTGGAAACCTTCTCCTCATTGCTTTCACAATGTCCAAGGCTAATGTTCAGCCGATAGAACTCTTTTGTGTACTCTTTTACTGTCAAACCCTTCTGTCTCAGGTTTTGTAGTCTCCTGATCAGATTTATTTGATAGTCTTTGGCTATGAATTTAGCCTTTAGCTTGGATACCATTATGTCCCAACTTTTAATTTTCAGTTTCCCTTTGCTTCTTATGTCAGCCTGCATATCATCCCACCACAGTGTTGCATGTCCTTTTAAACTTGTGACAACATGTTTTACTTTCTTCTCATCATCGACTTCTTCATAGTCAAAGTATTTTTCTAAGGCTCTTATCTAGTCCAATAACTCTTCCACATCCAAATTTCCTTCATACATTTGGATTTCCATTTTTTTTCAGGTTCCCATTTTTACAATAGCTCTTAGAAAGCGTTCTTTTGTAGCATCTTCTCCTGCAGATCCTTCAGCCTCCATTTCTTCACTCTCAAATTTACTGATGTCACCTGGATTTGGTGCTCTTCTATGTGCAGTCTCCATGGAATCTAGCCTTGCACGAAGTCTACTCATTTCCTCCTCCATTGTTGGATTTTCTACAGGTCTGTCCCCGCGTCTTCTTGGTGGCATGGCACTAAGATTTCTTCCCAAAGAGCTTAAATTATGGCTCTGATACCACTTGACATGAACCCCCTGCCTCTCCCAGGGTCTGCGAGACCTCCCGATCAATGATCGATCAACTCTGAGTTGGATTGGCTCTTAGGCTTATGCTGAGCTCCAATTGAGTTTTACATAGGACCCTATTAGTTCTCTGTGTAGGTTCTTTGAAACCTGCGAGCGCTTTCCTAACACTTTTTCCTTTTGTTAAAAATTTAAAGGGTGGGCGCTAGTTCCCTCTGCTAAGCCCCTTTCCCTCATACGACCTTCTGTTGTGACCTAGGGCTTAAACCAAAAAAAGCTAAGCCTCTGGGCTTCGAAGCCTCTGGAAACCAACGTTTTCTTCCAAACTCCCGAAGTGATATACCCCCGAACTCATGAGATTTCTCTACATGTTCATCCCCAGATCAATGACCATGATTGAGTTCGTCTTTGGGATTTGTGAGTTTATACTCCACTATAGGGTCTTTCCCCTAGAGTGCCTCTCCTCCGAATACATGGATCTCCGCCACGTGTCTCGGTGATCGGGCGGTCACAATTTCTTCGCTCCTTCGGGACTTCGGCGGTCCCGCTCCTTGTACACCCATTAAAATCCTCGAATACACTAAGTGCCGAAGGATCCTTAAGGCTATCCTTCGCACAACAATCCCAAGTCTGATGGTTGTCATCACTCTGGCGATCCCCCGCTAGATCTCCACTATAGGTCCTTCAAACTCTTCCCCTTAGGGGATTACCATCACTGGCCCTATTGAGATTAACTTCCCGAGGTATAAGAGACCTCTGTCAACCCTTGTGGTGTGCTCCTCTCGCACTGTAAAATGTTGGAACTTAGAAAATTTCTAAGTTTTTTTCTTCCTTGACACTGATGGTTTCTATCTCTCCTGAGCTTGGTTCTCCAAGGTTTTAAAACCTTGGGCACACACCTTGTGACCTTGGAACTCTGCAACACTTGATTGTTATCCCCTTAACCAAGAGTTTGGGAACGACTCGACCTGTGCACTCCTTGTGTGGCTCTATGCTTTCTCTGCACTACTACTATCGAAGATTCAACATTATCTCTCCTGAGCTTCTCCAAGTTAAACTTAACTCCATTAATGCACTCCTTGCGGACAATATGCATTCCTTGCACGAGATCTCAGAAGAGAAACAACTGAAACTTATTCTAACTCCACAGATTCATGTATTTAACCACAAAATGAATTCATAAGCATAAGAACAAGTATAAACAGAGAATTTAAATGAACAGAAAGCCTACCATTCATTCAGGTAAACACAACAACAACAACACCAAACATTTGGATCACAGATTATTTGTTCTATTCATTCAAGTGATAAAATATACATAGATACATGCATTCCTCCACTGCTCCTTCAACAACCTATACAATACTCTCTGGCTCTCAACAACAACAACTCTCTCTCTCTCTCTCTCTCTCTCTCTCTCTCTCTCTCTCTCTCTCAGAAAAATGATAACTATATCATAAATAAGCAACAACCAACTTTCACAAATGAGCAACAACAACCTTATTTTGGCATCAGATACAAATATATACAAGGGTTGATTCATTGATTCATTTCCCCCCAAAAACCTAATTGCTATCCTATCAGGATTAATGCATCCATACACTAAGGACTTATGGAGTTAATAGTATTTATAAAAAAGATAAGGGATGATGTGTAACCTCTGTACAATACATCCTTTACATTAAAGTGATATTGATTCGAGAGGATCTTTGGGGATGGCCTCAACCTCCAATCATTAATTACATTTCTTTTCATAAAATTTCAAATTAAAAAAGCTGTGCTCTTCTTTGTAGAATCCAAATCAGCTCCATATATATGTTGGTTGATGTGTTTCTCTCCAGCATGTCCTCCTCTTTTAATGCTGATGTAGATGCTCCTGCTTCATACTCCTCTAGCAAAAAATTCATGGAATTCTGTCCATGAGCTCCTGTACTATCTTTCCTTGCTTCAAAATTTCTACTTCACTTACCCAACTTGCATCTTCTTCTGGATGGCCTTTCCACTTCACAAGGTATTCAAAATAAGTCTTTCTTCCAGTCCTCTTGCCAATCCTTTGATATGTAATCTTCCCCATATGTGGCTTCTCTACTATAGGCATTTTTTTTTCCCATCTGATATCCCTCTAATCATATGATCCTCCTGTTTCATCTTTCCTATAAGGATACAGGTATGCAACATTAAAAATGGGTGATATTCCCACATTGTCTGGAAGTTCAATTTCATAATCATTTGTTGCAAACTTTCTAAGGATCTTGCATGGTCCTATATTTTTCATTTTCAATTTTTTATATGTTCCCCTTGGGAACCTCTCCTTTCTCATGAGCTAAAACCTGATCTCCCACTTCAAATCGAAGCTCTCTCCTATGAGGATCAACTCTGTCTTTGTACTTATTGATGATGTCTTTCATATTCTCATTGATCTCACCATGAAGTTTCTGCATATTTGTAGAAAAATCTTCATCTCCTGCACTTCTTAACTCACTCTGTCCCAAATCTCTTAGTTTTTATATCTCTCTTGGGTGCATTCCATACACAATTTGGAATGGAATTCTTCCCGTGCTCCTATTTGGTGAATCGTTGTATGCAAATTCTGCATGTGGAAGAATCTGATCCCACTGACTGTTATGCTCAGTGACTAAACTCCTCGACAAATTCCCCAAACTTATGTTTACCACCTCAATTTTCCCATCTATTTGAGGATGATATGATGAACTAAAGTAAAAATTTGTCCCCAATTTCTTCCACAACGTTCTCCAGAAATGACCAACAAATTTGGTGTCCATGTTCGAAAGAATGCTCCTTGGCAAACCATGTAGCCTCACAATTTCTTTAAAAAACAAACTTGCTATGTGTGTAGCATCATTAGTTTTCTGGCATCGTATAAAGTGTGCCATCTTGGAAAACCTGTCAACTACCACAAATATGGAATCACTTATGCTCTGGGTTCTTGGCAATCCCAACACAAAATCCATGATGATAATGTCCCAAGACCTATTTGGAATAGGCAAAGGTTGATAAAGACAAGTGTTCTTTGTCTTCTTTTTTCATACTGGCAAATTTTGCATTTGTTCACAAATTTATTCACTTCAGATCTCATACCTAGCCAATAGTATGGGCCACTCAATTGTTCAAATGTTTTGTCATGGCCAAAATGTCCTACTAGGCCTCCACTATGCTTCTCTTTCAATAAATTGTCTCTCATTGAGCATTTTGGTATGCACAATTTTCTCCCTTTGAACAACAGTCCATCATGAATCAAATATTCCATCCATTGGCTCATGCCCCTTAACAAAGCATTTGTACAGGCTTCATAAGCTTCTTTGAAATCTGCATCTTTACCATACATTTCCTTAAGGTGATCAAACCCCAAAGTTTCCACTTGGAATTCCTGCATAATCAAACACCTCCTACTCAAAGCATCTGCAACTTTGTTTGCACCACCACAAATATGCTTAATAACAAAAATGAAATTTTATACAATTAAATATACAAAATAAATACGAAAATATACAATTAAGTACCAAAAATGGAAAGGTCGTGATCCAAATCCCAGTGAGTATCATTGACATATTATAAACAAAAGTTGAAGTAGGGTTTTTAATAAGAAACACTCTATTTCTTCAATGTTTTCTCTTTAAAAAAGGGTTTAAAATTTCCTATCAAACCCCGAGATGCCATTTACGATATTATTCATTTTTGTCTATACGTTAGCGACAAATATGGTCTTCAACAAATTTTATGTCATAAATCAGTGACAGAAAGCGATGGCCCCAAAGTCGATGAATTCCCCTATGTATCTCGGTGGAGGTGATCGATTTCATTTTTTTTATATATATATGGATGAGGCCCAGGGATCGACATATTTGGAATTTACTTTGTCACCGCTAATTTTTAATTTGTCCGTCTAAAAATTTCTTTATCTATCAATTTTCTTTGTTTAAAATTATTAAAAACAATTTTTTTATCAAAATCATCAAAAAAAAATTAAAAAGTGATGTAAACAGACACCATTTTTCTTTTAAACTTATGCAAACAAACACCAAAATGATCAAAATTATTATCACATTTAAAGAATATAATAGTTTAATTTTGAAATTCCTAACCAGTGGGTCCTGGGCTAGATACCCTCGGACTTATTCCATCCCCATCCCTGTACAATATACTCTTTGACGTCAATGCATCCATGCTCGCTCATATGAGGGTCGTCTGTCTAATTTCACACCTATAATTTAGCTTGCATGCTGACACATTCATTTAATATATTTTACAAAACCAGTGTCACTGTTTCATCGCTGGCCACCAACACTAAGAATTTTGTGGATATATTGGTTCAGTAGACATTAAAGGTGTTGACTAAACATTGATTTTTTGAACTTTTTCATTAAAATCTGGTCAAAAAGATCTTGGTGAAATCTCCACACAAGCCTTCATCACTGCATCCAATTCCAATCCCAATGCCTTTGATACTATCGCCAACATATTGCATGCCAAACCCATCAGGGCTTCGCTGTATTTCTCCACAATCTCCCTGCAAATACATCAGTTACACAATTTAGTGTTCAATTATTACAAAACAAAGATGAAATATATTTATATGGACATGCAGGGGATGGACAAGGGTACCTCCAACCATTAGGCTTGATAGGAAACCTATTGTAATTGCGTTGGTGAAGGGGATAGGAGAATTGTAGATCTCTCTCCAGTCGAAAAGAGCCGACATAAGTCTTATGGTGATTGGAGATAATTCAGGGTGGGATATCTACATGATCTAGGGCCCCACTTATCATGTAGTTGTAAGGCATAATCTTTGGTCGGGAAAATATTTTGTGCAATTTCAACTGAGCCACCAGTTTGATCTTAGCCAAGAATGTTTCGTCATCTTCTTCAGCGGAATCATCAAGACATAGAAGAATTTCATACATGCTTCCAAGACTTGATAGCGTCTGTAATTCCAGAAGTAGTGTCTAAAAGAACATACATGTTAGGGTTGGAATCCTCAGCTACAATTACTGCTTCTTCCCTGCTTTGTGTGGCAACATAATTCTTAAAAATGAAATTAACCTTCCTAAACTTATAAGCTTTCAATCATTGAAAATATCTGATTGCAAATGATAGAATGATTTGAAGCTCGAAATGCTTTTATTCATGAGAATAATAGAGAAATCTTCGAATTGATCTACTGACATAATATTTATTCAAGAAATCAATGGAATTTATTACCTGGCCTCGTGATATTATCTAAATCTTTAAAAATTTAACCAACTATAAATGTAATTAATATTTGGCAGTTCGACATTGGGAGGTTTTGTAAGTAGTCACTAATAAATCATTTTATGGTTTAATTAATCGTATTTTGAAATCTTTTTAGGATAATAGTGATCCTGCTAAGGCCGAATTCACGTATTGATTAACTAAAAGTAAATCGTGATTAATTAAACTTATTTTGATGTTTTTCTTTGTTTTTTTTTTTAACTTTTTTTTTTAAATTCATTATGATAACGAGAGCTTTTGCATTTAGATACTTCGATGGTCGTGAACTCACTCTTTGCTTTTCCTCGCGAAGGACAATTTTTCGGAGTGATGTGGCAGTGATGACATCATCTTTAATGACGTGTCAAGAAAAGATGTGTGACACGTGTCATCTAAAAATAGGTGAATGATTTGATATAAATGTTAAAAATACATGCCATGTGTCAGTGCATGATAGAGTTTTATGACTAGTGTCCAATGACTTATCCATAGATCTTTTTAACATATTTTCATGGAAAAACGACTTCGAGACTTCGGAGCTTTGCACTTCAGGCCGTTGGAAGCTTGCTCTTAACGATCACACAACTTTATGAATTCGAGAACATGAGAACCACTTTATCATATTAGCCAAAATTTTGGACGGATGATATTGTAAGCGCTTGTTGATAAATAAAGAATATGGATTTATTCAAATTTGAAAGTGATTTTCCTAAAAATTTTGGCGATTTTTTATTTTTAAAGGTAAAAACGAAAAGATTAAAAATTCAAAAAAATTTAAAATTCTAAGGTGTTCTAAAAGGTTGTTTTTAATTATCCTATATATGACAAAGAACTGTATGCATTGGTACAAATCATGAAGAAATGGAAACACTACTTGATGGGGAAGGAAATGATCATACACACTGATCACCAACCCTTACAATACCTTCAATCACAAACCAAGCTTCAACAGTCAAGACACTATAGGTGGATGAGATTCTTGCAACAATTCCATCTAGTTATCAGATACAATAAAGGCATAAACAACAAAGTTGCAAATATGATTTATCGACCTCCTATTTATGCATCTATTGTTTTGTAAAATTGTTCCTTAGCTCATGACATTTATATTGAACAATATGCTAAAGATGAAGATTTTGAAGGTGTATATGAGAGGCTAACCCATGGTTCACAGATAGAGAATTTTCATTTGTAGGATAAACTACTCTACCAATACTTTGTATTCCAACAAATGAAAGAGTGCATGTAATCAGAGAAGCTCACACTTCTCTAATATTTGGGAATTTTGGGGTAGGAAAGACTTTAGTACATTTTCAGAGGTTTTGTTATTGGCCTCGAACGACAGAAATTGTAACCAAATATGTAAAGGGGTGTGTGTTGTGCTCAACTTGTAAGCCCACTAATAGAAAATTAGGGTTGTACACACCACTTCTTGTTCCTTCTCATCCTTGGGAGAGCATCTCAATGGATTTTTTAGGGGGGTTACCTATGTCTAGAAAGGGTCATGACTACTTGTATGTGGTAGTGGATAGGTTTAGAAAGATGTGTATCTTGATTTCATGTAAAATCAAGTCACAACTGAGAAGGCTTCTCACTTGTTCTTCCAACATGTATGGGTTCATTTTGGGTTTCCCACATCCATTATCTTCGATCGAGATTCTTGATTTTTAGGGGAATTCTGGACAATTTTACGGCATCTCATGGACACTAAGATGAAGAGGAGTATTGCTTTCCATCCACAGAATGACAGATAGACAGAGGTGGTAAATGTTAGAATTAAAGAGATGTGCTCATTTTTTCATAAGCAATATAACAATATTGTCACCCAACCATAGGCACAAATTCCACCCACGAGCACCTTAACCTTGACAGACAGAATAATTATGGTAGTAGAACAATAGCTAAGCAAGGATATCAAACCTTTCTCCAAGGGTAGCGCACCAAGCAAGAATAACTAGAAACCAAGCAGAAAGTCCAAACCATAACCAAGAGAAAGTCCAACCAACATCCAAAATCCCAGTTGCAGCAGCTGCAGCTGCACTCCCTCTCCAAACTTGCACACCACTAGTCTTATGAAGTTGTGAGAGTAAGAGTGACAAATGAGCTCTAGCGCCCTCTATTTATACTTATCTATCTCACTTGACTGGGACAACTTCTCTTTCTGGAGGCTAATAACTCAATATTAAATATTCTCTTGAGTCAACTTATCTTCTAGGGTTATTATCCAATGTTTTAGGGTTTCTCTTGCTTCCCAAAATATTCTAGTCTTGTCAAATGTTACACGTGGAGGTTAATACCTCTCGCAACTACCATAATATCAGCACTCCCTCCTATCTAGGGAGGTATTAAGGGAAATGTTCTTGAGCATAAATAGACCATTCAACCGGTAGCATCATCATAGCCACACAAGGTATCTCATGATCACGTAGATCAACTCACGAGAAACATCATCACTATCAGTATCATCTGATAGCATCAAATGCATTATCTCTTGAAGCCATACTCCACATGAGTAATCGGGCATGATGATGAATAAGTCACTCACTCCATAGAGTGATACAAGGACCATTCTTCTAATCCGGACATCCATCCTAGAAGAATGATTGTCCCAACAGATGTTGAAGGCTACGTCATGGGATATAGAGACCATTCCTACAGAAATGTCAATCTAGGACTATTTTCTAATCAGGTCATATGTACAGTAGAGATTTGTCTCTACTTATATGCCTTAGAAAATATCATTCTTGAACCATTTTCCTAATTGAGCCATAATCTGTGCCTTAGGAAAATACCAGTCCATGATATGTCAACAAAATGTCAACCTGGACCATTCTCCACATAGAGAATGCTTGTCCACCAAAAATTTGTTATGTCTGGACCATTCTCCACCTGGAGAATTTATGTCCACCAGCACTGATTATCCATCTAGCTGGCAATCAACTCCAAAACTAGTGGTAGTCTTCGTGGCACTCATATAGTATCATATTGCTACTATAATGGCATCCAATAGAGCACAATTGTCTCTATCCATAGTAGTATACAATTATTATCCAATGGTACACAACCACTCCTAGTAGCACACCGCTACTAACCAGTGACACACAGTCACTACCAGTGGATCACATCCACCATAGTAGCATACAACTACTGTCCAAAGACATACAATGTCCACAACAATCATATCATCTGATATCAACCTGCATAAACAATATCATGATACAAACTGAGTCATCTGGGCCATTCTTCCACACATCTATGAGATATGGAAGAGCATATGCCCTCAAAAAGTAAAACATCAGCCATGGGCTATCTGGACTATTCTTCCCAAGCATAGAAGAATATGGGCTATAACATACCTAAAATCGAGGTCGTATGAAAAATTTACAACACCGAGAAGTTGAGGTACCAACTTACCCATCGGGGCCCACATAAATTTTGGCGTTTCATCTCCTAGGGTTAGGTTTTTGGATTTATAGGGTTTTGGCATTCACGAGTAATGTTGAAAAGTCGTCTGGAGCCTCATTGTAATCATTCTTCTCAAACGGATGTGCGTAGAAGCCACATCTCTTCTCAGAGATAACTACCACCATTTGAGCAAGTTGTTATTAGTTCTGTTGTTTTATAGTTTCAACCTATTTTATTTATTCAATAGAAGTTATTGTTCACTGGATATATGTTCTTGTTCTCTGTATCTCTGTGTTATTAAATTCAATCTATTATTCATTTCGTTTCGCTCATAAATCTGGATCAGTGGTATCAAAGCGGTCAACTCTTCATTTATTTTTTTTCGTGCATGTACCGACAAGGTCTAGGTATAAGAAGTTGGGACTCGAACCGATAGAGATTTTGCAAGATCGTTCGCGCCGATCCTGATAAAAACCCATGGGGGGTGAAAATAAATATGATGGAGTAGGAGATCCTTTTAAAAATTTTCTCAAGGAATCCCTTGTGCGACAAAGGAATGAAATGATGGATAACTTTGCACAAATCCTTCGACGATTGCCCACGGGCAACACATCTTCATCAAGAGGCCATGCAACACCCTTCAAGGTACAAGTAAATTTTGATATCCCATTATTTGAAGGAATGATAGATGCATATGTTGTAGATAAATGGTTGAATCTGCTCGAAGGGTATTTTTCGGTCCACAATTTTTCTGATAGGGAAAAGATTACTTTGGCACTCCTCAAGGTCACCCCCCATGTTAAGGATTGGTGGGATACTTGCTCTGAGAAAAGGGCCATAGAGGAATCTGCAATATTTGTGGTCTCATCTGCATGGGATTCCTTCAGGGATGCCATTAAAGAACAATACTACCATTTTGGAAGCTACGAGGACCAATACACAAGATGGACCACCCTTCATCAGGATAGGGACTAGACAATACCAAATTTCACCAATATTTTCCATACCCTGTGCACCAAATTGGGTATCAAAGACTCTGAATGAAATATGATGCTCAAATATCATGACTTTCTTCATAGATACATTCAAGCATAAATGGATTTTTTATACATCGCATCATTGGGTATGAATTACAGATATGTTGTCAAGATTGAGCATAAATTTAAGCAGAAGAGGTGAGAGTTTGGATCTGCAAACTCCTCATAGCCGAAGGAAGGCAAAGGCAGCCCCAACCCACAAAACAAGTGACGGAGCAAAGATGGCCACTCTCAGGACAACCAGTCTAAGTTGTAACCAATCGAAGAAGGACACGGGAAAGTGGTGTGAATATAATAAAAGCCCTTAGCACAACACCAAAGAATGTCACTCCAAGCAGTCACTGGTGACCAAGATGAAAGATTTCGAGTTAGAGGTATATTATGAATCTAAATCAAATCTAGAAGGAGGGAAGTGGATTATTTATGTCTAACCCAACGCCACTTTTTCTACCACCAAATTCCATCCAAGTGAACTAGAATAACCATAGGAAGGGGAACGACTCTTTCACTCACAAATGTGGGTAAAGGGGGCTCCGCTTCATTTCATTATCGATAGAAGTAGTCAGAAGAACTTGATATCAACATAGGTCATCAAGCGGTTGGAACTACCATTGAAATTTCATATGCATCCCTACACCATCGATAGGTTTTTCCAAGGAAGAGATCTTCACATCAACCAACAGTGTCGTCTGCCCTATGGAATCAAGCCCTTCAAAGATGAGGTATTGTGTGATAATGATCCCCTTGAAGTTTGTGATTTTCTTTTAGGAAATCCATATTTTTGGAAAATACATGTTGTGTATGAGTCTAGACCCCGCAGTGTTATTATTACTTTGGGTAGACAATTGTATAGGATACCAGAGGTAGCGTCGCCTACCGCTATTTCCTTAATCTCTACTAAGCTATGTAGTAAGGTCATTTCACAGACCGGGAAGTTAGTCTTCTTTGTGATTCGTGCTGATAGTAAGAAAAAGGTCGTCTCCACATATGTGACCTATACACAGAGCCTATCTTTGCTACATAAGCAAGTGGACATAATCATGAAAGAGTACAGAGACATATTCTCCCCATCCACCAGGGTACTGACGCACCGCCAAGTCAAGCATCCAATTGATCTAACTCTCGGTGCACCTCTACCTAATGGACCAATTTATCATTGCTCGCTGATGGAAAATGATGAAATCAAGCATCATATCCAAGAGATTCTTCAAAAGTGGCACATCAGACCCATCTCCTCCCCTTGCAAAATTATGATTGTACTAGTGCAGAATAAATACGGGACATGACGACTTTGCATTGATTACATAGCATTAACAAAATCACAGTCAGGAACCAGTGCCCAATTCCCCGAAGTGATGACCTCCTTGACCAACTCAAGGGGGGCAAGTTCTTAAACAATATTGACCTAAAGTCTGGCTAACACCAGGTTCCCATCGAACTAACTGATGTATGGAAGACAACTTTCAAATCTAAAGAAGGTCTCTTTGAATGGTTGGTCACGCCCTTTTTCCTAACAAATGCACCAACAAATTTCATCAGGTTGATGGATGATGTATTGAGACCGTTCACTAACTCTTTTGTGGTGTTATATTTGGATGACATATTCATCTTCAATAGAACTTGGGAGGAGCACATGCAACATATTCAGCAGGTTTTGAGCACTCTGCAGCAGCACAAGCTATATGCCAACTTGGAAAAATGCTCCTTCGGCATGAACAGGGTCCAATACTTGAGCTAAATTTTTGATGAACATGGGGTACATGTGGATATAGCTAAGATCTAAGTCATACATGATTGGCTATACCCTACCACACTAACCGAGCTTCAAAGCTTCTTGGGACTTGCCAACTTCTACCGATGGTTCATGTTGGGATTCTCCCATATTGCATGGGCCCTCAACCAAGTGACCAAGGGTGGTGGAAAGGAAAATTTCATGTGGGGGAAGGAACAACAATGAGCATTTGATGATCTGAAGCATCACTTGTGCTCAGCTACAGTACTCTCTTTACTCGATTTGAAAAAATCATTCGAGATTGAGATTGACGCATCAGACTATGCTGTAGGTGTAGTTCTCACTTAGCATGGTCATCCGATAGCATACCATAGTGAAACACTCTCAGATACTATCTGGACATACCCCACCTATGACAAGGAAATGTATTCCATGGTACAAGTATGGTGTCAATGGAAACATTACATTCCGAGAAAGGAGACAATCATCCACACTGATCAAAAACCTCTACAATTCATACAGACACAAGGGAAGTTGCAGAACAACCGCCATCCGAAGTGGTCCACATACCTACATCAGTTCCATCTCAACATCAAGTATAATACAGGGAGAACAAATCATGTCATTGATTGCCTCAATCAACCTCCCGTGTCTACACTCACCACCATGCTCCATTCATGTGGGCATTAGGCCTTTGAATGGCCCCAACTTTATCAACAAGATCCTGACTTCACCAACACCTATCATCTCTTAGGTACAAGAAAGAATGTCATCGATTTTCACATTTAGGATGGACTATTATGCCATATGGGCCACCTTTGTGTTCCTTCAAGCAAGCGTGCAAAGATGATTTGGGAGGCTCACTACAGTCGAACAACAAGACATTTTGGCGTGGATAAAATTGTCGTCGTTCTACAAAAACATTTTTATTGGCCAAAACTTTGATAGGACATTAACAAGTATATCGGATCTTGCACTTCCTGTGCCATTTCCAAGCCAACCATCAAGAGTCGAGGCTTATACACCCCTCTTCCTACTCCTTAGAGGCCTTGGGAATCCATCCTGATGGATTACATGTCTGGCCTTAAGTCCACCAAGCAAGTAAATGATTGCATATTTGTGGTGGTTTATTGGTTTTCAAAGATTTCCATTCTCACAGCCTGCAAGAAGAGCATCACAGCGGCCAACACTACCAAGCTCTTCTTCGAACGAGTATGGGTCCATTTTGGGATACCATAGACCATCATCTCTGATTGGGACAACAGGTTCCTCAACACATTTTGGTCAAGTATTTGGTCACTGTTAGACACCAAGCTCACTAAATCCACTGCCTTCCACCCTCAAACCGATGGCCAGAAAGAGGTCTTCAATCGGATGATTATGCACATCCTATGCATGTATAACTCTAATAATCCACGTACATGGGATGAGAGGCTTCCCTATGTTCAACACAACTACAACATGGATATCCATATCTCCACCAGTCATAGCCCATTTCAGGTGGGGCTGGGATTCCAACCCTTGGGTCCCATTGATGTTGCACTACCTCTTGCAACCACACAGACATAATCTTCCCATGTTCAGTCTGAGGCCGACAAAGACACCAGATTTATTGATCATATTCAACACATCTACCAATAGGCCCATGAGATTTTGTAGAAATCCCATGCTAAGTACAAGCAATGCCATGATCAACACTGGGTACTGCACAAGTTTCAGGTGAGATATAAGGTGTGGTTACATTTGCAGAAACAATGCCTTACAGGACCCCATTGGAAGCTCTGTCCACTTCGCTACGGGCCTTACACTATCACCAAGGCTGTGGGAGATAATTCTTTTTAGCTCAACACTCCCCCCTTCCTTGGCTGGCACCCAGTGTTCAATGTGGACCTCCTCCAACCATATTTTCCACCATTATTGGACACCTCAGAGATCGCAGAATAGTTGACACCAATAGAGCTCAACCTTGACTACATGGAATAGGCATCCAATGATCAAATAGTGGACACACAAGTCAAGGGCACTCGCCAGGTGAGGATCCAACTTTATCGGGTTGTCAAGGCAGGGCAGTGCCTGCACCAAGGAAAATGGCTCACTCAGGGCCAAATTCAACAGAAATTTCCTCACATGATGGGGGAAATAAACGCAATGGAGACCATTTCTTCCTAAGGGGGGGGTGACTGATCGAGGTGAATATTGGTGGCCACCCACCTATTCCAACTCGCTCCTTTTGACAATTTTAGTTCAACACGTTCTTTTGTAATTCCTTGTAATTATGGGTTCTACACTTTCGGGGATGTTTGAAGCATTGCACAACTACTAGGTGGAGATTGGTGGCCACCCACCTAATCCAATAGGATTATTTTGGAAGTTTTCATGTCATTACATTTTTCTAAATTTCCAGGGCCATTTTGGGGCCCTAAACAATTTTTTTTTGGCTTGCCACAGTCAAATTGTAGACAGAGTTAGAGTTTGGAAGCATAATGTGTATTTCTCAAAAATACATTTCCAATGGTCTATCACGTGCCTAAAACAAAGGTTGTATGCAAAAGTTACGACCCCAGGAAGTTGAGGTGCCAACTTACCCATCGGGGCCCACATAATTTTTGGTGTTTCATCTCCTAGGGTTAGGTTTTTGGATGTCTAGGGTTTTGGCATTCATGAGAATTGTTAATAATGCCTATGGAGCCTCATTTTAATCATTCTTCTCAGACGGATGCACATAGAATCCACATCTCTTCTCAGAGATAACTACCACTATCCGAGCAAGTTGTTTTCAGTTCTGCAGTTTTACAGTTTCAACCTATTTTATTTATTCAATAGAAGTTATTGTTCACTGGATATCTGTTATTGTTCGCCGTATCTCTGTGTTATTGTATTCAGTTTGTTATTCATTTCATTTTCCTCATAAATCCAGGTCAATAATAGAACCTTTCAAATATTGTTTTCACAATTTGTAATGTAGCAACTATCACCCTTGATATATTCAAATTTGAAGGTTTAACAATTTAATCAAACCTGGAACTTGAAGCCTCAACTGTTATGGAGGGTGTGATTGTTCCTTTGAATGCACTGAATCCAAGATTACATCTTGGAAAAGGTCTCTAGTACTTTTTCTGCAAACACACTCATGTTTTGCTAGGTGATATAACTTAGATAGCATATACAAGTGCATACCTTTGAAACCTTGTAGCATCACCCAACTTGTCTTCCAATATGAAACTAGATACCATCTTGACAAGAATAGATTAGAAACTCAATCACAAGATTCAATGATTAGAACGGGATAGAAACTATAAAATTTCAACTTTGACCAAAAACTCAATTTGACCAGAAGTCAAACTTTGAATTTGACTAGTCAACCTTTGACTTTGACCAAAAATTCAAACCTGACACTTTTTCTAGATGAGAGTACCAAGAGGTGCGCTAGGATAGGGTGCACTAATATTTCAAGTAATTAGGTCAAACGTTTCATCATAAGTGCCCGAACAAAAGGGTTAGGGTTTGTTGCAGTCGCATAATCAGAAAAACTAGTTGTAGCTATAACTGGTGCCACAACGAGCTTAAAAATTAACTTCCCAATCTATCTTCCAGTGGTTAGACTGTCTAAATATAGTGTGGGCCCATAACCTATTAGAATTAAAGACATTTGCTCATTTTTCCATAGACAATATAGCAATATTGTCACCCAACCATAGGCACAAATGCCACCCCCAAGTACCTTAACCTTGATAGACAAAATAATTATGGTAGCAGACCAATAGCTAACCAAGGGTAGTTCGCCAAGCAAGAATAACTAAAAAACAAGAAGAAATCCCAAACCATAACCAAGAGAAATTCCAACCAAAATCCAAAATCCCAATTGCAGCAGCTGCAACCGCACTCCCTCTCCAAACTTGTGCACCAATAGTCTTATGCAGTTGTGAGAGTAAGAGTGAAAAATGAACTCTAGCACCCTCTATTTATACTGCTTTATCTCACTTGACTAGGCCAACTTCTCTTTCTAGAGGCTAATAAATCAATATTAAATATTATCTTGAGCCGACTTGTCTTCTGGAGTTATTATCCAACGTTTTAGGGTTTATCTTGCTTCCTAGAATATTCTAGTCTTGTCAAAGGTTACACGTGGAGGTTAATACCTACCGCGACTACCATAATATCAACATTAAATAGGATTGTGGTTCATTTTATTCAAGGTTACTACAAAAAACATCTGAAACTTTGGTATGAGCAATTGCACTATGTCCAAAATGCATACAACCGATCCTTGCACTCTTCCACCTAGAGTTCACCATTTGAGACATGTTTTGGGTATCTACCTAAGATTCCCTTGGACTTGAAATTGTTGGGTATGTGTTATATTATTTCATGTGTGTGTGTGGGTGTGTTAGATATGACAACTGCATATGACGATCCCTTGTATTAGTGCCTTGCTTGTGTCGTGTGCACCGGACGCTTTCCTAGGGGGGGGGCAGGTATGCTCCCCCCTGGTTACGTGCAGCGTTCAGGGCAGCGCCCCCAAAAAAAAATTTAGGCAGTTTTTGCTATTTTTAGCGGTTTTGTATATTAATATCGGATTAAGGGGTTAGGGTTTTGGTATCTACAGAATACCTAAAAACATTGTATATATTGTATAGTGAATGGTGAAATTCGATATAATGAATATAAGAAAGGTTTTCCCGGTTGAGGGTTTCCGGTATAAAATCTCTGTGTACTCTGTGTATGAGCCATTGATTAAATTTTGTTTTGCTTAAGAATCTATATGCATTTCTTTACTTCACAGGTTTAAAACTTACATGTGGTATCAAAGCTCGTTTTTGGCTTCAGAGGGACCCCTTTGTTTTTTAGGGTTTGGCTCGGTCTTGATAGATCAAGTTTATCTTGGGTCTGTGATAAACCTAGGTTTAGTGGGAGCTTTTGAAGTGGAAATTCAAGTATAGAAAGAGGAATGGCGAGCTCATCTAGAATCGAGATAGAGAAGTTCAATGATCAAAACTTTGAGCTATGGAAGCTAAATATGGAGGACCTTCTTGTAGACAAAGAACAATGGATCGTTGTGGATCCTGGTACACAGCCTACTAGTACACCGTCTACTAGCACACAAGCTACTGGTACACAACCTACTAGTACACAACCTACTAGTACACAAACTACCAGTACACCACCTACTGGTGTGTCGAAGGAAGATTGGGAGAAGTTGGACAGAAGAGCAAGGAGTACTATTCGACTCTGCCTAGCAGATTTGGTGTTGTTGAATGTCTCAAGAGAATCTACAGCCAAGGAACTATGGGATAAGTTGGGGAATTTGTATCAATCAAAGTCCCTGGTAAACAAGTTGTTTCTTTGAAAGAAGTTGTATCATCTTAGGATGGAAGATGGAGATTCTGTGACAGAACATCTAAATGCCTTTAATACTCTAGTAAGTCAACTTGGCTCTGTTAATATTATGATTTCAGAAGAATATAAGTGTATTACTTTGTTATGTTCTTTTCCAGACTCTTGGGATAATCTGGTTGTAGCAATAGGTAGTACCACTCAATCTACATTGAAGTATGAGAATGTAGTTGCATCCTTGTTATCTGAAGAGATGAGGTGAAAAATCATGGATGGTCATAGCACAGATGCTTTATTTGTAAGAGGTTGTACCCAAGATAGGAATCCTGGTAAGCCTTCGGGTTGGAGATCTAAATCTACAGCTAGATCTAAGTCTCCGAGAAAATATTTGAGGAAATGCTAGAGGTGTGGTAAAACAAGGCATTATAAGAAAGATTGCAAGTCTAAGAAGGTTGAAAAACCAAAGGGATCTGATAGTACCTCTTTCACATAGGCGAAAACCTCTACTAAAGAAGGAGGTGATGTTTACCTGGAATCTACAAGTACACATGCAAACCGTCATGTATGGTTGATCGACTCAAGTGCATCATACCATATGACTCCTCACGGGGAGTGGTTCTTTGAATATGAAAAATATGATGGTGGTGATGTATTCCTAGGAGATGTCTCGACAGCAAAAATCTCGGGACGTGGAAGAGTTAAGTTGCTGCTAAAATATGGAAGGATTATAACTCTCCCTGGGGTTTTTCACATTCCAAAACTAGCCAGGAGCTTAATATCTATAAGCAAGATGGAAGATGCAGGAGTGGATATTGTATTTGGAAAGGGAACTTTCAAGATGGTATGAGGAGCAATGGTGTTGATGAGGGGAGTTCGGTGTGGAACTCTGTACAAGTTGTTGGGAAGCACTTATACTAATGGGTGTAACAATTATGTTGTCCCTGAGCAGAGAAATGAAGGAGACAAGACCAATACTATCCCAGAAAAGAAGACCATGTTGTGGCATCAAACACTGGGGCATATTGGAGAAAAGGGACTTCAAACACTACACGGTAAAGGTATGGTTGAAGGTATGTCTAATTGCACTATGGATTTTGATTTTTTTGAACATTGCATATATGTTAAATAGAATCGAATAAGATTCCCATCTGGTGCTACAAGAGAAAAGGGAATATTAGAGTTGATACACAGTGATGTGTTTGGACCTGTTCCTGTTCCATCCCTAGGTAAATATGTGTATTATGTTTCATTCATAGATGATTTTTCAAGGAACACATGGATTTATT
>JZKD02S0960023.1:124577-139164 GCA_000966675.3 Picea glauca
GAAGAGTGATGGTGCCCGGATCTGTGTGCCTCTTCAGTCCCAACGTCATGTCTGGCTCTGGGCATTTCGGATAGAAGTTTACCACCACTTTCTGGTCCATCTCCACGCAAGCCTTGGTCACTGCATCCGATTCCAATCCCAATGCCTCTGATACTATCGCCAACATATTGCATGCCAAACCCATCAGGGCTTCGCTGTATTTCTCCACAATCTCCCTGCAAATACATCACTTACACAATTTAGTGTTCAATTAATATGAAACAAAGCTGAAATCAAATTATATGGAGGGGATGGACGAGGGTACCTCCAGCCATCGGGCTTGACAGGCCACCTACTGTAATCGCGCTGGTGAAGGGGATAGGAGAAGTAAGTGCAGATCTCTCTCCAGTCGAGGACGCTTTCGCCCTGGAGATGGCTGCTCACCACAAATCCTCCACGCTTTCCACCTCTCATGTCGTATTTGAGCTTCTCCTCTGCGGGGAGGGCGAAGAAGTCCTTGGAGAGCCGAGTCATGGAATCCACCAGCTCCTTGGGAACACCGTGATCAACCACCTGGAATATTCCCCATTCAGAACAGGCCTTGCTCACCTCGTCTATCACTCGGCCCCTCTCTGCCCCTTCGATACCAGAGAGGGAAATCACGGGAATGTCTTTGCTGAATTGGTTGTAAGCTACCTTGGGGCGCTCGTCCTCGTCTCGGATGAAGATGGACTGCAGGGACTTCGGTACCTCCGCCGTTACTAGGAAATCCGGTCGATCGCTTACCACGACTGATGTGGGTGCCATTGTTTACTAGCTGAGTACAAATTTGGCAGTAAGATTCGGAAAATCGAAGCTCTCAAAGTTCTCCAAGGGAGGAGAGAGTATGGGCAGAAGGAAAGAGGGCTTTCTCAACTGAGGGACACCAGGTGCTGTGAAGGATGGTGAGTTATAAAGGCGTCCAGAGAAGAATCAGGTAAGGAAGGAGATTTGAAGGGCAGTTGGAACTTGGAACAGCAACGTGTCTGTCTACCCAGCTACTACTACTTCACCAGACTTTCTTCTGGGTGGTGTGGAGGTTAGATAATCCATTCAAAGCATAAATGAAATGAATTTATGAAAACTCATGCCATTGACCTTACTCCAAACTAATGTAATGGGTAGGAAGATGGTCAATTTCTTCACGGGCCCACGGCTACCCTTAGTTTGAAAATTAGTTGCCATTACCATACTACATAGACTAAACGTCTATGCTTTTCATATTCCCACACCTAATCTTCCCTAGCTTGCGAGCGGCGCATACCTCGGCATGACGCTGTGCAGCCGGGTGCTTAGTGGGTGACTGTGTCCCGGGCGGCGCTATCTGTCGTGCCCAAAGGTTATCCAAATCTATCTCTACGTGTCGAATTAGCTGGGTTTAAATTTAAAATAGTTCTCTGGTGTTTGGTTTTCTTATTCTCTCATGCGATCTCCCCTTTCTATGGTGGGCGTTGTGTACTTCTTTATCGCCCCGAGACGCCGCCAGTGCTACCGAATACAGTGAAATGAATACAATACTTTGCTCTGCCGAGGAGCAATCCATCAAAGTACCGTAGGTCCAGTGGCTGCTTCACGGGGTTCATTGACTATATATGACTAGATACATTGTCCGGGTTGGAATAATGTCGAAATTGGTAGAATTTGTTATAGCTTGTTGTGTGCTTGATTATATTTGGAGAATGAGTAGTTTCAGAGCCACTTTTGTAGGGATCTGTTCAAAGGTTGTTTTGTATTTCAGCTGCTATATATGTATGTGATTCTTGGTGAATAATAATGAAGAGTGGTGAGTAGTTTTTGGCTCAGGGTTTCTTTGGTGTTAATCTCTGGTGGTTAATATGGTATCAAAGCTTGGTTAATGAAAATTTGAATAGATTTTGAAGGTATTGCAGAGAATAGGATTAAACTATTATTGATTTTTGTTGTTCACGTGAGCATCAGGTTAGTTCTGCTCAAGATTGTAGCCGTCATCAGATCGCATATGAAACCAAAGACTGAGTGAGCCGAGTCACCCTTTGTTGGGACACTTACATCGATGTTGGAAGAGCTATCTGTGGTTGAATCTGTTGGTGATTGTGTGGAAGGAGTAAGTGTTAGTGTTGAAGTGCTTCATTGTTAAGAAAGAGAATCATCTTTGTTGTGATGTGATGTGATGTGAAGAGAACCACGTGACGGGTGTTGTGTTGTGGAGGTTCGTCCCACGATCTAAAGAAACTTGTGTTTGTGAGGACGAATCACCACTGTGTGTGGAGTATCTGCGTGGATAACAACATGCCTTAGTGCGTGGACGGTGAGGAATCTCCCTTAGAAATTGAATCCCAAATAAATGAGATGCCATATGTCCGAGTGTTGCTGCCTATTTTGCAGAATAGTCACACTCGACTGATTGAGGATAGAATCGTGTGGAAGTTGGGTATCAGATCCCTTTCGCTGTAAGTGAAAATTGGAGTGTAGAGGTGGAGCTAATTGCTTCAAGAGAGACTATCCAGACTGAGGAGATCTTTGCAAGGAGGAGATCGTTGCCTGCTTATGTGGATCGGCGTGGGAGATCCCTAAAGAATCCGCGAAGGAGGCGTAGAGGTTCGAAAGGTTCCTGTAGTACTGACTAAAGAAGAGCAGTTGAAGGTGTCTGCATGGAAGAGGAAGGTAGTACATGTGAACAAGAATTTTGTTGGCAGTGTTGTTGTTTGCAGAAAGAATTGAGTCACCGTTAATTGAAGTAGTTGTGGCTGCATGAATTAATTGTTGGATCGTTGCATTCTTAGACTGCAAGGGAGTATATCATCACTGTTGGAAATGCCTGTTCGAAATTGAAACTACTTTGTACTTGATGTGGAAAGGAGTGGTAATAAACTTCTTGTTTGGCTCTGCGCATGATGCGCTTGAAGGAAAGAGAGAGAAGAAGAAAAAATAAAAATGCACCATGGGTCAACAAAGGAGAATCAAACACTGGTAGAGAGAGTTGAAGATCACAAGGAGAAAGAATCAAAGGGTAAGAACAACAAAAACGTATGGAGTGGTTCCAACTAAAGATTACATATTTGATGAGCAAAATGTGAAGTTGGACCCAATCAATGAAGAATTTGATGAAATATATGAAATATTGATGCCAAATTTGCCATTCTTCTCAGGTATAAATTATGATCCTTGAGCAACTGAAATGAAAAAATTACTATGGTTAGTAGATTTATTGCATTATGATCACGAAGTGTCGATTTCTATTATAAGAGAAGAGGTGCAACAACATTACAACTTATTATATCAACATTTGATGAAAACATCTTGTCTAGTATTTTGCATGAATTTGGTGAAGTAAGTAGTGCAAACATATTTTGGGATATTCTTGAAATGAAGAAGTGTGTTGGCACAGAGGTAGACCTAGGGTTCAACGCTTAACAACGCACCAACAAAACCCCAACTACCGGCCCTTTCGGCAACACCTGCGAAGTAGGAGAGGTCTCACCCGAGGTAGAAATAGGGGAGGTAGAAATAGGGGTGGTTACAGGACGCAGGTGTCTGTAACCAAGCTGGGACACATATCTGTGATAACAACACTTCCCAGAGTATTCTATTCACACTTAGAAGGTGGCATGCATTAGTTCATTAGCTTTATTAACATCACATAACGTATCCAAGAATAGATCTGGTGCAGTAATAACAAAGATTAAGCACTTCAACCACTTAGAACATAGCATTGAGTTAGATCTAGCATTCATTTACCCTTAACACAAGTAGAGCACTAAGAAACAACAGATCTATCTATCATACATTTAATAATCAAAGCACTGAGCAGATTCATAACATAAACAACATAGCACAAAACAAACCAAAAACACAAGATATACGTGGTTCACCCCAGTGTGGGCTACGTCCACCAACTGTTTGTCTTCTTTATTATTCGTCAATCTCTTACATTCATTTACTCATGTGCACTAAGCCACAGAGTCAAGCTTCGCATTAGACATGAGATATGCGCACTAAGCACCAGATCCTCCTTACAAAACTAGATCAAGGCACAAAGCCAATGCTCTATCAAGCATAGAGCCTTACTCACTTACATTCCCTTGCACAAAGCTTCTCAAGTTACTAGCACTTAGCTCTGAAGGCTTCTGACTACCTTTCTACAATACATTCTTACTTATTTATACTTTTACAATCCCTTACAATAAGACCTAATCATGGGTAAACCCCATGGGCCGACATCCCATAAACCCCATTACAAAAACCCTAAAGATACATTTACTAAGTCCACATAGTCCGCAAAATAAGTGAGATCTGTGATCTCAGCTCCGTCTGGGCGCTCCTTCCTCGAACAATATGTCGAAGTTCAAAAGTGGTTCAAACCTGACCAAGGTTTCCTCAAAACTTGGGCAAGGGCCAACAGGCCCCCAACACTCACCTCTGACTCGTCCTGAGTCACTTAGGTCTAGTCAATACTGCTTCGAAGGCCTCGGGCTTAACTTAAGTTGTCTCAACTTGTTGCTTCGCCTGAGCCTCCTGCTCAACGAGCTCCTGGATCGTCTACTCTGTAACATGCCCTTCCAGGCATTGTTCTACTGTTGCAACCACTTGGTCCAATTGCGAGCCTTGTCCATCAATCTCTTCGAACACCTTGCAACCTTCGTCCTGCACACATTGCAGCTTCTGTGTGACTTCCATTACCTTTCCCTGGAGGGCAGTGATTTGTTGTTGTACTGTGCACTGCTCCTAGGATCTTTTCATTCTTTCAACTGCGATGAGAAGCTTCATCTATGCCTGCACGGAAAATGCCTGCTGTTGTGCCTCCTGTAGTTGTGCTTCCATATTTCTTAGCTCTAGATCCTCAACGAGGCGTTCATATGTTTGTGCGCTTCAATAACTCAGTTGTTTTCACTCCGACGCGAGGGCTCTTATCCTTACTACAACGTTCTTAGCAGTTTCCTCCCTCTGGTCACGCACCTCTTGCGGGGTGCTCGGTACTTCTTGAGCCTCCAACTCTGTTATCCTGGATTTAAGTTGTTGTATAGTCTTAACGAGCTTCACTACTTGAGCCTCGACTGACTCATGTTCCTCCTATGCCAATCCTGGCATAGAGTGACATGCTTTACTCACTACCTCTTTGACCATGGGCTGCTCTGTGAGCAACTGCTCCTTTTCTCTCTATAGATGGGCTTTTTTCTCCTGGAGCATCGCCTGAAATTCTTCTCTCTCACTTTCATAGGCAGCTACATTGTATCGCACTACTCATAATTGTTCTAAGGCTTCATCTTTCTCTTGTTTCAAGGCTTCTATAGCCTTCTCCTTTTCTTCCTGGACTTTCTTAAGTTGAGCTTCCGTCACATCTGCAAGTCTTCTTAATTGGGTTGGTTCATCCCCTAATTCTGCAATCTGTGACGAGGAGGGCGTAGTAGGTACTGCGCGAACCAAACAAATAACTTCTTGTACTTCCTTCAATTCCTTCTTGACCCTTCCATATAGTTCTTCCTGCTTCGCTCCATATCTCTGCAAGATGTCTTCGGAAGTGTCCTCCATAGCACCGCGGACCATACTGATATCATCCTCTGTGAGTGTGGCCTCTAACTGGGGATTATTAGCGCACGTCTTCTTCCTTGCTGAGGGTTTCTTTGGAGAAACCTTCCTCTTATGTGGTGTTACTGTTCCAATGGGGGGGTCTGCAGGCGGTGTAGCTTCACCTCCTCCTTGCTCTTCTTCTCCTTCATTTCCTCCTCCCTGTCCTTCTGCCTCGTCTCCTCCTCCTCCTGGTGAGTCAGATCCATTATCCTCATAAGCATTGTCCTCCTCATCAGTCTCTATATCATGGAATTCCTCCTGCTTTTTCTTCTTCTTCGTCCCACTGGACTATCCGACATGCTCGACCTGGGTGACTATGGGGATTCCTATGGTGTCAGTGTCAGAGAGTTCTGCATCAACAATGGGTAAGAAGAATTCATTCGGCCACTCCTTCGTAATCTGTTCCATGTCTTCATATGTTAGCTTGTAGTATGACTGTAACTATTCTTGGTTCTCGTCTCTACGCGCAGTGATGTAAATGAAATGAGGATATGCGCAAAACTTTGCTATTGGTCGGTATTGGTGTAGGGTGCGCGGTGTCATGAATGGAAATGATTCAATGGAAACCTTTAGTTGCTGATAGTATGCATGAAACATGACATTGGACTGTCACTGCTTCGTCATATCATTGGTGTACAATAAGGTTGAAAACCTAGCGACCAACGGCTCCGAGGGTTCGATCTCTGGGAAGGTGGCTCCTTCAGGCATTTGCCAAGCGACAAATGTGATCAAAATGATCTGCCAGCTGTAATGGAATTTATATCCCAAATCCTAGGCTTCGCGACAATATTTCTCTAGTTCATTGACGAGGTAACTCGCCCATTTCATCTGCATGCTCTCCACACATTTTCCTGCGAGGTCCACCACGAACCCGGTGACCTGTGTGGGGCAGTTCTTCCTTACGAGCTTGCTAGCTATGAGTTGGCAAGCGAGGCGCACCGCACTATCCTATATAGAGGCTACCTTGTAACCTCGCTTTCCTTTTTTGACTTCTCCATAAGCTCCCTTGATGCACCATGCCAGGGATCGATCTGAGTCCTTCCCTGAATAAAACTGCTAAGGGTCAGGTTCATTCATGCTTAAGCCTGTGATCTGGCGGATCAACGTCGGATCCACAGTAATTCTTCGTTCGAGCCACAGGTATCTGCCATGATAGCATGACAGGAGGAGTTTAATGCAAGCATTAATCTCCTAATGGCGGCCAAAATGGGGAATCTTCATCACATTTAGCACAGTGGACTGCGTCGGTCCCTTAATCCATGGTTGGGAGACAAGACGAGGCTTCTTCCCAGTTGAATTCGTTAAGTAGCGGTGGGGCGCTAGCATAGCATAGTTCTTCCTATCTCCTAAATTGAAGTTGTTGTTCTTTAGTAGCGGGATCTGTCCTAGCTGCTCCCGACTACACGTATTCCCTTTGGAATGTACGTAGTGAATACAGTGTACTCAAAATCTCGTGGGATGTTGTCGCAGTTAACTGCGCCAACTAAAGGTGGGATATACTCTGGTAGGATGGATGAGATCTGCTTCACATTAGCTAGATCACTACGGTGCTTACTTTGTTGCTCAGTCATGGGGTTAACACGGACAGAACGACGTCCAGTCAAAGGGGAAGCCTGCAATCCCCTAGTTGATGATGTCTGGACACCTTCAGATAACAATTTGTCAGCCATTAACTACTTGAGGATTTCCTCGACAGACTTCTCTAATTCACTAGGTTCGCCCGACATTCTAACTTTTAAACAGACAGGTTGGGGTAGGCAAATGAATAAGCGAGGTAGACAAACAAACAATGATGTCTAGTTTCTGATAACACAACTCGACTCACAATCAATTCTCTTCTTGGTTCAGTTAATCATGGGTAGAAAAAAGTGGTCCCGACGCAGTGACCAACAAGTTAAATAAGCGGGGCCTCGTAACAGATTCTTCCAATGGCCAGGAATGCTTCCATCAATGTGAATCTGTCCGTTATGGCATGATATCAATGTCCAAAAGTGGTCCATCAACCCATAAATGCATTTTCTAACTGTTCCAGGGCGTCATTCTAACAGTCGGGGCGCCTCCAATTGTCATATAGCTTCTCCACGCCGAAGTCCCATTCTGCGCGGTCCTATTTTTCCAATGAGGTTCAAATTCTGCGAACCTGCCTCCTACGAGGTTCCAGTCTGGGAAGTCTTCCATCTGTTCTCTGTAGCTTCTTGTAGATTTTCCAACTTAGCTTTCTTTTTATTGAGCTTCATTTCCTTCTTTCCCGTGATTTGAGTCTCTCTAATTGTTTTTGGAATCCTCTTTCCATTCTTATTTGTATATTCCCCTAGCATAGTGACTTCACACTGTTGATGTGCCCTCAAAGGGTCTGAAGTCAATATCCATTCGCTTAATACTTCCTGGGTGGATATACTTCTTTCTTGAATGGATAGGTCCTTCAAACCTTCTTGCATTCTTTCAACCTTGATAGCTAGTTCTCTTGTCTTCTGTCCCTCCTGCGTTGTTACTTTGTTGCTTGGACTTATCCTCTCGTTCTTTTATTAGTCGACTTATTTTTTTAGCTATGAAATCCCATAGTTCTTGATTTTTCTTTTCTGTAGCTTCTTCCTCTTCTTTCCTTCTGATCCGATTCTTCTCAATCCAAGTCTTACCTAATAAAAGTGGGAAATGGGCGTTGTTCTCAACAAACTTAATGACTTCAAATTCTTCTTCAGACGATGTTCCATGAATAATAATAGGTACATTAGTAACTCTTCCACATAAGATTATCATGTTTCCCTTAAACAAGCCTATCATTCCCAATGAAGGTACCACAACAGGCTTTCCCAAAATTTCCCAAGTGTCTTCTGTCATAATATTCACTTGTGTTTCTTCATCCAGGACACAGTCTATGTCGAAGTCTTCTATTCTTTCGATATCTCTGGTAAACTGACATATTTGTGAACATCCATCGTTTCTTTCAACTGTAATAACATAGTCTGAGCTTTCTCTGATTATTTCTCTTTATGATCCTCTAACATGCCCTTAGTCTCTTGACTTCCTTCATAGTTTCTTTATCTCATGTTCATTTGTTCAACTTTATCAATCATCCTTGGACAATCCTTAACCTCATGACCAACAATCTTACAATAAAGACAAATAGGATTTGCGTCAGGGCATTCCTTAACAAGATGTCCCGGTCTTCTGCAATTATAGCACAATGTCAATCCTCTTTTCCTTTTAAATGTTCCCCAACCTTTTCTATACTGCACACTAGGATCACAGTGCTGGACCTACACTCTGCAAAAAGAATTTCTAGGTTCCTGAATCCACTTATTAGTCCAAAAATTATTTCTATGCATAGGAATAACATATCTTTCTTCATTTCTATTAACTTTATTCAGATCAACTCTTTCTTTCAACTGCACCCTAGCCTTCAGACTAGGACAGAACCTATTAAACATACTTAAATTCATGCTTTCGAAACAAAAAATTTCACTTATCTTTCTTTTATCAAAACACAAAGCTTTACCTCTTTTAAGATATTACCTCTTTTCTTCAGATCGGATTTCGTTCTTAGCACAGAGCTTTGCAAGTCAAGTATAGTACTGCGCACTTCAACAACATATATATGAAAAAAAATTCCCTTTTCTTTACTTAAGTTCCTAGCAATCACAGTTTCAGGTTCTAACAAAGGAACCATTTGTTGGCACAGGGGCAGATCCAGGGTTCAATTCTTAACAATGCACCAACAAAACCCCGACTACCATTCCTTTCGGCAACACCTGCGAAGAAGGCGAGGTCTCACCTGAGGCAGAAGCAGGGGGGGTTACACGACACAAGTGTCTGTAACTAAGCTAAGACATAGATCTATGATAACAACACTTCACAGAGTATTATCTTAACACTTAGAAGGTGAGATGCATTAGTTCATTAGCTTTATTAACATCACAAAATGTATCCAAGAATAGATCTGGCGTAGTAATAACAAATATTAAGTACTTCAACCACTTAGCACATAGCACTGAGTTGGATCTAACATTCATTTACCCTTAACACAAGTAAAGCACTAAGCAACAACATATCTATCTATCATACATAATAATCAAAGAATTGAGCAGATTCATAACATAAACAACATAGCACAAAGCAAACCAAAGACACAAAATATATGTGGTTCACCCCAGTGTGGGGCTACATCCACCAACTACTTCGTCTTCTTTATTATTCGTCAATCTCTTACATTCCTTTACTCCTATGCACTAAGCCACAGAGTCAAGCTTCACATTAGACAAGAGATCTGTGCACTAAGCACCAGATCCTCCTTCCAAAATTAGGTCAAGGCACAAAGCCAATGCTCTATCAAGCACATAACCTTACTCACTGGCATTCCTTTGCACAAAGCTTCTCAAGTTACTTGCACTTAGCTCTGAAGGATTCTGACTACCCTTCTACAATACATTCTTACTTATTTATACTTTTACAATCCCTTACAATAAGGCCTAATCATGGGTAAACCCCATGGGCCGACATCCCATAAACCCCATTACAAAAACCCTAAAGACCCCTTTATTGGGTCCACATAGCCCGCAAAATAAGTGAGATCTGCGATCTCAGCTCCACCTGGACACTCCTTCCTCAAACAATGTGTTGAAGTTCAAAAGTGGTCCAAAACCTGATCAAGGTTTCCTCAAAACTTGGTCGAGGACCAACAAAGTGGAGTGAGAATGTTGAAGTTGATGAAGGTATTGTTGTTGAAAATGGTGATTGTGTTGACATTCTCAAAACTAGAACAGAGAATGAAAATGATATTATTGAAGTTGCAATGATTAATGAAGAAAGTATGTATGTAGCTGACAGTAAAGTAGCATGTCATAGTAAGAAAATTCCATATGATACAATATTTAGTGATTTGGTGAATTCAACTGAGATTGATGATGGAGATGAATGTGTAATTATTGATGAACCCCTAGGTGAATCTTTGGTAAATTAGTTAAATATGATGATGAAAACTTTTCAAGTGAAGGTTGGTTCCAAATGCTGCAGGAGAAGAAACTTGTAGATGATTTGTTAAGTGGAAGAGTAACTTTGCTTGCAGATCAATTGTATGAGCAAGATGAAATTGAGTACAAAGACTGTAATGCATAAAAGAATGTGGATCAGGCAGAGGATAAATAAAGGGAGGAAACTCTCAACATAAAGGAAAATGAAGAGAACTCAAATTATAACAATTTTGTGAAGTTCATGAATGTTTCTTAGTGTGTAGATATTAACAACAACCAAGAAGAAGCAATCAAATTTAAAGATGAATTACAACTCCCCATAGAATGGATTGAAACATCATGTTATGATAGATCCTGCACATAAGTTACAACTGCAGATGGAGAATCAATGAATGTTGAAGACAACATGGACAATGTAGAAAGTGAAGAAGTTCATGGCATTCTAATGCATTGGAGCTCTGTAGAAATCAGATATTACTATGAGTTAATGTGGCAACAATTTACTAAACATGGCATAGATGAATGTAATGACAAAGTGCAACAACCCACTTATGAGAATTTTGAAGAATTTGCAAGCATTGAAGACAAACTTAGGATTTAAGTGTCTGAAGAAATGTTGAGGACAAAGAACAATAGTCAACAACCAAGATCAAGAAAGAAGAACTACACAAGAATGACAATAGAGCATAAAACAAGAGTTCAAGTGTTCCAGATTTGGAGCAAGAAATGCAAGAAGAAAAACGCGTACTATGTAACAACAAAGAAAGTAAAATTGAAGTAGAACATAGACAAGATAAAGAATATTTTGAGCAACAAGACAAGGAAGAAGCTCCATCATTATCTATCATCTAAAAAGGTCAAGGTAAAATTGTCATGTCATCTACTGTTTGTAAGCCTAGTTGAGACATAGACCAGTGGGCATGTCACTTGTGTTATTTTTGTTATGCTTTGTTGTAGAAAATCCAATTTCTCCATTAAAGGGGGGTGTTGGAATAATGCCGAAATTGGTAGAATTTGTTATAGGTTGTTGTGTGCCTGGTTATGTTTGGAGAATGAGTGGTTTCAGATCCACGTTTGTAGGGATTTGTTCAAAGGTTGTTATTTATTTCCGTTGCTATATATGTATGTGATTCTTGGTGAATTATAATGAAGAGTAGTGAGAAGTTGTTGGCACACAGTTTCTTTGGTGTTAATCTTTGGTTGTTAATAGTCCTTCCTTACGGGAGCCCGAAACCCCAAACATAACTCATTTATCCCATGCCTCAGTAAGGCCATTCATTATTATTAGTCCTTGCCTTCCCTAGAGATTACAGTTTTGGCCTCATCGTCAAAAGACTTTGACCAAGTATTGGTTTTGTTAACATAACCAAACTTTTTTAAATTTGTGTTTATTATTATTTTTTTCAAATAAAAGAAGTTTTTTAATTATTCCATATTTATATGCCAATTTTTTTATTCAACTATATGGGAGTGATGGGACTAAACACCTTTGGTGGTGAGATATTGTTCAACTATTGTTTTTATATTTCTCATAATGCAAAGATTAATTTTAAAAACAAATTTATATTTTATTTGTGATTGTTGACTTTAGAGGTTCACACTTCAGAATATCTAGAACAAGCAGTTCTCTACAGTCGAAGCCTTAGTCTAATCCCTAGTCTTCTAGTCATAGTTGATTCTTTACAATCGATGCCCTAGTCTATTATTCATTGTTGATGCTCTGCAGTGGATACTTTGTACCATTCCTTAGTCTTCTTTTCACTTCCTTGAAAGGAAAAGGGAAGGGGAGAAAGGAAATAAGGAAGGACCGTGTCGCCTTTCTGGAGATGTTGTTGCTAAACAAATATACCATGCTACTAAGAAAAGATACCATGAGGGGAAAAGAGCCTACTGCTGGCAGAACAAATAAGTATTCGTGATTGATTCCTTTTACTCTCCATGATTTCTATTAGAAGCACTACAATGGAGGGAATACCCACACAACAAGTGAAAAACTTAAATAGGGATTTTGAGTTAATTATCTAAATTATTACATGATAGAAACATATTCAATTACAAAAATGACACAATCTCTCTATTGGAAATACTAAGACAACTGAGAGGGGGGGGGGGGTGAATCAGTTGTTACTGTGCTTAAATTTTTGTATGCATATTGAGATATTATTAATTTTCTCCAAGTGATCATCAAGATTATGCAAGTCATGAACATCATAAATAATAAACTCAATCACACATATGATATAAACAGAGACATATATTCATGAGGAAACCCATAAAGCGAGAAAACCTCTTCTTCTTAAAATGATAGGCAGTCTTTTATGTTCTGTACATCATCTATCTTTGAGCACCAACTCAAAATGAGGCTACGACCTCTTCTTTAACAAGCTGCAACTTGTAGAGAGAACCAACCCTCTGATTTCTCTAGCACCCACTATGTAGTGTACCTTTTTAACTACCGAGGCTTTCAACCTCTCCTAACCAGTCTGTACACGGATTTTTACATAACTCATACTGGAATTATATAACCACATGAATTCAAGCAAAAATAATACATTTAACTCAGAGTAAAACATATGAATTACTGCTATATTCAACAAGCATTTAGCCTTATCATATTAATTCATATACATAGCGAAAAACATGATACATAAACAGCACGGTCATGCACAACATGATCAAAACATAATTCAAATACTTATCTTTTAATAGCTGTAGAAATCACCAACCAAGTGCAGGCCTTCCACGAACCTCCCAGCCTTAGACCACACTATTCATCAGCTCAACAGTGAGTCACCCCCGAGATGGGACCGAGCTCCACCCCAAGGCAAGGAATCCTAGGCTAGGCTGAGGTTACAGGGAAGACAACACAGAAATATCTGGAAGAATTCTTCCCAAAGATGCCATCTTACGCCCACTACTACCAGACTCTCATTCCCCACATGCCTGTTCTTCCCGGGAGTATACACCTTCACACGCATAGTCCATCGGTGCTAACCTCCTCTCTGGGTCTTGGCAACAGGCCGGATCAGGAAGTCTCAGAGTCTAAAGCTGGTGCTGGACACTCTCTAGAAGAAACCGCTTCCCAGCAAACTCCTTCACCTGGAAAGAGTTGATCACAAACCAACAAGCCTCACGCAGTCCAGTACTACGTGGCCACAACAAACACAGGGAAGATAGACACAGACTTCCCAAGAACTGGTTCAGCAGCCACAGGACACTCTCATGGTCAAGATTTCTGAACAGGGTTCCACGCACAAGCTCGCTCAACTTTTCCTGGGCAAACAAAGACTCTTTCTCAGGGTTTGACACAGACATATCAGTCATAGGGTCGCACGATGGTCCTCGACAAGAGTCGGGTTGGTCGTGCTGCTCAGAGCTCCGTACCTGCTCAGACAGTTCAGTGGAATGGGAAATTCGAACCCCCTCACGGCTCACTCTGGCCGTTTTATTCGCATGCACCAGGGTTGACACTTGTCACCCATGGAACTGCATGCGTTCCTCCCACCACTTGGGGATTCACGTGTCCTTCCAAAAAGGACTTAGGATAAAAACATAATATGCTCATGACTATTTGGAATTAATATTAAAATATTATTCCAGGCCTAAGCCCCCTAGGATTAGCCCCTAGGCTCAACACTTAGCCCCTTTCCCCACCTTCCAGCCCCTAGTTCCTTGCCCACTCTGTGGACGCTCAGTCCCCCATCACTCATTCATCATGGTCGGTCTGCACCTGGCGGTGTTTATATTTTTATTAATCATTCTACATACATACATGTACATCAGCAGGCTCCTGGCCTTCAACACTTAGGCTCCATGGCCTAACAAACACACAAGCCTACCAAATTATACAAAACATGGCTCACCAGCCTATAGACATGTTTACAATTCATTTCATATATCATGGTTTGCAACGGGGCTCGGCCTTGGGGACACTACAATCCCCTCTCCTTATTTTTGCACTGTCCTCAGTGCAACTTTACATAGCATCTGCAAGCTTTTCAAAATTTTCAAAAAGATGCGGGTACTCTGCCCGCATAACATCTGCATGCTCCCAT
>JZKD02S0960023.1:171712-182369 GCA_000966675.3 Picea glauca
GGAGGCTGGAGGATGTGTACTGACTCAAGGGAGATCAACAAAATAACCATCAAGTACAAATTTCCATTGCCAAGGATGGATGATCTGATGGATTGCTTGAGTGGAGAATTTTTTTTTTCGAAGATTGATTTGAAGAGTGGTTATCATCAGATTCGTATGAGAGAAGGTGATGAATGGAAGACAGCCTTTAAGACCAATGAAGGGTTGTATGAATGGATTTTTATGCCGTTTGGCTTAACAAATGCACCAAACACTTTTATGAGGTTGATGAATGAAGTCTTGAAGGATTTCATCGGAAAATTTGTTATTTTATATCTTGATGATATATTGATTTTCAACAGAACATAAGCTGAACACTTGAAACATTTGCCTACAGTGATGAAGAGGTTACAACAGGAGAAGCTACTGATAAACATGAAGAAATCCTCATTCATGAAGGCAAAGCTCATTTATTTGGGGTTTGTTATTTCTGTAGACAAGTTGAGGTAGATCCATATAAGGTGGAGGTGATTAAGAATTGGCCATCGCCAAAGAGTATCTTTGAAGTTCGAAGTTTTCACGGATTGGCTAGTTTCTATAGGAATTTCAATGGAATTAGTGCACCGATGATGGACACAGTGAAGAAAAGACATAAGTCTTTTCATTGGACAAAAGAAGCAAAAAAAAGCTTCAATTTGTTGAAAAGGAAAATCACGGAACAACCAATTTTGGTGTTGCCTGATTTCCAAAAGACATTTCAGGTAAAATGCGATGCAAGTGGATTTGCAATAGGGGCAGTTTTGAGTCAAGAAGATAGGCCAATAGCATACTTCAGCGAGAAGCTGAATGAAGCGAAAGTGAAATACTCCACGTATGACAAGGAGTTCGATGCTATTGTTCAAGCATTAAAGAAATGGAGACACTACTTGATTTCCAAGGAGTTTGTCTTATACAGTGATAATCATGCATTGCAATTTGTGACTCAACAGGAAAAGTTGAATCAAAGACATGTTAAATGGGTAGAATATATGCAAAATTTCACATTTGTAATTAAACATATTTCTGGTACTGCTAACAAAGTTGCTGATGCTTTGAGCAGGAAGTGTTTGCTATTGCAGGAGTTCAAAGTCAAAACATTGGGTTTTGATGATCTCAGGGACTTATACAGAGATGATTTAGATTTTGAGGAGGCGTATGAAGCAGCTGAGAATCCAGTTCTCAGAGATAAAAGCCAATGGGCAGAGTACATGATCCACGAAGGATTACTTTTTAAGGGTAATCAACTTTGTATTCCAAAATGCTCCATGAGGGAGAATTTGCTGAAGGAGAAACATAGTGGAGGATTGGCCGGACACTTCAGTCATGACAAGACATTCACAAAGTTGAACAAGTCATACTTTTGGCCAGG
This sequence comes from Picea glauca, assembly GCA_000966675.3. Taxonomy (NCBI): domain Eukaryota; kingdom Viridiplantae; phylum Streptophyta; class Pinopsida; order Pinales; family Pinaceae; genus Picea; species Picea glauca. Next base: position 173,100 of record JZKD02S0960023.1, read on the forward strand.
AATGCGATCATAGGTCAAGAGATTTGTGGACAGATGCAAATTTTGTCAACATTCGAAAGGAAAGAGGCAGAATGCAGGATTTTATCAACCATTACCCATACCTGAGAGGCTATGGGATGCAATCAGTATGGATTTCATATTGGGGTTGCCGAGGACACAAAGAGGGTTCGACTCAATCTTTGTGGTAGTGAATAGATTTTCCAATATGGCACACTTCATTCCATGTCAGAAAACCAGTGACGCAACACACATTGCGAACCTGTTTTTCAAAGAAGTCATTCAACTTCACGGCTTACCAAGGAGCATGGTTTCAGATCGAGACACTAAGTTCATAGGACATTTCTGGAGGACCTTATGGAAGAAGCTGGGAACTAACTTGTCGTTTAGTTCTGCTTATCATCCTCAAATGGATGGACAAATTGAAGAAGTGAACAGGAGTCTGGGAGACTTGCTGAGGAGCTTGGTGATAGAACACCACAACCAGTGGGACAACATATTACCACAGGTGGAGTTTGCTTATAATGAATCAGTAAACAGAAGCACCGGAAAAAGTCCATTTTAGATTGTCTATGGCATACAGCCAAGGGGAATTTCTGAATTGAGGGATTCAGAACAGACTGTGACTAGGAGCACTAGTGCAGAAGATTTCGCAGAGACGATGAAGGAAATTCACAACCAGGTGAAGGAGCGATTGCAGAGTTCAAGAAAGGAATATAAGCGGAGAGAAAAACAACACAGAAGACAAATTCAGTTTGAAGTTGGTGATTTGATTCTTGCACATTTGAGGAAGGAAAGGTTCCCAAGGGGAACATATAATAAATTGAAGATGAAGAAAATCGGACCATGTAAGGTCTTGAAGAAATTCAGAGCAAATGCTTATGAGATTGAATTAACCGGTGGGATCGGAATTTCTCCAATATTCAATGTCTTGGATTTGTACCCTTATAAAACTGAGGCAACAGAAGTAGGTGATGAACAACCAGAGATTCAGTGGAGAAAACAGATGCCAGTTGCAGAAAAGCCGCAGATGGAGAGCATACTGGATAAAAGGGTCAGCAAGAGGACCAGAAGAAAAGAATAATTTGAGTATTTGATCAAGTGGAAAGGCCATCTAGTTGAATATTCCAACTGGGAGAATGAAGCAGAGATCCAGAAGCATGGATGAACCGTGCGTGAGCTCATGGATAGGAGCCCATGAAAATTTTCAAGCAAGGGAGTATGATGAAGGAGCATCGCCAACAACAAGCGAGCGTGGGATAAGCGCCACCACATTTTGGCACATGATGGAACTTGTTTGAAAATATTTTGAAGTTAATGCGCCAAACATTTAATGAGATATTTAAGAAGGGGTGCACTTGTAATATTGTAAAGGACCTTGAGCGATCCGCTCTCATCCTTAGTAGGTAGAAGGCATTTATAGTAGTTAATGCAAGTAGATAGATTTTAATGTTTAGATTGACAGTTTTAGAGCACAAGAGGGAAACAAGATATAGACACCCTCATTGTGTATTGTAACATCATGAATGAAGCGGAAGATTATTGAGAGTATAGAGCATAGAAGAGAGAAGAGGCAGAGAGATGTGTAGGCGAATTCCATGTACAAAAGTTCTAGATTAATACAAAAAGACTTTGATTCAGACTCATGGTGTTAAAATATTCTCTGAGCATGCATTATTGAATGTTATTCTCATGAATGCTTTACTCTTTCTGTCATGCAATTGCTTTTATGCTATGTATGAGTGATTTCTTGTTAAAATGTTTGAAGTCTGAGAGGAGAGAAAGAGTAACGGAAATGAGTTTCAATTGTTTCTCTGTCTGAGCGAGAATTCCTGCAAGGAGTGTAGTAGAAGTTGTTCGCAAGGAGTGCGTCGACAAAAATTCTGGGTTGTGTCTCTGAAGGCTTAGATAGTTTTTATTTTGTTCTCACTTTCCTCAGAAGTGCAGTTAGGCACATGAGTCATGCAAGGTGTGCACAGANTTTCAATTGTTTCTCTGTCTGAGCGAGAATTCCTGCAAGGAGTGTAGTAGAAGTTGTTCGCAAGGAGTGCGTCGACAAAAATTCTGGGTTGTGTCTCTGAAGGCTCAGATAGTTTTTATTTTGTTCTCACTTTCCTCAGAAGTGCAGTTAGGCACATGAGTCATGCAAGGTGTGCACAGACCAAGCTTGAATTCAGGGTTTTGAAACCTGAGAGGTTGTTGGAGGACTGTTGTTGTAGGGTGTACGCAAATTCGAAGGGGTTCAACACTTAAGGCGTTTGAAGGTTTGTCACAAGGAGTGTGTGCATGAGTTTCCTGAAAGACTTGAAGTCGAGAGAAATCTCAGGAAGTAAAGGACCTTCGGTAATCGTCGAAGAGAAGCACAGGAAGTTTGTGCCTTGGAACATTGAGAAGGCGTCACAAGGTTGTGTTGCAGGCGATTAAGTTCCATGGAAAAAGACTTCAATGAAAAGTTACAGAAGTCCTTGAGAAGGAAGAGAAACAGATGGTTGGAAGTCACCATGGAGAATTCGTGAAGTCCCGCGAGCCATCAGATCTCGCAGAGTAGCAGGGGAGTTACGATGAGTGTTTTCAAAGGTTCAAGCTCAGGAGGGGCAGAGCCGTAGATCCAAGCCAACATGGGCCATTGGATTTACCCATGGATTTACATTTCGGGGTTTCGGGAGTTGAAGGACTAAAATCTTATTATCAAGAATCGCAAAATTGTGAAGTGCGAAGTCGCGAAGGGTTGAAAGGACTGTGTGGGGCCATAGAAGCCAGCAAGGTTGACAGGTGGCACACTATCGACGTGGGAGTCAATTTCGTTGACCACTTCGGGGTTTCATAAGTGAAGTCTCGAAGGCCTTGCATCAGGACTCGCAAAATCATGAGGTGCGAAGTCCCAAAACGATGAAAAGTCTAGTTGTGGGGTCAGCCTGGAACCGTGTCAGAGTTTGACATTTCAAGATTTCGGGAAGTAGAGCATCGGGATTTCGGGGTTCGTGGAGCAGAGTGTATGACATCGCAACTCACGAACTCGGGAAAGCCAAAAATCCAGATTTGATATCGGAGTTTCGGTGTTTCAGGGATTTAGGGGTTTGATCGACAAGACACTCGACCATAGGATTCGTGAATTCACGAAGTCTGATTTCCCAAAACGTGAAGGAGGAATCCCACGAGGTTTTGCTGTGGGTGCAGATTTCTTGAAAGGGAAATAGAAGAGCGATTGTCGAAAGCTCTTCGGGCCAAGGAGAGAAGAACGATCCTTTGTACGTGGACTTTCTGGCCTGCGGGTTGGGGAGGGCTGCGTCACTAGGATACCATAGGCCATAGTTCATCGTTCCTTTCAAATATTTGAATATTCTTTTGACAACTATCAAATGACTTTGTTTATGTGCAGACTGATACCTTCCTACCATTCCAACAGTATGCATTATGTTTGGACGAAATGTTGTGATGTACAATAGGATTCTATCATAGACCTATATGAAATTTGATCAACATCAGGTGAGTCATCATCCTTTCTTAGCTTGCATTCAGTGACCATAGGTGTGCTCACAGGTGTAGAATCTTCCATTTGAAACATTTTCAATATTTCTCTTAGATATTTCTCCTGAGAAAGAAATATTCCTTCAGACCTCTGAGTAATTTGCATACCAAGAAAATATGACAGTTCCCCTATCATAGACATTTCAAATTCAGACTGCACGACAGAAGCAAACCATTGTACCAATGAAGCATTATTACTTCCGAAGATGATGTCATCTACATAGACCAACACAATGAGCAAATCATTATCCTCTGTTTTGATATATAAATTGTTGTCAATTGTTCCTCTCTTGAACCGTTTGTCTTGAAGATATTTATCCATTTTGTAGTATCAGGCACGAGGAGCTTGTTTCAACCCATATAAGGCTTTCTTCAACTTGCAAAAAAAGTCAGGGTTATTTGAGAGTTGGAAACCTTCTAGTTGTTCCATATAGACTTCTTCTTTTAGATCTCCATTTAGAAAAGATGACTTGAGATCCATTTGATAGACTTTAAACTTTTTATGATAAGCATAGGCAAGAAACATTCTAATATCTTCTAATCTTGCTACGGGCGCAAATGTTTCATAAAAATCCAATCCTTTTATTTGAGCATACCCTTTGCAGACCAATATAGCCTTATTTCTTACAATATTTCCTTTCTCATTCATTTTATTCTTAAACACCCATTTGGATCTAATTACATTATTATCTGCAGGTCTAGAGACAAGCTCCCAAATATTGTTCTTTTCAATCTGATCCTGTTCCTCGTTCATTGATTTTAACCAATTTACAGCTTTACTGGCTTCATTAAAGTTCTTGGGTTCCACCATGGATATGAAGACTATATGTGATTGCTCGGTGTCTTTGATTATCCTTCTCCTAGTTTGTACACCTTTGTCTTTTTCACCAATTATCTGACTTGCAGGATGATTATTTTGAGTAAATCTGGAGGAAGGATTTGATGTTGTCTATTGATTTGAGTCTGCCTGAGTATTTGCATCTTCATCTAACTCAAAGTATTCTCTTTCTGATTCTTGGACCTATTCATCTTCAATTTCAACTATACCCTCTGTTTTTTATTCAACACTGCTTACATCTCGTACATGGATTTCTTCTTCAACTTTTATGTCAATACAATCAACCAATTTATGCAACCTCTTCTTGTAGCATCTATATCCTTTATTGTTTGTAGCATACCCTAAGAAGATACCTTCATCATTCCTGTCATCATATTTTCCAAGGTTTTCATTATTATTCTTTATGTAGCACTTACTCCCAAAGCCTTTGAAGTGTTTGATTGAAGCAGGTTTTCCATACCATAGTTCATAAGGTGTCTTGTTACTATGTGGTCTGATGTGAGCTTTGTTAAAAATATGGACTATTGTGTGTATTGCTTCTACCCAGTAGGTTTGACCAATGTTCTTCTCATTCATCATTGACTTGACCATTTGTTGAATTGTTCTATTTTGCCTCTAAACTACTCCATTTTGCTATGGAGATCTTGGAATTGTGTATTCTCTCTTGATCCCATGTTTATCATAGAATTCCTTGAAATCACTTGACATAAATTCTCCTCCTATGTCTGATCTTACTATCTTTAACCTGTTGCCTGTTTGATTCTCAGTTAAAGCCTTAAACATTTTAAATTTCTCAAATGCTTCATCTTTTTATTTGAGAAAAGCAACCCAAGTAAGTCTGGAGTAATGATCAATGATCAACATGAAATAGTTTTCCTTCCCTGTGCCTTCCTGTCTTGATGGTCCACATAAATCCATATGAACTAATTGGAGTGATTTCTCTATTGAAGTAGATCTCTTGGATTTAAATTGTATCCTGGCTAGCTTTCCTACTTGGCAGGGTTTACACAAAATCTCGTGGCTTTGATATTCTTGGAAGACTTTTACTGCCTCAAGATTTTTGAGCTTGATTAAATGGTCAAAGTTTAGATGTCCAAGTCTCCTATGTCATAAGCAACTTTCATTATGTTTTCTTAGATGACACTCTTCTCTATCTTCTTTCAACACATATACATTATTATCTGTCCTTATGCCTTTATCCACCACTTGTCCTGAGTTTACAGACTTTATCTTACAATATTTGGAAATTAACACCACTTCACATCCTCTGTCACACATTTGACTTACATTGAGCAAATTATGTTTCAGCCCATCTCTAAGCAGAACATCCTAGACTTTTCCTTTTCCATTACTTAAACTCACCATCCCTTTACCCTTGATTTTACCTGGTTCATCATTTCCAAAGGTCACATTTCCTATTTTTCTTTTACTTATAGACAAAAACTTATCCTTGTCTCCAGTCATGTGCTTGGAACATCCACTGTCTATATACCATGGGTCCTTTTGTTTTTGAGTTGAAAGTACTAAACCACAGTTTTCACTAACTTTCTTTTTCCATGTGCTGGCATTTCTAGCTAAGGGTTTTATCCTTGGATCTACTTTGTAATTCTTTAGATGATAGTTTACATCTTTGTGGCCAAAGTTATGATAGTTGTAGCATTAGATCTCATTGTTCAATAGGTAAAAGTGATTGGTGCAACTTTGTCTACTCATTGGCTATTTAGTGTTGAAATAATGTAACTACAAAGAGTATTCTTATTATTATTGATATATTATTCATAGGATCAATCCCCATTGTGGATTGATCGTGTCAGTTATTGTATTAGGACCAAATCCCTCTTTACGGATTGGTCAACAGAAAATTTTAATAGGCAGAATAAGAAGTTGGCCCCAACAGTTATTATTGAGACCCAGAAATATAATAAAGGTGGGTTTACCCACCCAGAGTGAGAAGTCGGCCTTGCGAGTGAAGACACTTCACACATGCCAGACTTGTATATATAGAGAGGCCAACGCCTCAATTTGACACACAACTCACTTGCTCATTTCTAAGAGGCATGTTTCTATTTACCAGTTAGAGAGAGGGAGAAGAGTGGCACATATTTTGGAGAGGACTTTCTGTATTGTTTTGAGTTATCTCTTGCCATTGTATTGGCAATTTATAATAAGGAAGTTTTTGCTGGGTTTTCTTCCCCTAGAGGGTTTCCCAGGATAAATGTTGTGTCTCTTGTGAATGTGTATTTCTAAGTGATCTTGTTCTTATGTTGTTGTTATCTATTGAAATGCAAAGAACTATAATAATGGCATAAACATTGTAGAATTCCTGCAGAAACCCCGATAGATCTAGAATTCTAGTTAAATTGAACACAAACAATTTGATGATATTCAAGAGATGAGAGAAATTTTTTGCTCCATAAATAAGAGAATTATATTAATAAAAAATGAATATACATGAGCAACCATCCTCAAAAAAGAAGAGAGGAGGTGAATATATAGAATTTCCAACATAAAAATTCTAGTCAAAAAAAGCTACAAATAACTAAAATAGGTGTCATAAGCTAAGGGAGATCACATAGTTTGACCTAGCCACTAAAGATACATGTCACACACTCACAAGATTCAAGTGATGCACATTAACTCACTTAATCTTACTTATCTGACAAGAGAAGTAGTTCCAACTCAGTTAACTGACCCAAAATAACAGTTACTAATAATAGTAAAGGAAAAAATCATTAATTAAGGAATAAATCTTCACTCAAACAGGAGGTGCGCATTCCCCAATAATGGATGAGTTTTTCATGGGGGATTTGGAATAAATCAAGTATAAATCAAGAAAAATCAAGAAAATCAAGAACCGAGAGTTGAGTCTTGATCTAAAATTAACAGTTTTCCCTAAAATCTAGGGATGAGGCGCCTTTCTTCTCTATGTGGCCAAATTAGGTGAAATAAAGTGTAAATGAATGTATTAACCAAGATCTAGGAGTCTAAGCTACGTATAAACTAATGTAATTTAGGGATATGCTACAACACCCCCCCTTAAGCCTAATTGTAATGACAAAAAAAAATTGAGTCCCGACAACTTGGCCATTTTAGGTACTCATTTCATAAAAGAATTCTTCATGAAAAGAGGAAAGACCGAAAACCTTGTGCGAAACCCCCCCCCCCCGCAAAAAAAAAAGGAAAAAAAAATGTTGAGTGGCCAAAAGTGACCTACTCAGTTGTCTCCACCACTCCAAGCATAGCTCTCAGTTCTAAAAATTTCTTTTGAGTGAAGGACTTGTTGAAGATGTTTGCAACCTGCTGCTTTGTGGGGCAATACTGCAGTGAAATGACTCTGTCATGGAACAACTCTCGGATGTAATGCATGTGAATCTTGATGTGCTTGGTCTTCTACCTCTGAACTGAGTCAATCAATATCTGAATGGACCCCTGATTGTCACAAAATATGACAGTCAGAAGTGGATACTGAATACCAAACTTGGAGAGAAGCCCCTACAACCAAACAACCCGTGTAGCTGCATTCACTGCACCTCTATACTCTGCCTCTACTGTAGATAAAGAAATCGTGGATTGCTTCTTTCTAGACCAATCGAATGGCCCTAAACCAAAGCTGAAAACATAACCAGAGGTGGACTTGTGGTCTGTACCATCGCCAGCCCAATCAGAATCTGTGTACCCAATCAATGAAAGTGGACAATCTACAGCATAAAAGATACCAAAACTGGGAGTACCTTTCACATATCTAAGGATTCTCTTTGCAGCTTTCCAGTGAATCTCATGAGGCTCCTGCATATATATGGAACAAACTCCTATTGCAAAAGAGATATGAGGTTGGGTGTGAGTAAGATACAAAAAACTCCCAACCAACTGTCAATACAGTGTACTATTCACCAAAGGTGTAGTAGCCGCATCCTCAAATCTGACCCCTGAAAGAAAGAGAGATGCTACTGGCTTGCATTCTGTCATTTGAAAGCGGACAAGTAGATCTGATGCATACTTAGACTGTGCCATCTTGATCCCTGAAGTAGACTGAGAAACTTCAAGACCAAGAAAGTAGTGTAACAGTCCCAAATCTATCATGGAAAATTGATCGTGCAATGTTGATTTTGCCGAATCAATAGCTGAAGTAAGGTTCCCTGTCATCAGTAAGTCATCTACATAAAGTACTATCAGCAAAAGGGAATCATCATGTTGTAGAAAATAAACATTTGTATCAGATTTGCATCGAATGAATCCAATGGAAAGCAGGAAAGAATCCATCTTTGTATACCAGGCTCTGGGAGCCTGTTTTAGGCCATACAAAGATTTTTTTAATCTGCAAACGAGGGAACAGTTCTGAATGTATCCCTGTGGCTGATCCATATAGATCTCCTCCTTGAGATATCCATGAATAAATTCACTCTTCACATCCATGTGGTGAACTTCCCATCTACGAGAAGCAACAATGGCCAAAACTAGTCGAATGGAGTCCATTTTTGCAACAGGTGCAAATGTCTCTGTGTAGTCTATGCCATGTACCTATGAGTATCCTTTTGCGACAAGTCGAGATTTTTACTTGTTGATATCACCATATGTAGAAATATTTGTTCAATATATCCATCGACATCGAACAAGCTTTCTTTCTTTCGGAAGTGGAACTAAGTGCCATGTGTTGTTGTCCATAAGAACAAAGTACTCTTCATCCATGGCAGCCTCCCAAAGTGGGTTTCCTGTAGCCTCAAAGTATGAATTTGGATCTGAACCAAGTGACATATAGAAATGTATGGGCAGAAAAGGTTCTGTGGCATCCAAGGCTTGAGGAGCCCCAAAAAACTATGATCTAGTCCTTCTTGTATCCGTAGGATCACCGACTAGTTCACCCGCATCTTGCAGGGTTTTCTCTGCCCAAGTTGGAAACTGAGTTGGAG
>JZKD02S0960023.1:211320-226394 GCA_000966675.3 Picea glauca
CTTTCCAAGGGAATCAACAACCGTCTGGGGGTAAAATCCTCAAGTTAACGCTTTTGTACCCCCTAATCTCGAACAACCGTATCCAGGTTCTATGAATCCTACTTGGGGTCCAAGTTTTCAGTCTAATGCTCCTTTCCAAGGAAACTTACCTAATCAACCAAATTATGTTGGTTATGCGGCTCAAAACCCTCCACAACCAAATCTGTCAGGACTATCTAACTATTTGCAGACTGCTTATGGTCCTACTAGTATACCTACGGGATTACCTCCTCAAAACTACCAGTGTCCTCAAGTGAATATACAGTTGCCTTTTCTTGCTACTTTGGATTTACCGGATTTATCTAGGATTTTGAATGATCCTATTTTTCATTCTCCTTACTGGCCCGTCATACCAACCAAATTATCATCTGACATTCCTAAGTTTGATGGTCGACCTGGAGAAGACCCATCAATTCTGTTGTTGTTCAAAGTAGGCCATCACATCATCTTCGTTCTTATTCTCATGATGATGTGCCCAACGTTTTTTGGGATTTTCCACATTCACCTTGTGCTCAGCCACATGCACGTCCTAACTCAACAGATTGATCTTACATCGGATAATCATCTGGATTTCTTCTCTCTCACATCATGGAGGAGGCCAAATACATTCCTAGCCCCTGTCCCAGGCTGGAACCATGAACCCTATATTAGGGGATTTCTCTCAAGTTTGTAAGTTGAGAGTAAGACTTCACATAGCTTCTATATTCCACATCTCGCAGGTTTGCAAGCTGGAGGATGTATCCTATAGCTGCATTCATCAATAATGTAGAAATGCGTCGTTCAAATTCCTTAGATCTACACAGATTTTGATTTCTCCCAACTTCTTATCATGTACCACCATAGGGTTGATCCATTCAGATTCCTCAACTGGTTCTATGATTCCTGCTTCCAACATTCTATCTAATTCAATTTTAATCTTTTGCTTATAATTGGGATTCGGTCTGTAAGGTCTTTGCTTGATAGGTCTTTCATCTGCTCTCAAGGGGATCTTCATTTCTCCCATGGGCCCTTTGATGCCCTTCATGTCTGTGAACTTGGTTGGAAACAAGTCCTCATATTAATGTAGTAGTTCTGTAATATTGCTAATAGTAGCATCATCCCAATAGTCTGCCACATTTTCTAACATAGATGTTTGCTCGGTTCTAGTATTAACCTTCTTAATTTTAATGGGTTGTCCAACAAAGGGTAATTCAATCCTGGGCCCTTCTATGTCTCTTTGTCTCTCAGTTTATAAAATGTTTACATCCCTCGGGTCATCATCCTCATCAGCATTAATATTGTAACAATCTTGTAACTGTTGAAGAGGCGCAACCCATTCATCTTTTTCTTGGTCAAGATGGGGGTTAGGTGCCTCCTCAAAGATCTTATATCTTATGATTTGTAAAGCCTGATCTACTGTGGGGTACTGAATTCCAAATAAGAAGGTAACTATAAAGTTCTGAGTCATACCGTACCATTATGTAGTGACGAATTGCAGTTCTTCTTGAAGATACTAGTTGATAGGCGTAATATCTATTGGAACAAATATTGAAATTTTGGCTTTTGGTAGCTTAGGAGGAAAAAATTTATAGTGTTTAGCTATCAAAAGTGCAGACTTTCAGTAGCTTAAATCTCAGGTTTCATATGCCCTTAGTTGTCGAACGTGTAGATGTGTTTTCACCCAGAAATCAAGTCATGAGGAGGCACAAAAAGAATGCAATAAACGACAATAAAATCGCTATAATAAGGTTTTACATAAATGCCACGTCACCATTTCCGGTTTTCAGCAGTCAAGGGTTTGGATGACATAAAGATTTTGACCATTTCTCCGTTTCCCTGAAACCCGAAAGCCGAAATTGGGGTTTCGAGACTTTCGGTGGCTTACAGCGCTCTGAAATCGCACTGTTAGCTGTCGAAAGCTAGAAATTTTGGTGGCTAAGATACCCTTGTTTTCGGTCTGTTAGCCACCGAAATTGCAAGTTTTTTCCAGTGACAAAAATGCCTTAGAAAAACTCAATTTTCTCAGTGGTGGAAAGGTCATTTTCTGCGTTCGAATAGTCGTTTGACATATACAGATCCTAAGATTTCCATTGGTGTCTTCGTGATTTTATTTGGATCTTGGAAAGCTAGTCAAAAGTGCCCCGAAAGATGAGGTTCGTTTTCAAAAATGTGGCGTTTTTTACTGTGCTGAGTCATCATTTTCAAATGACTATTCTGAGCGACTAGAGTATGATTTTGAGAAATGGTCAAGGGATTTTATGCCTAACACATCAGAGATCAATAGCCTCTCTCCGTTTTCCTACAAGTGTCACATATTGGGAGAATCAAATCCATCTCCGAGCCCTAATTTTTGGATCTCATATTTTCCTGTTTTGACACATGTTTGTAAAATGAAGATATGGGGAAAATGGAAACAGATCTCAAGGAAATGAGAGAGGTTTTTTATCAAAACAAAAATATGCACAAAATCATCTTTCACTTTATACACAACTATCATGATTCGAGAAATACAGAACCATAACCGTAGCCCCACTTTTCAGCAGTTTGGCCCATTTTCTATGGCAGAAAGTTTCCGAAATTGATGGTAATTGTTGTTATCTTTTGGGAAGAAATTCAACCTCTTAGGGAGGATTTCGACCTCAATACCTACATGAGATACCTGTTCATTTATAGAGGTATTTCTTTTGTAATTTGAATCATTTTTCAGTTATTCGAAAGGGGGTAGAAGACTTATATTATTGTATCTTCTTGAAGAGGAAAAGGGGGGAACAACCTGAGGGCCGTTTGGAGGCTGGGTTTGTAATGCATTCCTTTTCAACAAATATAGAACAGAATGCCAAGAGATTCTACACCTTGTCACTGTCTAATTCTATGTTTTTCCTGTGTTATTGTTTCTGAAGTTTTCATTACTTCTCTTTCTTTCTTCCATTCGATAATTCAACTTGTAATGGTTACAATTCAGTGATACTTCTACTGTAGCTAATTTAAAGCATTCCTTAAAGTGCAGTTTTTCCTCTGTTTTGCTGTGAGTAGAACAAGACCTGCATCTTAAGTGTTTTTCCTTATTTACAATTTTTATTTGTTCATAGATTTTCCTCTGTCTTGCTATGAGTGAGACAAGACCTGTGTTCAGATATTTGAAGTTTGGTGTTATTTCTTCTATTGAAAGGAAGACTAGATTTATCAGAATTAGATACCTGGCTTTTTCTTTCAGTTTTGTTCATCCCCTATCTTCTATCCATCCTCGTGATTTTGAAATGAATTTAGCAGATGAGGTCATGCCTCTTCGTTTCTAATCTATAAATGAGTGAAAGGCATGTTTCAGACCTAGTTCTAGAAGCCTCCTATGACTGATCAATCAACAAAATTTATTTCATTTAAAATGTGCTAAGGCTTGGCTCTATTACAACCTAGAACCAACTCTTGTGACAACATTTTATGGCGTCGTTGTTGGGGATAGAGGAACGAAGATATCTTCCCTGGGATATGACAACAATTTAGAGCTATTCCTTGATGGTGAATAAGGGATAGGGATTCAATTGGCTATGATCATTCACTTGGTGACTCCTTGGTTCGAAGACTCTACATGATTCACTGGTGACTCCACTGGTCTCAAAATGTCGAATTCGTTCGTTGCTCGGATTGCTGCAAGGTTTGTTCCTCTGGACTTTACAAATGTTTATGGTTTTCCAAACACTATTCCAGACATTAAAATCTGGGAAGATGTCCTTCCTAAATTTGGAGGATATGGACGATAATCCTGCTCAACACTTGCTTGAATTCCACAAGCTCATGGATGAATTAAATGTACATCATGAAGATGTCCTCATTAAGTTGTTTATGTTTTCGTTGGAAAGAGATGCTAGACTCTGGTATAAATCTTTACTTCATTCCAGTATTCCTTCATTGAAATATTTTCACACACTTTTTCATCAACATTGTAAGAGGATATATTTAGCTGAAATCCTTTTTAAAGATTGTTGTAATATAGAATTCATAAGACAAAAAGATCAAACAAATCCTCTTGAAGAGGAGGAAGGAATATCAGAAATTTCTCAAGTTGATGAAGATGACCAGTATGAAGAAGAGTTGGTTGATAAAGAAGCATGATATCATAGCTCTTATGATCATATTCGAGAAGAAGATATTCAACATCACGGTCAACCTGCAGAAGAGAAAGAAAATAATTTTTTTTTTATCCATAAAATACATAGACCACCTTCTCCTTTGACTGAAGAAGAAATAGATCTTCTCTTGCATAGTCATGTTGCAGCCCCTGCTTACACAGATTTGCAGTGTATACACATTCCCATATATGAGAGTCAGACTTCTTCCATTTATGAAAATGTAAATCTGATTTTAAATAATGACAATCATGTGTTTGATGAAACCTCACAGGAAATTAATGAACCTATTTATGATGATGATTTCCAGCCAGGAAATCAACTGGTAAGCCTTGTTTTGTTTCATGAAGATGACAGGACTGTCACATTTAATATTCTTGAAGGAAGTTTGTTGTTCAAGGATGTTTTAAACTGTGATTTGGAGGAGTATAAATCTGAGATAGAAAGCATGCCAGAGAAAGGATCAGAGTTTATCACAATTGATGTCACGAGCATTTGTCTAACTGATGACCCTCCTAAGTTATCTGTTGAACCTAAATATGATGAGTATAGTGATGATTATTACATTGTTTATGTAGAACAACTTGCGACAGATTTTTCATGGACGGATGATGGTCTTCAGACAAGATTGTGCCATGATTTTGGAGATTCCATTGCAAATGATCTTGAAGGGTGCTCAGATATTCTCTTTGAGAATGATCGTGAGCATTATAAATCAGAACATAGAGTAGTCTTGGATGTTTTAAAACCTCAGGACCATATATTTTTCCAAGATCCTTTTGCTGACCTTTTAGATTTATTTAATGGAGGAACATGCTATGTCATGGATACTTTTTCATAGGAATCGAGGAAAAGTTTGAAAATTCATGATCAAAAGAATTTCAGATGGAAGTTGTTAGTTTCCTTTTTCAGCCTGCTCAAATAAAGCATGAGCAGATTTCAAATAAGTAGACAGTTTTTGGATTGGCTTCACTGACATTTTTGTATCTTTTGATTCAGTGGAAATTTCTTGTAGTTAGAGTAGGTGATGTATATAAATAAGCTTGACTTTGAGCATTAGAGTACAATAGTAGTTTTGAGTACGTTTCCAGTTCAGTTTGACATCCTGTATGGTTTTGATTTAAGACATTATGACTCCATAGCCCAATGAATGCATAAGTGTTTTTTTTTTTGGAAAGGTGCAAGCAAAGTGACAGGGTTCAACGTTTGATAAGGATAATTTTAGGTCACCCAATGGATGAAGGCACTTTGTCTATTGTTCTTGGCACTTTGCAGGAAAGCACCATCCCTAGATGGAGTCTATGTTGGAACAAATATTGAAATTTTGGCTTTCAGTAGCTTAGGAGGAAAAAAATTATAGTGTTTGGCTACCGAAAGTGCAGACTTTCGGTAGCTTAAGTCTCAAGTTTCATATGCCCTTAGCTGCCGAAAGTGTAGATGTGTTTTCACCTAGAAATAAATTCATGAGGAGGCATGAAAAGAAAGCAATAAATGGAAATAAAATCGCTATAATAAGGTTTTACATAAATGCCACATCACCATTTCGGGTTTTCGGTAGTCAGGGGTTTGGCCGACATAAAGATTTTGACCATTGCTCTGTTTCCCTGAAAGCCGAAAGACGAAATTGGGGTTTTGGGACTTTCGGTGGCTTACAACACTCTGAAATCACATTGTTATCTGTCAAACGCCAGAACTTTCGGTGGCTAAGATACCCCTGTTTTCAGCATGTTAGCCACCGAAATCACATATTTTTTCCAGTGACAAAACTGCCTTAGAAAAACTCAATTTCCTCAGCTGCGGAGAGGTTGTTTCCCACGTTCGAATACTTGATCAACATCTAAAGATCTTAATATTTCTAGTGGTGTCTTCATAATTTCATTTGGATATTGGGAAGGCAGTCAAAATTCCCCCGAAAGATGAGGTTCATTTTCAGAAATGTGGCATTTTTTACTGTGCAAAGTCATCATTTTCAAATGATGATTCTCAGTGACTGGAGTATAATTTTGAGAAACGGTCAGAGGATTTTGTGCCTAACACATCAAATATCAATAGGCTCTCTCCGTTTTCCTATAGGTGTCACATATTGGGAGAATCAAATCCATCTCCGAGCCCTAATTTTCAGATCTCATATTTTCCTGTTTTGACACATGTTTGTAAAATGAATATCTGGGGAAAATGGAAACGGATCTCAGAGAACTGAGAGAGGTTTTTTCTCAAAAGAAAAAGATACACAAAAGCCTCTTTCAGTTTATACACAACTATCACGATTCGAATGATACATAACCATAACCTCAACCCTCGTTTTCAGCAGTTTGGCCCATTTTCTATGGCAGAAAGTTTCTAAAATTGATGGTAACTATTGTTATATTTTGGGAGGAAATTCGACCTCCTAGGGAGGATTTTGACCTTAATAACTACATGATATATCTGTTCATTTCTAGAGGGATTTATTTTGTAATTCGAATCATTTTTCGGTTATTCGAAAGGGGGTAGAACACTTATATTATTGTATCTTTTTGAAGAGGAAAAGGGGGGAACAACCCGAGGGATTTTTGGAGGCTGGGTTTGTAATGAATTCATTTTTAGCAAATATAGAACATAATGTCAAGAGATTCTACACCTTGTCATTGTCTAATTCTGTCTTCTTCCTGTGTTATTGTTTCCGAAGTTTTCATTACTTCTCTTTCTTCCTTCCATTCATTAATTCAACTTATAATGGTTACAATTCAGTGATACTTCTATTGTAGCTAATTTAAAGCATTCCTTAAAGTACAATTTTTCCTCTGTTTTGCTGTGAGTAGAACAAGACCTGCATCTTAAGTGTTTTGCCTTATTTACAAGTCTTATTTGTTCATATATTTTCCTCTGTCTTTCTATGAGTGAGACAAGACCCGTGTTCAGATATTTGAAGTTTGGTGTTATTTCTTCTATTGAAAGGAAGACCAGATTTATCAGAATTAGATACCTGGCTTTTTATTTCAGTTTTTTTCATCCCTTATCTTCTATCCATCCTCATGATTTTGAAATGAATTTAGAAGATGAGGTCATGCCTCTTTATTTTTGATCTATAAATGAGTGAAAGGTCTGTTTTAGACCTAGTTCTAGAAGCCTCCTATGACTGATCAATCAACAAAATTTATTGCATTTAAAATGTGCTAAGGCTTGGCTCTATTATAGCCTAGAACCAACTCTTGCGACAATAGTATCCAAGGTGTTAATGAACTTGTGCACCCAGTGGCCTTTAGGATTACTGCTCCATGCTTCCTCATAACTTTGCACATGGTCCTTAAGACAACTCTGACCTATGTATCGAACTTCGCATCCTTCAGCCTGATCTGAGAAGCGCACTGTCAACAAGGTGCAACTTTGTACCCACTCTGCAATGTTCTTTTTATGTGTTCCCCACTATCTAGCTGGTGTATCTTTCAAGGATTCATCCAATGCCAACATCCTCTGTTGTACTGGTACAATTCTCTCAAATTCAGCTATAAATGTCTCTAAATGATTCAAACCATCAAAAGTAGGAAGATTGCTTACTTTTGTGCCAATCCAACGAACTATTCTGGTCAATCTGGCACATCGCCATGTAGAGATTTCGTACATTTTGTTCTGCCAGTTTTGCAATGATTCCTCTGAATCTGATGAACATGTACTTTCACTTCACCAACTGAGGTTTCCATCTGTTGTAGGATTAATGTAATCCTATTGTCTTGCTATCAGTTTGTAGATGTTCTCTAGCTAGTAGGCGCGGTCTTCTTCTCTTATGGGTTTTGTGTATCTACGACCTTCATCAAGATCAAGAGGTGCAATGAACTTGAGGCCATTACCCTTAAATGTCATTCTTCTCTTCTTTAGGTCAACAACAGTCGAATTGTTGAAAGCCCAATCAATTCCTAACATCACAGGATAAGGACATCTATCATCAACAATCTCAATCACTTCGAAGTCTACAAATGTCCTTACCCCATCAATATATACATGGACATGCTCTAGTCTTCCAAAGGGGCTCATCGCCTACTAATTACTCATCCTAAGCCTGATAGGAGAGTAAATCAATCTAGGTTTTCCCATTAGTGCCCAAGTCTGCTTTGTCATGACATTTACTTCTGATCCCAATTCAAGGACCACATAGTCCATGTCGTAGTCTCCAATCTGAGTGCTAAGGTGTAATTCCTTGTTTGTCCTTCTTTTCCTTAATACTTGATTCACAACTCTACTTAGTATAGGGTCTATTCTTCCAATTTTGTATTGTCTTACTAGGTGTTGTAATTCTTGCACAACTTTTTCATCTTTAATCAAATTGATACAAGTGTATAAGAAGTCCATGAGCTTGCTTACCTCTTTTCCTTGTTTAGCTAAGACAGACTGATCCAACGCTGGCGACATTTCACATTCCTTTACTTCTGGTTGTGCCCTAGAAGAAGAAGCTTGTTCTCCTACAAATTATTTCCTTGCTTCCTCGAAAGTATGCCTCTCTCTCCTTGGATCAAACGATTATGCCTTCTCTCCAGCTCTTCTGATCCTTGATCCTTCTATAGTATTTCCTAGAGTCACCCTATCTTCTCCTCTAAAAATTCCTCCTCTAGTAATGACAACGAATCTGGGGTCCTCAACACGAGGTTCTGCTGATATTAATTGGACTTGTTGGTTTCCTCCTCATCTCTCCTGAAGTTTAGCTAACAACACTGGACACTCTTCACATGATCAAATGAATTACAGTAGTTGCAAGTAGTACAAGGGTTATAAAAATCCCTTGCCAAATGTCCTGGTTGTGCACAGTTATAGCAAATGATCTGACCTATACCTTGATCCATACCTCCTCCTCTTCTTCTTCCTCTAAATCCACCACGGGGGTTGAAGTTTCCTCTTCCTGGGGATTTGAATTGCACATTATTTCCTTCTTGCTGAGCTTCTCCATAAATTCTATATGTATCCCTTTATCTTTCATGCATGAGATCGTAAGCCCTACAATCCTTCTCAGCATGCCCCACAAATTTATAGAATGTAAAGTAAACATTGGTAGGTATCTGGACATATTTTTGCATGTAATAACGTTCTCTTGGGTAGTGCCTAGTTCTACATACATCGCACCAGGGTACAATATAATGATTCAATGGGTTAGGTGATCCAGAGGCCAAGTATTCATGGAATAGGGGACAATTCTTTGTCATGGCCCTCTAATTTGCATCTGATGCACTAGATATCTTCTCTTTTCTCTTTTCCTTTATCTTTCTTCATATCCTCCACCTGTAAAGATAAACTAGTTATCTGATTTGAAATTTGGCTCATACCTGGACTAAATTATTCTATAGGGGATGCTTCTAATTTCATGGCGATCTCCAATGATTCAGCCTGCGAAGCGACTTTCTATTGCATAAGAGGAACTCTGATATGTGGTAGGAGAACAATAATGAATAATTCTTTGTGTTGTTCATCTAGAATTTGAAAACTTAAATGGCCTGTCAAGGTCATAAACCTTTGATTGAACTCCCAAACAGGATCAATTACCTTCTTCTTGATCTCCTTCAATTATGTAATACACTGTGACTCCGACTTAGGCTTCTTTAACTCTGCAGTCAAAGAAATCTTAATGTCATTCCGCGGTTTAGGCTATCCGGGTCCTGAAGAAAACTTCATATACCAGCTCAGTTCGCGATCCCTCAAGGTAGTACTGAACTAAGATCTCTTAACAGATTCATCAGTAACTTGCTTGATGCTCCATACAACTTCGCATAAGAACCGGTGCTGATCTGTATCCTCAAAATTCAAATCCATCTCCTTTGAAAATGGGTAACCTCATTTCATCTGGCATAGATCTTCTTTGGTTTCTTGACTGAGTATGTACTAAACTACTTGTAACAGTACTATGATTGCTATGACTACTCTGGTTACTTAATACTGTTAAAACAACATGAGGAGTAATAGTACTTATTTCAACAGTAGGCGCAGTTCCTGAAGTTTTTGGTTCTCCCCGATGAAGTTCCTTAGCCTTTACTTCTTCCGTTCTTGCGGACTCTGAATACTCTTCGTTTGTTAGATCTACTTCTTCTCCACTGTAGAATCCCTCATCTCCGTAATTATGCTTAAATAGATTCGCAAGAGGAACCTCTCTAAACAATCTCCCACTGCGCATGATTCCAACCTCTATGTCACTGTCGCTGTCCGAATTCTTGAACATTAGCTTCACTATATCTTCAGAATATTCTTCTCATGTAAGAACTTTCCTCTGGGTCCCTTAAAGAAATACCTCTCTGCTTGACTATATGATTCCACTCTATCAATAACAAACTCAGTAAGGTATCCTCCAATGGTGATATCAAACCATAGATCCACTGCCCAAGACACAACGTTATCGACTCTCTTGACTCTCTTGATCAGCGTTGTTGTCCAAACCACGGGTGGTCTAGATCTGATCTCAAATTGAGTATTTGGTAATCTGGATAACCACTCGTATAACTCCTTATGAATTCCTTCAAAGAAAATCTCATGTATGTCGGTAAAGATGTACCTTCCCAACCAATCTTTTGTACTAATGTTAGGATTCTTGTTCTGAGCTTCGACGAAGTCCTTCTCTTGTTCTTCTATCCACATCTGAATCTTTGTCTTTGATGGAAACCAACTTGACATTCCCTCAAGAAGATCTCAGTCCTGACAACGGAACCATTTGTTGGCACAGGGGCAGACCCATGGTTCAACTCTAACAACGCACCAACAAACCCTAACTACTGGACCTTTCGACAACACCTGCGGAGCAGATGCAATCTCACCCGAAGTAGCAATAGGGGGTTGCAGGACACAGGTGTCTACAACCAAAGGAAATGCAAAGTGATTCCAAAACACAACGTCAAACAATCTAGATATTCTTTACCACTCTTAAGCTTACTTCGCAAAGTTATATCTCTGATCTAACACAACAATGCAGTAACAATATATCAGATGACAAATAACACAACATCAACCATAAAGACAATAAGATATACGTGGTTCACCCTCTCCCTAGGGCTACATCCACAGAACTGTGTTTCTTGATATATTAGATGAAAACATACAATTCTATCTGCGCACTTAGCTACATATCTTCTCTCTTTCTCTTCCCTCCCTATGCACCCAATTGCAAGGTTGATCTTCGCACCCAACTGAAGATCTAGAATATAGACTCAATATTTCTCTCAACAACAATGATCAATCATGAACAACAACCAACACTAACCAACGAACGACCCTCTCGACTGTTCTAGACCTTCATTTATACATTACACGACTCTCAGACAACCTTAGACCGAAGCCTAGGTGTCAAAACCCTAGGTCCACTTGCCCGTGTTTTCAGGGCTTCACCAACCTGTACCTCCTTCTTTTCCGCAAGGTGGTCCAACGCACACGTTGGTGTATTTTTCCGCTTGTTGAGTTGTCCACGGTCCGTCTTCTTTGATGCTTTATCTTCCTTGATCTTCTCTTCCAATGGATATATTTTCCTTTACTTTTCTCCTTCTTTAACCACTTTGACCCTTCCTTGGTTTACGTGCCTTCCACGCAGTATATACTTCGTCTTTCTTCCTTAATCTTCGCTTCCTTACATAACCAAGGGCCAACGATCACAGTGTCAAGTGTAGAAGGGATTGCGCACTGACTTATACATGGTGTTTGATTCACCTCTTTTTCCATGTCTTCATGCTCCATAACATCAATAATTCTTACTGTCTTTGTTATGCTTCCATCCCATGCTTCATTCTCCACAAACTGAACATTGCGATTGATTATGAATTTTCTTGCGACAGGGTCATACAGCTTGTATCCTTTTGTTTCTTCAGAATACCCAACAAATGCACATTTCTTTCATTTGTTATCTAGCTTCTTTCTCACCTCATCGGGAACATGTGCGTATGTGACACAACAAAAAACTTTTAATTGCGCCACATTATGCTTCATATCTTTCCAGGCTTCTTGAGGAACTCTATTCTTCACACTCTTTGTTGGACATTTGTTCATGATGTATATTGCAGTTGCTACTGCCTCAGCCCAATACTCATTTGACAAGTTTTTTGTTGTCAACATACTACACACCATTTTCATGATGGTTCTGTTCTTTCTTTCTATGACACCATTCTGCTGTGGTGTACACTGCGCGGTAAATTACTTGTAGATTCCATGCAATTTACAAAAGTTTTGAAATTCTCTTGAGATATATTTTCCTCCTCTATCAGTTCTTAGACACTTGATGTAATAACCACTATGCTTCTCCATAAGTGATTTAAACTATTGAAAACAACCCAATGTATCAGATTTATGCTTTAGGAAATAAATCCATGTTTTTCTTAGAAATCATCAATAAATGTCAGAAAATATGTTTTGCCTCCTATATAAGGTGTTTGCATTGGTCCACAAATGTCTGAATGTACAATTTCCAGTGGAGCTTTTTCTCTATATGACTTTTCAAATGGAAATGATTCTCTATGTTGCTTTCCAAATATGCATCCTTCACGTATCCTTTCTGGTTTTTCAATCAATGGAAAACCTTTTACCATATCTTTTGTGTGTAGCAATTTCAAACCTCCATAGTTTAAATGACTGAATATGAAATGCCATAGCTAGGAATCATCATGTACTTTAGATTGGAATGTTGCCTTCATCTCTGCTCCATTTTCTCCTTTCTTGATATCGCGCACACTATTTTCTTCATTGAAACTGCGCACACTTTTTTCTATAAATGTAGTGCCTAACTGCACGTCTTTTTTTTTACCAACAACTAGCCCATTTCTCTTCTTGGCTGGCTTCAATGTCAATGAAAACCTTCTGTTACTTGTCATCTAAATTCTTGCAATAATTTAATTGCTTGGATATCTGTCCATAATCACACAGTGATTATCTTCCATGTAGATTATGTATCCTTTTTGTAACAATTGTCATGTGCTCATCAAATTATGATTCAGACTAGAAACATAATATACATCAGGCATAACTTTTTGTTCTCCTTTCTTACTTAAAATGTTTATACTTCCTTTGCCTAAGACAGTGACTTCGATATCGGTTCCAAGTGTAACTTTGGTTTGGACCGACTTATCCAAACTAGAAAACAATTATATGTTTCTTGTCATGTGGTTAATGCAACATGAATCTAGATACCATATGTCACAAGGGATTTCTTGAGCAACATTACATTCAAATGGTGATACTATAGGCATTGCTTCAATGTGTGTCATAAACATAGGACTGGAGGGACTATTTGCACTATGTGACTAATCTTGACCTTGTTTGTTCTGATTATATTGTCTCTTCCTACATTCATATGCATAATGCCCATACTTTTTACAGTAATAGCATTGAATCTTTGATTATTCAGTTCTCTGACCACTTGGTTGATTGGTATTTGGGTTTTCACCTCTTCCACTAGTTTTTCCAGGATTGCTACTGCGTCCACCTCTGAAAAAATTTCTTCCTCTTCCTCTAGAGTTATCTCTCCCCCTTCATCTTCCATGACTTATAGATGAATGCGCGGGAAATGCATTCTATAGTGAAATACTTGACCTATTCAATCTGTGTTCATGATTAATGAGGGAAGCTTGTAGTTCATCTAGGCTAAACTAACTCAGGTATTTTCTCTCTTCCAAAGTCACAACAAGAGTATCAAATTTAGGAGGAAGACTCATAAGTACCTTCTCAACAATTTTTATGTCTTCTATGGTTTCTCCATGAGACTTAATCTAATTTATCATGCCAATAACATGGGTGTAAAAAGAATCTACTGACTCTGAATCTTTCATTGACAGAGTTTCAAAATCTCTTCTAAGAATTTGTAGTTTTGAAGTCTTGACTTTGTCCATACCTTGATAAGAGGTTTGTAATATGTTCCATGCCTCATTGACTTGCTTTGTTGATGCAACTCTTGGGAGTATGCTCTCATGCATGGCTTGATGTATGTAAAATATCACATTTCCATTGTTCTTCCTTTGATCTTTCAATGCATCATTCTTAGCTTGTGTGAGGGCATTGTACACTGCCTGATCTATTGGTTCCACATAGCCATTCTCAACTATCTTCCATACATCTTTACCTCTAAATAAAACCTTCATGGTCAAGAACCACAACTCATAATTCTTGCTTGTAAAAGTGGGAGGTTGCATATTTGAAACAGAATCCATATTTTACTTAACAACTGAAATATTGCTCTGACAAACTTGTTATGATCAACCTGTTCTGATACCAGATCTCGGATCTACATCGCATAGAGTGCAACATAGTTGCAAATACTGCGCACTAAAAAACTTCGTTGTTGAACTTCCAGGACTTCCCGCGCAGTGCATAGACCACATGATTTATTGCATGCTGTGATAAAACACTTAAATAACGATTTTGTAACACATAAACAACATAGTGCTATACTTAGCATATAAACTCAAAAATACAACAGAACTTGTCAACACACAAAATACTTGATATTAATAACTTCGGTGCAATGCACGATTACAGAATATAAAACTATAATGAGCTTAAGCTCCAACAACTTCTGCCGATTTTACAGACGCACAACTTGTGCTCTGAGACTTCTTTGACTCCTCAGTGGTTGTTGTTTCTCCTTCACGACTTTGTTTTCTCTATCTCTCTCTGCATGTGTATCAACTGACTACAGATTCAGACATATAAAGACTACGACTAAGACTTCTTACAAAAACTAAGAGACTTAATATTTAAGACACAAATAAATTCCATTGACTCTCAACTACTTAACTGACTCGAGAAAGATAAAGATCGACTTCATTAATTAACACTCTTTCTTACCGACTGACAAAGACTAAGTTTACATAAACGCAAGTGTAAACTAAATAAACTGTAGTTGCAGAGTGACGACTGAGTAACTTACTCACAAAGTGACAAATCGACGGAGTAGACTTGTAATTATTATTTTCAACAAAAATCTAGTAATGTTAAATTAACAAA
>JZKD02S0960023.1:228079-239752 GCA_000966675.3 Picea glauca
CTACAGGCTACCAAGGACGATGGCAAAAACTGGATCACTGTTGAGCCCATTGAAGGAGCCTTTGTTGTCAATTTGGGTGATCATATGCATGTAAGTCATATTGAATCTCTTATATGTTTATAGTTTGAGCTTCTTCCTTGTATTGGTGGTTTAATCATATCATATAATGATATTGTAGTATCTGAGCAATGGCAAGTTCAAGAGCGCGGACCATCAGGCGGTGGTGAATTCGAACAGCAGCAGGCTGTCGATTGCGACCTTTCAGAATCCAGCGCAGGAGGGCATCGTTTACCCGTTGGATGGAGTTGTGAAGGAGGCGGAAGGCGAGAAGTGCTTCATGGAAGAGCCCATCACTTTCGCTCAGATGTACTCCAGAAAGATGAGCCGAGACATCGAGCTCGCCCGTCAGAAGAAGATGGCCAAAGTTGCTGAGCAGGAAAAGTCGTGAGATCTTCCAATGATTTGAAGATCCACTAAAGAAACATATATCGCTGTAGATTTTTATGTCTGTCCGGATGCGTCTGTGTCCATATCTTCTCATATATGAGAAGAACTTAGCAACAATAAAGCTTCCACCGACTTGTCTACATGTTATATTTTGCTGTTGGATTCTACAGCACACTTTTGCAATTTAACTATAGTAATCGTTCGTATTCATTTCTCGTTTATCTATGGTTAATTTATCAAACTGCCTGAGGAAATAAAACATGTTTTTATCAGACTGTTCTATCTAACATGACATGTCCTCTATGAGTCGAGTTTGGAGATTGATTGGAGTATGGAATAGATGGTCCTATTCCCTATAGACTCTTCTGATTCCCCTATTTTTTTTAACTTTCAACGAGTCTTACCAAGGCTTTCCAGATTTTGTTTGGCCTTCATTTTTGTAATTCTGGTCTTTATTTTAAGGGTTTGTTTTACTTTAAAGGGTTGGTTAGCTGTTTTACTGAGATATAAATTTATATGAATGACTATTTTTTATTGTTTAAAATTCGGATGCAGAAATGGATTCAGTATGTTGATAAACTTCCAAAGCAATCAGATTATACAAAAATAATCACTTAAATTTACAAATTCAACAATTTTTCCTCCCATTTTGAACAAATATCCCTAGAAAAAATCATCATTCAATAGAACCTTCAATCTAAAACTTACTTTAATCCTCCACCTCATTGAATAAAAAATAGAGCAAACACTAACAAAATCAAAGTCTATGTGACTCAAATATATGTGGGATATATGTGTTTTTGGAAAAACAAAATAGAGTAAACAACCCGATAAAAGTTTAAACGGACTAAATGTAGAGTATATGATGTGGTAGAGAAAAAAATAAAGCCAACCACTAGGGTATATGTTTTTTCTAAATAAAAATATATCTAATTAGACAGAACACCTCAATCAAATATAGAGTGACTAAATGTGGAGTAAATGTTTTATTCAAGACATAAATAAATTCAAGATCAACCCAATCAAAATGTTCAAAATAGAACCAACACTAAACCAATCAATGTCTCATTCAAATATATGTTTTCTTGAAGATAAAAATATATCCAATCGGGTATATTTGTTTTTTTACAAAAATAGAGCTAGCATTAACGTAATCAAAGTCAATTAAAATTAATAACAGTGAAATCGCCTTGACCTTTCTTCTTATCTACTACAATCACAATTGCTTTGCCAGACTTCGGGTTTTGAGTCGAATCGCCCTTCAATTCCGTGGAATTCTTCTCCCAATCGCTGCTACGTATACAGTAGGTGGGTTTCATGATAAACACAACAAAAAAAAACTGATAACGAGTAATCGTCTACAATTTGCCATGGAGGACTTTCGAGAGATCAAAGAATGAATGAATAACAGAACTTTCGTAACAGGGAGACCCGATCAATGGTCGCAATAATTGTATGTTAACAACATTGCTCTCATTCTTTCCATACATCATCCGTCCAACGCTTCACAAAGAGGTCGGGCCCGAGTAAACTCGCTAGAACCAACAGTACGCAACCGAGACTGGAAGTTAATCCTCCTTTCATCGAAGAAAACT
This sequence comes from Picea glauca, assembly GCA_000966675.3. Classification (NCBI taxonomy): domain Eukaryota; kingdom Viridiplantae; phylum Streptophyta; class Pinopsida; order Pinales; family Pinaceae; genus Picea; species Picea glauca. Next base: position 230,122 of record JZKD02S0960023.1, read on the forward strand.
TTCAACAACCGGTTTCCACGGTGTCCTCCACAGCAAACATCAATCTCGATCTCTCCACAACACGACTAACTTTCTTCGCGGCATCTGGCTTTCAAACTTTCTACAATTAACCCAACAGATCTACACTCCTATGCTAACGATTAACACACATCATTCTCTCTCATGATCTAGGCCCTCTCGTGAGAGAGCTAAGCCTGTCCAAGCTCTGATACCAAATTAAAATCAATAACAGTGAGGCCACAAGGGCACATCACATGTGAGTCTAAGCTCACATAATCTGTCTTATCAATTTGATAAGACTCTTGTCTAATCCCAGTTTGGAATGTTTTTAATTCTTCTATTTTGAGACTCTYGATACGGCTCTGGATTCTTATCACACACAGATAAAAAGTCTTCACACTAATAAACAAAATAGAGCAAATAGCTTTTATCAGAACAAAGGTCTGCTATCATATCCGGCTTGAAATGGTACTAATTTTGATCTCTTTTCTGATATGGTACAAACCATAAGACAAAAAAGTCTTAAAATAGATGAACTAAAAGAATTCCAAACTGGGATGAAGATAAAAGAATTCCTTTTCTGTTCTTTGAATTCCTTTTTCTTCTTTTTCTTCTTTCTCACTGGATCAAATATATGCAGGCCATATTGTTCACAAATTGATTTCTGATCCGGAAGATGAGATAACTTGGATATAGAKTTATTTACTTTCATATTTACACAGAGTCCAACCAAGGCTTTGGTGRTAAGAGAATAAATCTCTCCCCATGTATACATTTCATARGGAAGTTTGAAAACTTCTTGCATCTTTAAATACTCAACAAATTTGCTTGGTATGGCTGCCAGGTAGACTTGTTTCCATAAAAGATTTTGACTGTCTTTAACCTCAAAAATCCTTTGTGTCCAATCTTTATGGAATTGTTCAAATTTTGACATTTTTCTGCACTTCATGTTCATCAGAATTATTTCATGCTTGTCTGCCAATTCAGACTCAGTACCACACCAATGTTCTAAGATTGCAATGGTTAGGGCTCCTATCATGTTATTGTGAGGAGTCCCATATGTGTGGTAAACTATGTCTCCTTGTTCATCCCTTAGAACTTCAACTTCCATTTTAGCAATCATTAAGGGAGATGAAATTACTTCCCACCATTTGCTCAAAGTGCCTGTAAAGCACTGGATGAGGGATTTGCATGCTTCCACTTCTGTTTTTCCTTTCATGCACATAATTTTGTAGGAAACATACATTCTATCTATCATCTGTCTGATTTGAGCCATAAACAGATTATTAATGTTCCATTCTTGGAACCAATCTTCGGCAAATGTCTGGGTTTCTGGTATTCTTTCTTTTCCCATTAGGTCTGGGGCTGAAGGTCTGCTAGTATGATGTGGGATATTCTCATAGGCAGGTTGTTGAATGGATACTAGGGATAGATGATCTTTGTCAAAAATTTCTGGCTTTGAGGATGACTCTGGTATGTCAGAAATTGAAGATGATTTTGGGGGAAAATGATGCGGGAATTTTTTCTTATTTTCTGTCTCAAGAGGTCTATATACAGGAGACAGTATTGAGATAGAAGGATTTGGAACGATGAATGGATCAGGGATAGGTTTATCAGGAACACTATCCTTTTGCTTAAGTTCTGTCAAAGTCTTTCCCATTTTAGAGAAAGCTTGTCCCAACCCTTCCATTAGTTCTTCATGATTTCTCAAAGACTCTCTAGATTTGTAGGATATCTCACACATAGTAGAGTCTATTTTTTCATTGACATTTATGACCTTTTCTTGGATCTGATTTACTGAATGGACAATAGTATTTGTAGAAACTTGCAGATCTATAATCTGTTCTTTTCTGGCATAATCATTAGTCACAAAAGTATGAGTGGCCATACCTCTCAAGGCTGTGTTAGTCTAGTTTATTTGTTCTGAGATGGACTGGACTCTTTTATCAATACCAGAAAGCTGAATAGCTTCCTCGGAAAGCAGTAGAGGGACTGCTTTAACTTGTCTATTATTATCTTCAAGGACAATGCCCTTGAAAGGAAAAAAAGTAGAATTTGATTATACTGTATGCCCTTTGATACTTTTCCATTTATGTTTGGGAGGATTTTCTGAACTTTCTCCCATCATTTGTACTACAACCTTTTGACTTGATTTCTTCCATTCAAAGAAAGAAATCCACATGTTGTTGTCAGATATATATTTTTTCCAGTCTTGGGATAGTTTCAGTTTTTTAGAATCCGACACGACTGTATTGAAATCATTTGTCTCAGGATTTGTAAACAAATCCCAGTTTAGCATTCTTTTTATCCAAGATTATTCAATGGATCCTTTTTGGCACCCTTTCATGACAGAATGAAATTTATGTATTTCATCCATGGATGGTCTTGGTATATCATTGGGTAATGGGTTAGAGAACCTATAGTCTGGAATAACTTGGTCACATTGTTCAATATATCCCAACCCATATTTAGGTGTGCCAGGAGGTCTCATTCCTTTATAGATATCTTGTAATCTAGGATCTAATGTCTCAATCGTGGGCATATAATGAATCATCAGACAAAATTGCGGTTCAGAAGTAGATGTAGAACTATTTACACAATTTTCTAAAGATCTGTAACATACTGAAGAATCCATTGTAGTAGAGATTACTATGACTGCACAGGAAAGCAGGGCATTTAGTCTTGTGTCTTCCCTAAAGAAGATTAGATAGGCTTCTTGCCGACTACTCAGGCAGAGACTAGTAACTCTTTCCAGAAGTCGCAGTAGTGGAAACTCTGCCTTTAAAGAGCCCGAGACTATTGATACGGCTTCAAAAGTGAGTCACAAGAGTGGAAATCCTGCCTTTAAAGGGCCCGAGACTCTTGATACGGCTCTGGATTCTTATCACACACATATAAAAAGTCTTCACACTAATAAACAAAATAGAGCGAATAACTTTTATCAGAACAAAGGTCTGATATCATACCCGGCTTGAAATGAAGTACATGGATCTGATACCAATTGTAAGCTGAATGCTTTTCAGAGGCTTCCTCCGTCGGAGAATGAAGCTTGAAGATAAACAAAATAAACATTTAGTATCTTGGGTACACCATTTCTATATTACAATTGTATCTTGGGTACACCATTTCTATCTACAGTAGAGCCTCATGGCTCTTAACAAAGCTGGAAGATAAAAAGTCTTCACACTAATAAACAAAATAGAGTGAATAGCTTTTATCATAACAAAGGTTTGATATCATACCCGGCTTGAAATGAAGTACATGGCTCTGATACCAATTGTAATCTGAATGCTTTTCAAAGGCTTCCTCCGTCAGAGAATGAAGCTTGAAGATTGCTTTGTCTCATGCGCTGCTCCCTTTTGCTATCTAGCCTTCTGCTTCTTGCTACTCTAAGCAGAACCAATCTGACTTATAGTCACTTCTACTCTCCTAGCGAACCCCACCACTTGAAGTCCATCAAGTTGTTGTGGCCTTATGTGAACCTCACTTATAGCCTTATGTGAACCCTCCAATGCCTCTCCGCACCTACAACTGCCCTTAGCGTCCTCCTTGCCTTAGTGGGACTTACTACCAGTGCTCAACAGACACCTTCTATGAACCTTATCTCTAAAGTGAGAGAACCTTATCTCTGGATGAGCGAACTTCGGCAAAGACGTAGTTCAAGAAACACTTAGTGCAATAACATGCAAATAGAATCGAGAATCACAACATGCACATAATACAGAGACAATAATCAAAGATCAATACACAGAATTGCGGAAGTCTTTTTATATTCATAACAGAGCATAATATGTCAGGGTATTACAAAGAGTAGGATGCTCAGAGCAGAATGCTCAAAATTATCGCTCACACACAAACTCAAAGAGAATGATCCAAAGCTTCAGACAGGAGGGAAGCTTAGAAGACTCGGACTAACTGACTCAAACTCACTCTGAAAGTTCTTCCTCATAGCCTCCTTATATACAAATTTTTGGAGACAAGAATCATTTCGAAGACAAGACTAGACCTGGCATATGGTCCTACATGTCATCCACAAAATATTTCTTTATGGATTTGGCGGTGGTGGTCCTACAGGATTCCCTGACCATATCATAAGCTTTATTTTCCACTAAACAAAAGTAGATAAAACAGTAGATCTGTCAGGGTAGTCATGCAAGATTCCCTGAACAGAGACAAGACATAACATGACACAAAGGAGAGAATCTTGGAAATGCGGGTCAAACCACGCCAAAAGTTGGAGAAGTGCTCCAAGTTTCCAAGATGTTCATTATTACAATAGGACAAAGATTACACTATGGATGTTGATTACGGTAACCCACTAAAACCCAAATGGCGCCACTGTCGGCCATTTAGACATGAATTGACATGATTACACTGTGGATATTAGTAACGTCAATCCACGAAAACCGATTGCCATCAATTGTCAGGCAATAAGACATATCATTCCATGGGTTGATCGTGAAAATGACGAAATCGGTCTGGGTCCCAGTGCTGAGTGTGAATTTCTCTGTACAGGTCAGGGTCTTCATCACTTTCTTCATCTTGTTGTAAAACATATCTTGTTCGAATTACCCAAGGATTTCGTTCTCTGATAAATAAAATTTTATATTCATCTTCAATAAGTTGTTCAATATTTTGAACAATTTCTGAAAATCTTATTCGATGAAATAAAAACATTCTTGCTATTTCGAGAACTTCAGGATTTATTGAACTTGGATTTAAACCAAATTTCTTCCACCATTCTGAGATCCAATCTGGCTCAGGGAAAGCAACAAAAGTGACAACAAATTTAATCATGCAATAATAGTATCTATATCTGTCAGTCCAAAGGCATATGTTATCCCACATTGCTTTATATTGAAAATAATTAATTTCAAAAAGCCTTTCATTTGGATCTTGATGTGGCCATGAACGTAGATCTCTCATTCTATATATCTGGAAGAAATTCCATGCAGGGGTTTGATGCCAAGTTTGGGTTTGTTGGTTGAACCAGTTCCTATTTGCAGATCTGAGTCTAGATAGATCTCCCATTTCTACAAGTTTCTGTCTAGAAGCAATAGTACTTGCTTGATGCATTTGACCAGTAACATGTTGAGGAGGAATGATGTGAATACTGGTATTCCTCGAGAATCCTGGTAGTCCAAACTCAATTCCTTCTGACAATCTTAATTTCCATTTGGGTATCCAGTGTTCTTTATAATCTTCGCAACTGGTAGTATCATCTATTTCTTCAGTAGATGGAGCATTTCTGAAATCATCCCAGGTGTTTATAATAACCATGCCTTTAGAGCAGTAGGCAATTTGAGCATGTGACTTGGAGATGAATGGCAATTCTTTTCTCTTGGGTGGGTGGCCATTGATGCTTGGCAGAGTAATAAAGTAACCTGGTTCACCTTTATGATTTTGAACCAAATAGCAGAAGGGAGCAGCACATGAGACAAAGCAATCTTCAAGCTTCATTCTCCGATGGAGGAAGCCTCTAAAAAGCATTCATCTTACAAATGGTATCAAAGCCATGTACTTCATTTCAAGCCGGGTATGATATCATACCTTTGTTCTGATAAAAGTTATTCACTTTATTTTGTTTATTAGTGTGAATACTTTTTATCTGTGTGTGATAAGAATCCAGAGCCGTATCAAGAGTCTCAAAATAGAAGAATTAAAAACATTCCAAACTGGGATTAGACAAGAGTGGAAACTGGTAGCAAGAAGTGGAAACTGGGGTTCGCTAGGAGAGTAGAAGTGACTATAAGTCGGATTGGTTCTGCTGAGAGTAGTAAGAAGCAGAAGGCCAGATAGCAGAAGGGAGAAGCGCATGAGACAAAGCAATCTTCAAGCTTCATTCTCCGATGGAGGAAGCCTCTGAAAAGCATTCAGCTTACAATTGGTATCAGAGCCATGTACTTCATTTCAAGCCGGGTATGATATCAGACCTTTGTTCTGATAAAAGCTATTCGCTCTATTTTGTTTATTAGTGTGAACACTTTTTATCTTCCAGCTTTGTTAAGAGCCATGAGGCTCTACTGCAGACAGAAATGGTGTACCCAAGATACAATTGTAAGATAGAAATGGTGTACCCAAGATACTGAATTGTTTATTTTGTTTATCCATGGTGTAAGAGTGGAAATTGGTAGCAAGAAGTGGAAACTGGGGTTCGCTAGGAGAGTAGAAGTGACTATAAGTCGGATTGGTTCTGTTGAGAGTAGCAAGAAGCATAAGGCCAGATAGCAGAAGGGAGTAGTGCATGAGACAAAGAAATCTTCAAGCTTCATTCTCTGATGGAGGAAGCCTCTGAAAAGCATTTAGCTTACAATTGGTATCAGAGCCATGTACTTCATTTCAAGCCGAGTATGATATCAGACCTTTGTTCTGATAAAAGCTATTCGCTCTATTTTGTTTATTAGTGTGAACACTTTTTATTTTCCAGCTATGTTAAGAGCCATGAGGCTCTACTGCAGATAGAAATGGTGTACCCAAGATACAATCTACAGGTAGATCAGCTAATAAGAACTTGATTCCTAAGGCATATTCATCAAATACTAAAATACATTTAGGAATTTCAAAATTTATATCTATATTTATATTTCCCAGTCCTGTAGCAGAATAATTGTTGGGTAGTCAGTACTTGGTGGGAACCAAGTCTTTATGTACTAGATTCATGTCTGAACCAGTGTCTAATAGTGCATTGAAATTGAAATTTTCACCATTGATTTCCAATTTGATTTTTATCTGATATTTTTGAAATTGAATGGGCATGATCTTCATAGCTGTGAGTCCTTGCATTTGGGTTGTTGTCTGTGGATTCTCAAAAGGTGCATCTTCTAATGGTGGAGGAGTAGAATCCATTCTTTCTTTGATCTCTCGGATCTCTTTTCTTGCCCATGAATCAATTTTGAAACTATATTCAGTTTCTTCTTCCATTTTTCTGATTTTTTCCTTCAAATCAGTGACTTCTCTTTTTAATGAGAGTATTTCTTTGGCCAAATATGTCACTGAAGTGTTTTGTAATTTTGCCTCTTTGTTAAATTTGATGAAGGTTTTGGTATTTCTATCAAAAGAGGCTTCAATGAACAAAGGTTCTCTTCTGGAGGATTCAAGAATTTTTCCCCTTTGTTCAGATTTGACAGCCTTTAGAAAAGATTCAAGAAGTGAATTTTTCATATCACCTTTTGGCAAAGCTTTAATCTGGGCCAGGATTTGAGCTTCTTGATCTCCTGTGTTACCGAACATGCAAACTTTTATTTTCTGTTTGATTTCTAACTTTGATTCAGATTCAGAATTATCTGTAGTGCTTGAGCAAGAACAAAAATTTGGATTTCTGCAATTACAATCTTGATTGATAAGAATTTCTTTTTCTGGGTTATACTCAAACTCAGAGGTGCTAGTAGAGTCTAAACAACATCCTTCTTGAAGAATATGAGCTTCTGCTCTTTTGGGGAATGGATGATATGGGCATTGATTTGTATCATGGTCATTTGCACCACATCTGTTACAGTGCTTACAAATAAATAGGCTAGGAAATCCTATAACTAGCCCCTACCTTTGTGCATTTGAAAACAACCTAGAAGCTATAAATGAATACAGCTATAACAACCCTGAAACCAACTCTAACAAATAGTTGATATTTCGACATTATTCCAACAAAGTCTAGAGTGACAAAATGCCACATATATGCATTTTTAAGATAAAAATAGAACCAACACCAATTCAATGGAAGTTTAGAGTGATTAAATATAGAATAAATGTATTCTTGAGGGCATTAATAAATTCAATAATAACCTAATCAAAGTCTCAGAAATAGAGCCAACACCAAACCAATTAATATCTATAATGATTCAAATAGATGTGAAGTATATGTGTTCTCGAATATAAATATATACCCACCACCAATCCAATATACATGTAGAGGATATGCGTTATTGAAGATAAAAACATATCCACCACCAACCCAATCATAGTTTAAAGTGATTAAATGTAGATTAAAGGTATTCTTAAGGAAGAAATAAATTCAATGTCAACTAATCAAAATGTCCAATCACCTCTTTCAATATCAACCAATCAAAATGTCCAATCACATATGTGAAGTAGATGTATTCTTAATCAATTTGTTTTCTAACTTAATTCAAAATTACAATATCAATTTCAAGTAATTTGACTTATAACTTAATTCAAAATTTCTCAACCATAATGGTCACATCCAAACCCCATGATCATAACAAGGATACCCCTTCAATGGTCACATCCAAACCCCATGATCATAACTAGCAAACCAAGGATTTTTATTTGATCTTGGTTTTTCTTAGAGTAAAATAACATTGTGGAATTCCTTCATAACTAGCGAACTAAGAATTTTTATTTGATCTTGGTTTTTTCTAGAGTAAAATAACATTGTAGAATTCCTCTGCTTTAAAAGGATATAATTATTTAAAAATAACTCTTTGCAATTTGATCTTGGTTTTTCTAGATGAAAAGTAAAATAACAATGTAGAATTCTTATGCTTTAAAAGGATATGATTATTTAAAAATAATTCTTTGCAATTAATTCATATAGTTGAAGATTCCCAACCTAAAATATTAACTTAAAAAACTTTCCTCTTCAAGGTACTACTTACAAAGTATTTATAAAAAGACAAGAACAATATGTACAACTGTTGTATTACCCTGGTATTACCTTGTCCCAAGCTTTTGTCTAAAGTACTACTTATAAAATATTAATAACTTATTAATAATCTATATTCAAAATTATTTATTATTCACACTTAAGATTTTGATTATTGATTATTCATAATTTATATATAAGCTTATCCATCCTTGTATTATTCCTTCTTGTTAAATATATTTTTCTAAAATCTTAATCTAGAATTAAAAAAAACTTTACTTTTAAAATACATATACTGAGATTTAAAAACATACTAAGATGAAAATAATACTACATTAGCACATTTTTATCGAGATATCATTGACGATCACAATATAAACAATATTATAAAAATGTTTTAATAAATGAAGTTAAAATTTACAAAGTATTTTTTTTATTATTATTAGAAAAATGAACAAATTGATATTTGTTGCTTTGCTACGCAATCATGGGTATTTCAAGATGGATAACACTCCCAAGTTGAGATACTTATGTGACAAGTCAGTGATGCCACTAGAAATAAAATAAATTTAATAAATGTTTTTTAATGGATTTGGAGCGACTAGTATAATATTTTTTTTTTTTTACCAAAACGAGTAGAGGATTTATATTAAGTGTGGACAAGCCACGAATGCGGTTACAAAATGGCGGAGCTTCACTGACCGTCTGTCAAAGAGGAGCTTAACACTGCTCCTGAATACACCTGCAGTTACATATTCGGCATAAGATAACACTAACCAACTAATACAATCTTATTTAAAGCCTTCACTCTATACAAAATGCCAAGATGCTGCAGAGGGAGTGGTTTACTTTAGACATAGCGGCATAACTAGTTTTCCGGATCATTCCTCCATTCTCTGTTGAGCTGGGCCATTTTATCTTCCAACTACTCGACTCTCAGTTCAAACGCTTCCTGCGGGTTCTTGAGCTCCTGGTGAAGCTTGCTTAGCTCTTCAGAGAAACCAATCTTTGTAGTGGAAATGTCTTGCTCTA
>JZKD02S0960046.1:0-13729 GCA_000966675.3 Picea glauca
GTGGAGTTTAGTCCCAGCTTGGGGGTGACCCACTGTTGAGAGTGATGAGCAGTGTGGTGTAAGGCTGGGAGGTTCGTGGAATATTTGCACGCATTTGGTGATATTCTTACCAAGATAAATGTCAATTGTGTGTTAATTTATATGCTACATCATTAATTATGTGTTTATTTTTATGGGTTTTTCATGTCTGTGGTTATACCTGTCGTTATATTAATGGTTATTACCTATGTGTGTTGCATGTATATGTTTACTGTTATTTCCGTGTGAATCTGTGCATTTATAGAATGTATTTGTCTATTTTAAGTTATATCTATAAATTTCCGCAAGAGTTTATGTCTGTATATGATTTAATTTGCATATAGTTCAATTTTTTTTACGTGGTATAGCCTAGTTGGACGTTGGGGATGTTATGTTGTTTAACTATGTCATGTAAATCGACGAAATCCTCCGGTGGACCAAACTCTGGTAGTTCAGTGTTCCTCATTTCCCGATTTATTTTCTCCTAACTTTTCTAACACTCTCCCCATCTTTCCTGCATTTTCCATTGAGGTTCATGGACGATGCTCACCTAGTGTTCAACCGCATTCCTTATTCGGGCGATGTTGTTATCCATTAGCACTCAGATGCCATGCTCTTTTGTATCTCGACCCTTTTTCACTTTGATGATGTAGTCTATCCATTCTAAGGCTTGATGTGCCTTTTCATACCATCATTGCATGTTTTTACATGTTTCCATCCCCATAAGGGTATATTCTTGGAAATTAGTTATGCGAGTGGTGAAGAGATCTATTTCACTTGTGAATTGTGCATACATTTCTCGTAACTCACATTTCAAGGGTACTACTACTTGTGTTGAATTTTGGTAGCACTTTGCTTGATGCCATAGATGGTCTAATTCCTTATTCATGGAGGTCACCTCCCTTTCATCTCTTTTTGGGATGTCTAAAGTAGCATCGATTATGGCCATCCCTGCTCTGATTAGCTCAGTCATCTTAGCACTTTCTATCTTGAACAACATCTCCTTCGTGGTTATGAAAAGTGTGTTATCGAGCATGAGCTTCCTTTTCTTGATTGTTCTTCTCATCACAAATTTATTTTTCAAGTCATAAGCAATTTATTGTATATCGACAACTTCATCTACTGGTTCAGGAATCTATTGATCTCCCCGGGGAAGAGTATTGCATAGGCTTCTTGTTGTGTAGAGGTGTTCTATGGCAGGTTCTCTTAGTTTCTTAGTATGGTAAGATTATGTATGTTCTGGTGACTTGGCCTCCTGCTGGAGCTCGTTGACTGATGGAGTCTTGGTCCTAGATGGGGAAGTAGGCAAAACATCAATATTAGCTTGGGGTTCGACCATTAAGATATCAATTTTTGGCTACTGCATTTCTTCTTCTTGTTCACTAGTAGCCAAGTCATTCTTGGAGCTATCATTCTCAGGTTGTGTTCCCTATGGATCAATAAATTTAGTGTCCAGAGTGTTCCTAGCCTCATGGTCACCTTCTTGGGGATTTGGGACCAAAACATCATAATCTGGAGCATATGTTTCCCCTAGTTCCTCATCTTATGTGATTGGTACCGGGGTTATGCGCGAAGCTTCTAAACCTTCCTCATTGTCATATATGGTGATAAAATCTATGAGGACAATAGGCATACCCATCCCACTTGATGCTCTTGCTGACCTTCGTTGAGTTGTAGTATTCATCGACGATCCTGCCTGTGGTGACATGGGGTTGGAGTTTTCTTGGTCAGCAGTCTCCTCTGGTGGAATTTCCTGTGAGCCATTTAGCTCTTCGTTAGGATGGATTGTATCGGTCACGGTAATCCTCAAAGGTCCTATCAAAGGATTAAGTGGGGAATCTTCTCCAAATATTTTTATAGCTCTTTTGGCTTCTTCTAGTAACAGTATCCCCCTCCTCCATGCCTCTATTGCTTCTACTGCTCTATTTTATTCTCTTACCTCGAGGGATTCTTGAGTTTTCTATTCTATCTTCTCAACCTGCTCATCCATAGTCATCACTTTGAATCTGGTCATATTGGGTTTAGCCCTTCTATGGAGCACCTCCTCCCAATATTAGGTTCCCTATGTAAAGATTTCATCTTCAAAACTATCATGAGCATATGGTCAATAGGAGGATATTTGCGATGTGTGTTAGGGAAATAAATCTTTTGGATCATGCTTATGAAGGAGGCCCATGGGGAACTGATACTCAAGCTGATTTAATCATGCTTGCTTCGTTTGTGCAGTGTCTTTGACCATATAAAATCCTATATGAAAACCATAGAGAATGAAATATCTCTTCTCATCCTTTACCAGGGAAGAATTATAACCTTGTAAAATGGTATGGTAACAATCTCTCCCGATATGAGACGATACGGGACATGAACGGGGAGTAGGTGGGGTGCACCAATATCTCTAAAACTATGATATAGGTGATTGTCTCTTCGAAGTACGAAGGGACAAATTTAGATATCATCTTTTTGGCTGCCACCGAAATCCTAGGGCATCCCTTTCTAAAGATAATGAAGTATATCCTAGCTATGAACCCATCACATATCATGGCATACGATCTTTTGTACCTATTCTCCAATAAGACACTGAAATAAACATGTACAAGAAATACGAAAATATGCCAGCTTAAATTCATACTTGCGAAAACATTTCTTATGCAGATTACGTCTAGCAGGTAGGATGCCATGTAGAAGATTGGAACTTCTCCTTCCTTCGATGTCTGGGCATGTAGGAGATTAATACTCAGTTGTTTTGAAATAATAGCTCCCCAATTGAAACTACTCCCGGAAATGGCCACGGTATACGCCAAGGGCATCCAAGCTTCTAAAAATTTTGAGCAATCATTTTCTCCATATAATAGGTAAATCAAAGCCATTAAATACATGTAGGTTTCTCTGGGATTTAGCATGTTGTACCAACCAATGTTTTTGCTTGTGAAATTTTTGTCCTCTTTCCACCATGCGGCTAGTAACCTGCTGTTGTCATGATACTCATAAAATTTGACCATGAAATCTGTGCTTATCCTTTCCTTTGGGTCCCTGAGTTTATAATACTTTTGTACCTCACCTGGAAGGAAAACACCAACACATTCTCTCTCTGAATTGTTTATCGTGCATTTCATTGTGTCTGCGTGGTCAATTATCCATCCTAAGATTTCGATGCAGGGCAAGCCACCATGTGCAGATATGATCTCATGATGTTCAAGAACACTTGATCATCGAATATTTTGACGTCTAGGTTGTTGTGAGGCGTGAAATTTGGGTAATCCTCCTTACTGATTTTTCTATACAGGTCTGCCCAATGTGGGGGCACCACTTTAGATCCAGTTCTTTCCTCTGTGTCGTCAAATGTCAGAGGTTGGGAAAACTCCTTTTTGGTATATGTGTGGATAACTGATTTTGTTTTTGAGACAAAATCAATTTCTCTTGCAGCACCTGTTGTAGACCCTTTGTCGATCTTTGCTTCGTTAATTTTGGGCGTTCTTGGTGAGCGCCTGGTCATTGGCTTTCTTAGAGGCATTTTCCCATAGAAAGAGAGAAAATTATAGTGAGCTTCCAGCCAACCATGACAAGTGTTATTGACGTGAACGTGGGTGTAGGACTGATAAAGACAATACTTACCTCTTCCTCACAAGAGATTAACCTGGTTTTACTGGTAATCAAAGTCAGAGAGTGGGTTGTAACGTCCTCGATGCTTGCTCTCTCTTCTTCGTCTATTGCAGGAGGTAAGTGATTTGTGAACATAATACCATGTTTGGGTATGACCTTGTAAATTTAGACAAAAAGTATACTTACCTTGTCGCATCTAGTCTTAAATCCAGGAGTGTAAATGTGATCTACGCAATCTATTACAGAATTTGCACCATGCTTAGAATTAAATGGAATGCAGGCTGGAGGCATAGGAGCGGATTATTTCGTTGTTCATTGATGAATTCAAGTTTCAACGGTTGGTTATCGCACGGGATCGTGGTGTAGGTTGCATGAAAAATTTAATGTGTCTATCAAAATGCAAAATTTTGTCTCTCCTCAGCTAGGAGTGTCCCATCAAATTACCAAGCCTTTTCGTGTTCACAAGAAACTAGTATGATCGGCATCAGGAAAATAGAAAGGTCTTTTGAATGGAACAACAACACAGATTGGCTAAGATAGCTAGTGTAGAATGATGAAGGTTCGATGAAAAACAAACCCGACTTTTGGGGACCTGTCAGTTTGTCGACAGTTAATGAGTGAATCGACGTCGACAGTTTTTCTTAAACATTGTTTCGTTGATAACTTTAGGAAAAAGTTATGATGTCGATTAAAACTGTCATACAATGTTGACATGGAAATGCTGACATAGAAGTACAGATATGACGCGGGGAACCTAAAAAGACAATGCAGGGAAAATACTGAGTCATACGGACTATTTACGCAGCAAAGACACCTGGCTGTTGATTTTGACCTCTACATGAGACTCATTTTTTTGGCATCTATGATTTCATTTAGACATACATCCATCGCTACAGTGTCCTATCCTATCGATGTCGACGATCAGTAATCGATAATTTGTGACGGTCAATGTTTCACAGTTTTGACCCTCGGATTTCGTTGATGCCAAAAATGTATCGACAATCGACGATTTTTTATGGTTGTCTGCATTTGTGATTTATATCTTGGATTTCATCGATGTCAAAAATGTATCGATGATGTTAAAGAACTATATTATAGACCAGAATTTTTCGATCAACGACCGTTGAAATTTTTTAAACCGTGTACATTTTAGGCCCTTCATGCCATGTTAAAAAAAAAAAAACAATCTGTCAATAACTTCAAACCAAACAAGAATAACCGATAAAAAGACTCAATAACAACATACAAATTCATGCATCCCGCAACATTGACTCTGATCCAAAAATGATAAGTGGTACCCAAAAAGAAAGAAATTTCGCAAAGTCTTTTAGGGTGTGTTGAGTACTCAACGCAACCATGATCACTCATTGTTAGAGAAGTTAGGGTGACCCTGGGGATCACTAATACTACATGTTACCTTCTAAACTGCCTTTTTCTCTTCATTGATATGTTGTTCTGTTGGAACTCCTTCAATTTCTTGTTTTGTCTTTGTCTGAACAACTATTTATTTTATTTCCTTCGGTTCACCCTTTAGTTTTGAGACAGTAAAGTGTTCCCCTATAGAAAGAGGACTTGCTACAGGGTAACCTAATCTCTCAGGTTCCTTGTGTTCCTCAAGCTCCTCTTTAAGCATTTTAAATTGATCTTAAGCTTCCAAATTGTAATTTTTAATGCTTTGTTATCTCTTACCAAAGATGCATAAATTGGTAGAGAGTGGGGGAATGCTTACCCATCTAGGAGTAATAGAAGTAGAAGGTTGTGGTTGTGACTGTTGTAGGCCTTGGTCCAGTGAGTGAGTTGAGCCATATTTTTCTTATTGTTCTTAATTGTGTGAACTGTGCGAATGGGTGGACCATTCCCCTAGAGATCCTCCCTCTTTCTCTTGTGCATCATTGAGGGCCTCAGGTTGTAGTTATTTCTCCTTTTCATCATTTGATGCCTTAAGAGTGCCTCTTCTTGTTTCACCAAGAGGCATTATTTCTTCTTTGTCTTCCTCGATTTTTCTCACCACTGTAAGAATAAGAGCCCCCAATTTATCTATGCTTTTTGAATTATCTGAGTGCTCTTCCTTATGCGTTGGAGAGTGTGTTGGGTCATCTGCTTGTGTTGGGGGTTTTCTTTGAGAAATACCTCCCACTAGTTCTCGTGAGACAGTGGGAGTTTCGACCTGTAGCTCATCTTCATCTATGTAAGTTGCGAGGAGAGCATTGAGGCCTTCTCAGAGAGTACCCTGGTCTAGTTATTGTGTGTCAACCAAGGTCTCTTTTTTGTTTCAAGGTTTATTTCCTCCTCTGGTTCCTTTGTAAGAGGCGAGGGTTCTAGTTCTTTGTGCTCCTCCTGGACCCATTCCATGTGCTCGACAATCCTTATTTTCTTGCACAGAGTTACAACCTCATATTTTTTTCGTCATTTATTTGACATGAGTGGTTTTCTTCTTTTGAACCCTCGTAGTCCTTTTGTGGCTAGGTTGTTGGCCATTACCTCTACATCATTGATACAGTCTGCTTCCAGCAGAGTTGCAACATGGTGGGATTTTTACTTGATTTTTCTTTTTGGTTTTCTTAGTGAAATTGTAGTAGTTGGTTATATTGTGTCTACAAGGTCATTCTCTAGTGGGGTTGCAGCCATTGTCTCGCCTGGTCTTGAGAGTGTGGGTATCATCGGTTGGGTCTTTTGAAGTGCAACAACATCATTCTCATGGAGGAGAATAGGTGGTTGGACAATCTAATTTCATGTGCAACTGTCCTTTTTGAGTGCATGCTCCACCAATAATATGATAACTTCGTGGTGTGACACAACCTCCCTAAGGTTCTTCACCCTCTGGACAAGTGTCTCCATTGCATGCAGTGTCCTAAATAAGAAATATGGCATATTGATCTGTCGATTGTGCCGTAGGTGGTCTAGTAGCCGAATATGTTGAATATAGATGGTGTTAAAGCGACATTCACAAGTGAAGTATCGTTGCATAAATTCGATGACGTCTTACGATGGGTGAGGTAGAGATATTCGTTCAAAACCTGTCCCTTTCTTGACTAATTCTTCTCTAGCCTCTAAAAATTGTTGTAGGACTTCTGGCTACGAGGTTCTTTGGCTATAATCTCTCTTACCTATGTGAGGAAGCCCTGTGACTTACGCTACCATTTCTTTCATGACCTCTACATGTGTTCCTGATACTGTGGAGTGCTCGGCTCTAAGATTTGAGGCAAATTCCAAAGCGACATTGTCATCGTATCCTCGTAATTATAAAACATACTCCATCCAGCCAGCTTGTCTGAAGATTTGTTCGATATTATCATAAACTTCCAGCATCATGGGTTCAGTTGGTTTTCTATCTATCAGTGAGCCTCCCATGGCTCCTTTCTTATACTATCTTCAAATGTTCTAGTTTGTAGGTATATGTGAATTTTGGAGTGATCTTAGAGTTGTGGAAATAGGGGTGGCGGGTGTAAAATCGTAATTATGGCAATGATGAGCAGATGTGGTTGTTATGCCATTAAAACATAATTATTGCATATTTGGATAGGAATGCATACCTTGTCATTTCTTACCTTGATTGGTTGTGATATAGCGTTATTATCATTACGGTGGTGAAGGATGGGGTCCCATCAATGACTCTTAGCTGGAATTGTAGTGTCGGCGTTGCTGATTTTGTTGGTAGAATTGCGGGAACAACGATGCTCAAACATACGAGCTGCAAGTGGAGTTGCAAGAACAGGGAGTTGTAGCGACAACACTACAACACTAGGGTTGTATCTCTATGGTGGAAATATAAATTGCATCATAGGTGATTGAGGTGGAAAGTGTGGGTGGAAAGTGAGAAAAATGGAGTGGAGCTGCGAGCGGAGTTGCAATGACGTGAGTCGCAACAACGAAGTTGCAACAATCAAAACGAAATGACTGAAACTTGTCAGAGGGGAGAAGTCATGACAACAAGAGTTGCAGCCACAATGGTGTAGGGAAAGGTGAAAATTGGGAAAATCAAATGAGGTTGCAAGTAGATTTGCAGCAATGAGAGTTGCACCAATGAAGTTGTAGTATTCAAAAGGGAGGGAAACTAGGAAATATCATTCGGGATTTTTTCTTGGAAATGAAGGAGGGTTTCATGTGTATTATAAGCCAAGGGAATGGGTTAGTGACCATCGGGAATATTGTAAATGGAGTTGCAATAGAGTAAATGAAGGGGAAATGTGATGGTGGGAAGTGGCAATGGGAATAATTGAGACAGGGATAGTTGCAACAACCAAAGCTTGCAAAATAAGAATTATAGCCAAGGAAATTGCAACAAATGTGAATCCCAACAATGGAAGTTGTGGTAATAGAGATTGTTGTGTTATGGGGAGTTCTATCAACAGGAGCTGCAACAGAAGGAATTACAGCAACATAGGTTGGAAACAACATTGTTCTCCTCCATGTATCCTAAAAAGAAGAAGATTATTAGAGAGAAAAAAATATGTATTAAAAATAGTTGAGAAGGATCCTAACATAACCATCATGAAACCAGTGAAGTGCCCTTTTTTCTTTTTTTTGGGATGCGCCAATTAGGCTGGTTTTCACAACTTTTCCTTTTTTTTTTGAAAGCAAGAACAAAAACATAAACTATTTTGCGAGAATAAGTTCCACGTCATTGTCAGGCCATCCATTTGTAATTTTCTTCAAAAAGGATTCCTTTGATAAGGGTTGCCGATATAAGTGAAGTTTGTTTCCATTGGCCATTAGAAGAATCATGTCTTCATCAATGGTGTAGAGTTTAATGGCCCCATTGTCATAGAATATGTCAATCTCATATGGGCCAAGCCATATAGTGTGAAATTTTCCTATGAAGTCTTTGAATCTAGAATCGAATAATAATGCCTAGTCTCCAGCCTTGAACTTCTTTTTCTTGATAAACTTATCAAGCCAATATTTGGCCCTTTGATTCTATATCATTGGGGCTTGATGCAGGACATCCTATTGTAGCTCATCCAACTCATTGATTTGAAGAAGTCTTTGTTTCAAATCCTTTGATAGTTCCATCCCAAGTTTTACGGATGTCCTTAGTGTCTAAATATTTGTTTCGATGGGTAGTAGTACTCGCTTCCCTTAGACTAAGTTGTAAGTTTTTCATCATGTAGTAGTCCTCTAGGTGGTCTTGTATGCTCATAAATTTTAGGGGAGTCTATTGGCCCAATCCTTGAGGTGTAATCTGACGGTTTTGGTAATGATGGCCTCAAGGATCTTATTAGTCCCCTCCACTTGTCCATTTGTCTGTGGGTGATATGGTGTTGTTACTTTATGTTTGATTTTGTATTTTTCCATCATATATTTAACAAGTCATTATCTAAATTGAGTTCCTTCATCGGTCATTATCTCTCGTTGTATCTCAAACCTTGCAAAAATTTATTCATGGAGAAATTCTACTATTGCTTGTTCGGTTGTCGCCATAAGTGCTTTAGCCTCCATCTGTTTTGTGACATAGTCTATATAGACAAGGATGTAGGAGTGTCAATGAGATGGGGGATTTATCGGTCCCACAAATCCAATAGCCCATTTGTCAAAAGGTTCTAACACCATCTGTGGTTGTATTGGCATTTCATCTATTTGTACAGGTTCACCCATGTGTTGACAATTCTCGCACCTCTTCATGTATTCTTTGGCATCTCTGAAGAGTGTGGGCCAATAATACCCCTGGTGAAGTATCTTGTACCTAATTATTTTATCTGCAAAGTGGCCCCCACATGGCCCATCATGACAAGATTTTAGTATTATGTGGAAGTCGTCCTCTTGTACACACCTTCTGATAATCATATCAAGCCCAATGTAGAATAGGAAACCATAAATCCATTAGAATATTTCACTTTTCCTTGCTATGCTTTCTCGTTCTTTGGGGGTAAGATGATGCAGAAGTTTACCTGCAACCAAAAAGTTAGCAATATCTGCAAACCAATGCGAGTTAGTAGATATTGCAAAGAGGTGTTCATCTGGAAAACAGTCTTCTACCAAATGTTCATTCTCATTAGATTTATTCTAGAAATAAATTCAACCACTACATTATCCTTTCCTGGTTTTTCTAAAATGGGAATGTCAATTTCTTGCAACAAAAGCAATCATCTAGTGACCCTGTCATTTGTGATTGGTTTATTCATTAAATATTTAATAGCAGTATGATCGGTATGCAAGATTACGTAATATCAATCAATTATATTTTAGAAATTAATATCCCCTTCATGTCAAATTAATCCCCGACGAATGCATCATTTGTTCGACAACACATGTATTCCAACAGAGGACAAACACCTTCAGTAACCACTCACACAACCAAATCAAATATCAACACACTGATATTTTGACGTGGTAAAACCCTACGGGGAAACATCCATGGCCCCAACCAACGCGACCACTTGGAGCAGTTTATTAATGCAAAAGAAAAATAGTACAAAGAGATTTTACAAGAGAGTTTCTCACAATTTATCGTCAACAAATGACCCTCCATGCTCTTTAAATAGAGATCATGGACCAATTGAGTGTTAAGCCACGCATCAATGTAGTCGTTAAGATCAAGGAGAATATGAATTGTCAGATCACTCTATATCGGGAACATATCGTGACTATCGGATTTCCTAACTACAAATACAAACTAGTGCATACTAAATAAACACACTAAGAAACACACTTTTACATAATCGACACATTAGACCAAGTAGATATTAACTAACTCCTAAGGGTATAAATATCCTAACATCCCCCCTTAAGAACAACTTGGGATAGGATTGAAGGATTTACAATAGTGACACAATAGAAGAAGGAAGGATGCATTAGAGAATATCCCCCCTTAATGACAACTTCCTCAACTCTTAAAATAGATCAAAGTTTGGAAAACTTTACTTTTGTAATAGACTTTGTGAAAATGTCTGCAACTTGATCTTCTGTAGGGAAAAAGAGAACTTTAATAACTTAGTCATGAATGAACTTTCTAATGAAGTGTATGTGTAGCTCAATGTGTTTGTTACATTGATGTTGAAATGGGTCTTTGGCGAGCTTGATGGCACTATGATTGTCGCACCAAATATTGGTCGGATGTTGTTGTTGCAATCCAAACTCTAATAGGATGTGTCGAAGCCACAAGGCTTCCTGAATTGCATTTACCGTTGCTCAATACTCTGCTTTTGTTGAAGAAATTTCAATGGCATGTTGTTTCTTATAGTCCCAAGTGATAGGTCCTAAACCAATGCTGAAAACATAACATGTAGTAGACTTCTGATCATCAAGGTTGCTGGTTCAATTTAAATCATTGAAACCAACCAATAAAGGAGTCCCCCCTGAACTATAATGGATCCCAAACTGAACTGTACCCCAGACATACCAAAGTATCCTTTTAGTTACTTTTCAATGGATTTCATGGGGTGTTTTCGTATACAGTGCAACAACACCAATAAAAAAGGAAAGATCATGGAGGGTATGAGTAAACTATAAGAGGCTACCAACTAACCGACGGTATAAGGTGGCATCAACTTCGGGAGAAGTACAAGTGGCAACAAGCTTGACTCCAGACTGGAAGGGAGAAAGGGTTGGTTTACTATCTTCCATGTGAAAGCAACAAAGAAGGTCACAAGCATACTTAGACTGGGAAAGAAAAATTCCTTCATTGGTTTTCAAAACATGGAGGCCAAGGAAATAGTGAAAAAATCCTAAGTTTGTCATTTCAAATTTCTTCTTAACGCCAGTTTTCACATGGTTTAAAATTTTTACGTCACTACTAGTAAGGATAAGGTCATCAACAAAAAGGACAAGGATTATGAGATGGATTTGTACTTTCTTGGTATAGACATTGGGATGGGGATGGAATCTAGAAAGTCTAGTGTCAATAAGAAAGTTGTCCATTTTTCCATACCAAGATCGAGGAGCTTGCTTAAGACCACAAAGAGATTTCTTAAGGCGACAAACAAGGCTAGAGTCATTCTGGACGTAGCCAGGAGGTTGTTCCATGTAGATTTCTTCCTATAAATCCCCATGCAAGAAGGCATATTTAACATCCATTTGATGGACCTCCCATTTATATGAGGCAACAAGGGAAAGAACAACGTGGATGGAATTCATTTTGGCTGTAGGGGAAAAGGTTTCATTATATTCAATTCCTTCAACTTGGGAAAATTCTTTGGCAACTAACCAAACCTTGTGTCTTTCAACACTTCCATCTGATGCATACTTAGTTCTGTAGACCCATTTACATCTGACAAGTTTTCTTCCTTTTGGAAGAGGTACACAATCCGTATCATTTTCCATTAAATAACGATACTCTTCATTCAATATTGTATCCCAATCTGGATGACCTGAAGCTTCTGCAAATGTCTTTGGATCATGAGTCTCTGAAACTTGAGCCAAAAGAGAAGAGGCTCGTTGGAACTGAGAATGTGTCTGACGTTGATCTGAAGGATCACCGACAAGATCACCAGCTGCTTCTCGTGTTGAACGAACCCATATAGGAAGCAATGATGCTAGTGTTGGTTCAGGTTCAATGGACTCATCTGGAGGAGGGTGAGAAGGAGGAGGTGTATTTTCATCCTCGTTGTCATCATCCAAAGAAGAAACCATAATAGGAACAGAAGAAGGCACAAACATCGAAGATGGCTCATAGGCCAAAGAAGGCACAATCATCGAATTAGGCTCACAGACCAAGAAATTTTCATCAAATTTAACATCTCTTCTAATAATAATTTCATTACAATGTGGTTGAAGAAGTCTGTAACCTTTAACATCTTCAGAATAACCAACAAATATATACTTCTCACTTTTAGGTTGCAATGCTTTCCTTTTCTCATCAGGAATGTGAGCCCATGCTATACTGCCAAATACACGGAAGTGACATACATCTGGTTTAATTTTAGTCCATACTTCTTCTGGTGTTATATTTTTAAGAGCCTTTGTAGGAGTGTGGTTTACTATGTAATTTGCACAGTTGATCACTTCTACCCAATAATTTAGACTTAATCCCTTAGATTAGATCATACAATTAGCCATTTCTTTTAATGCACGGTTCTTTCTCTTAGAAACACCATTTTGTTGAGGTGTATATGGAACAATGTGTTGTATTTGTATGCCATGTGTAGTGCAGTAACTTGTAAAATTAGTGTTCGGATATTCCCCTCCAGTATCTATTCTTAACCGTTGAATTTGATGTACATATTACTTTTCTACAAGGGCCTTGTAGGCCAGAAACTTGTTAAAAAAATCGCTCTTAAGTTTTAAGAAGTAAACCCAAGTACGTATGGAAAATTCACCCATGAAAGTTAAGAAATACTTGCACCTAGAAAAATAAGGAGAAGAAAGTGGACCACACAAGTCACTATGAACAAGTTTCAAAGGGCCTGAGGCATGCCAAGAGGCACGTTTGTCAAAATTGTCCCAATGATGTTTGTCGAGAACACAACCGACACAAACACCAACTCTGCATGAAACAAGAGGAATGTCAGTCACCATCTGTTGATCACATATTTACTGCAATAAATGATAGTTTAGATGAACAAACCGCTCATGCCAAATTTTGTTCAAGTCATCACTATGAGCAACAAAAACTGATGGAAGAGATATTATGGGATTAATCGGTAAATGCAGACATAAACAAATCTCCCTAGATCCACCTAGATCTAGAACAAAACAAAACAGAATATGACGCTTTCCCTAAGCTCTAACTATTGAGTTCACTACTTAACAAAAGATAAGCAACATATCGTTTAAATATTGTTTCCTCTTGCCATTTTCATCCTAGATCCACCCTGTTTCTCCTGTGATATTGAATCTGTAAAGGAACACAATCCAACCAAACTGAAAGCAATATAATGAACTCAATGAGAACCTATGTATGTGATCAAGGAGTCATACAATAAAACAAAGCAAGTTTTATGGAAAAGAAGCATATTACTGCATTATATTAAAATGAAAGTGGATATTACAACCAAAGCCTTGATGTCGCAAGGTCCCCTTTCGATGGCCCTTTGCTCCAACACACACACTTTTTCCAATCTTGAATGAATAATATCCATAATGACTTGATGAACTGAAATGAAGCTCTCAAGCATGAGCTGAAGTAGAATTCCTCATCCAATTCTTAGCCTATTCAACCTTAACCTTGCTTAAA
>JZKD02S0960068.1:0-13729 GCA_000966675.3 Picea glauca
GCATCTTAGTGTTTAATCCCAATTTTTTAACCACTTCCTCTGAAATCAAGTTAGATTGAGACCCACTATCTATCAATGTATCGATCTTAATATGTTTCATTATCACCCTTATGTGAAACAATTTACTTCTAGAATCATATCCATCACCAATTTACATGTCAAACCAAATGTTGTGATTTTAGTCTCATCACCTGAATCATATCCCAAGTATGTTGGTCGTGTTGTTGTTGCAACCATTTGCCTCCCTTTCCTCTCTTTTGAACCACTTCGATCTCTTCTCTGGGTGCAATTTCCAACAATGGTCATCATCATGCCCTTCTTTCTTGCAATGCTTGCAAGAGAGATTTTCTTCCCTTCTTGTCGCTAAGTTTTCTTTTTGCCATTCCCCTTCCTTTTGTGCTCTTTCCTTGAAGATGATTCCCCTGATACACCATCTTTTGTTTCCCCTGCTTCAATGTATGTTGCTTGAACAAAAACCTCATCAAGATTAGTAGGTCCAAACATAAATACATTGTTACAGATATGTGTAGACAAACCTCATATATACTTCATAAGAGTTTCTTGGGCATGTAATGGAATATTTAACATTAATGCCATCTTACGAAATTCATCTGGGTATTCTTGCACTGTTTGTCCCTTTCTTAGTTTAATACCTTGCCATTCAATTAAAGCCTTCTCTTTATAACCCAAAGGATAAAATTTCTTTCTAAGTGCAAAAACAAAATCTTTCTATGATGGAAATACATTACCAACTTGTTGCATGCCATTTTGCAACTTACTCTGCCACCAGATGAGTGTTGTGCCTACTGTTATCACTCTAAGAAACCCTTTGTGGTTGCAAAGNAACAAGATAACAGTGAAGAAGAAATATGAAAAACTGATACCAAAATGGAAAGGAACCTGTGATCTGTATTAGCAATGAAAATCTGAGTACAAAAGTGTATTACAGTATCCATAATTGAACCCCCTCTTAGTCTTTAGAATGTAGCTTTATAGATTTTACAAGATGTTCTAAGATCCTAAAAATGTGGATCAGATCAACTAAAAATAGTAAGTCAAAATCTGATTGCAAAAGATGAGGGATGATCCCCAAAATGAGGTCAATCCCGGATTTCTCTCTTGTTGATTGCTGATGTAGTGCTGGATAACCTCCCAAGGCTAGATGCTGACTCTCCAAGAGAGACAAATTCTAATTTGATGAGTTTTTCTACTCATTCCTAATACTCTGCCTTCAAAAATGACCAAAACTTAACCAAAGACTCCTCTTTTGACTTGTCTTTCCCAAAATAGCCTTTGGATTTGATGGAATAATCCACCACATGTCTAGTCCAAAAGGTTTCATCTGCTTTTATTTCGAAAATTCCAGATCTGGGTGAAAATTGTAACATTGTGGCCGTTACAGGCTTTCCACAGTGCATAGCCCATAAAAAACGCTCCTGCGTTGTTGAAAGTCGCCACTTTCAACAGCTAACGGGTCATAAAATATCGATTTGCACTGTTGAAAGCGGGCAGATATTCAAAATCGAATTTCTCGGTCATAGAAAATTTGTTTTTCATGTATGAATAGTCGATCGACATCTAGAGAATATAAGCTATCCAATGGTGTTTTCAGATCTTCATTTGGAGCTCAGGAAGGGATTGAAAAGTGCCCTGCGAGTTTAAGTATCATTCTTTCCATTTGCAATTCAAAACTCTAAACAGTTCTGCACACCAAACACTGTGATATGCTATTGGGCCAAGGTCTTGTGTTGTTGAAAGCACACAGGAGTTGAATTTGTTTTTTGGTAAGACATGGTGCTGTCGAATGGGATCGCATGCCTTCAATAAG
Source organism: Picea glauca (assembly GCA_000966675.3). NCBI lineage: Eukaryota > Viridiplantae > Streptophyta > Pinopsida > Pinales > Pinaceae > Picea > Picea glauca. The sequence goes on from JZKD02S0960068.1 coordinate 1,829, forward strand.
CGCCATATCCAATCCTGAGAGTGGATATATAGAGGTATTACGTAAATTAGCAAGCTGTTCCTCGGTCACTCTTACTCGATCACCAACTTCATCATAAGTAGCACAGCTTGCTGGTCTGGAATGACTTTTAGAGGTATAAACTGGTTTAGGAATTCCTAAATCTTCCTGAATAGATCCACGAAATTTTTTGGCCTGCTGCCCAATCTTCCGGATGACAAGCCAGAAATTAGCAGGGTAAGTATTTCCTCCTTTATCTTTTCTTGTGATTCCTTCAGACAAAAGAAAATGCCATCGATCTGCTGCTCTTTGTAATCTCGGGCACTTGGCATGTATAATAATACGCATTAACATCAGCACCCTAGAATTTGACACCTTTACATTTGCAAACTGAAAACCAGGCTGAGCTCTTTTGAGAACACCTGTGCAACCTATTTTAAACTCGGCGTCTGAAAGTTCAACATTGTTGTTAATGTTTCTTACAAAGAGAGTCCTCGAAGGATATTCCCCATAAGGATGCTTCCCATCAATAGAACCATTTTCTCCACCTTGCTGAGAAGTTTAAACCCCACCAAAGATATCTAAACTTAACAATGTTCCACGGGTATTGCTCACACGGACAAGGATAGTATGATTTATAACCTCTTTTACATTAGGGAGGGAAAGATCAAATAAGAAATTCCCTGAAGCATTGATGAATGCAGCAACCGATCATCACTGAATGAACATCTCTTTTAATGATAAGATTTGAAATGATCTACATCCATTTGCAAGGTGGACAAGTGTTGTGTCAGTCAAAAGAGAAATGTTGTTCAGGATGAGAACATTCAGTGCACAGCAAACAACTCGAGCATATCTAGGATATTTTGACAGCAATTTCTCAACCAACTACAATGATGACCAAGCAATGTTTTCACCAACGCACGATCCTGCACAAACTGCTCCTTAGTTGTTGAAAGCTTTCACTTTCCTCAGCACCCCACCATGTGAGAACTTATCCTTAGCTGTTGGAAGTCTTTACATTCACCAGCAAATGATCCTATGGAGAACGCCTTTTTGCTGTTGAAAGCCTTCACTTTCCTCAGCGCACGACCCGTCAAACTGATTGTTGGACATTTTGAAATTCACCACTTTCACCAGCACACGGACTTATGAGAAGCGCTCCTTAGCTGCTGAAAGTTGTCGCTTTCCACAGCTAACACTCAACTTTTGGACACACATTAGCTGTTGAAAGTGAATTATGCATATTTTGAAAATAAGACTTTATGGATCATATTATTTTCTAAGACAAAAACCAAAACCTAAGTTTTGCAACTATAAAGACTCAAAAATGAATTGAGGCAACTACCGATAGCCATGCTATACACAACAAAACTTGACCAAAAGGATGGTTTTATTTTGGGAGATAACACAAGGTATATGTGTTCATCCTCCCATCATGAACAACATTTCTGTCATACTGCCATGGTCTACCCAATAATACATGACAGACATCCATGGGGATAACATCACACAGAATTTTATCATGGTATTTACCTATTTTGAACTCAACCAAGCATTGTTTCGTAACACTTACCCGGTGTCCTTTCTGCAACCAAGATACTTTATATGGGCTCAGGTGCTTGGTCGTCTTCAACTCCAGTTTTTCCACCATCTCGGTTGAAACGAGATTATCAGTGCTTCCTCCATCCATGATGACCTTACATTTCCTGTCCCTGGCTGTGCAAGCTGTCCTGAACAGTCTACTCCTTTGAGCTACTCTCTGCACCTCCTTCTCGGGTGTTAAGAGAATTTTATGCATTCCAAGCGATCTTCCACTGTCTTCATCTTCCTTCTCATCATCACGCTTCCGCGCCTCTGTGATGTGAGTTTCTCCTCCAGCTTGCTTTCTCTCTGGAAACTCAAATGATTTATGTCCATTATTTCCACATGTAAAACATGTGATCACTCCTCCTCTTCCTCTACCTCGACCTCTAGTACGTGGAAGAGCATTCGCATCAGCATAATCTCCTCGCTGATCAATCGGTTGTCTTCTCTGTTTAGGTTGTGGCTGCCTCTGCTGTGAGGTTCCACCTCTTTCACCCTTACCCTGAGGTTTCTGCCAATCCTCCTTAGGCTTCTGAGTTCTTTCTTGGGCAACTTCTTTGCCTCTGGGCTGACTCCTGCCTCGCCCTCGCTGACTTTGCTTACAGCTAAGCTTCTCCTTGGCTTTCAGAGCCATCTAGTAGGCATCTTCTACCGTCCTGATAGTTTCCATGCTTATCTCGTCCTGAATGTCATTCCTTAGACCATTCAGGTATCTTGCCACCTTTTCATCATCACTCTCCCGATGACCTGCTCAAATATTGAGCCTGTAAAATTCCTCGGTGTACTCTTTCACCGTCATCATCTTCTGTCTCAGGTTCTGCATTCGCCTGAACAGTGTGATCCGATAATCTCTAGGGATGAACTTTGCTTTCATCTTAGCGATCATCCTATCGCAACTCTTGATCTTCTGTTTGCCTAAGGAACGCCTCTCTGCCTGGAGTTCGTCCCACCATAAGGATGCATGCCCTTTCAGCGTCGTGACAGCATGTCTCACCTTCTTATCTTCTTCCACATCTTCATAATCAAAGTATGTGTCGAGTGATCGGATCCAATCCAGCAACTCTTCTACATCTAAACTCCTTGTGTAAGCTGGAATATCCATCTTGGTCTTTGAGCTCATCCTAGCGATGGCCTTGATCAACCGCTCGGTTGAAGCATCCTCTGNCTTTTAATGATAAGATTTGAAATGATCTACATCCATTTGCAAGGTGGACAAGTGTTGTGTCAGTCAAAAGAGAAATGTTGTTCAGGATGAGAACATTCAGTGCACAGCAAATAGCTTGAGCATATCAAGGATATTTTGACAGCAATTTCTCAACCAACTACAATGATGACCAAGCAATGTTTTCACCAGCGCACGATCCTGCACAAATTGCTCCTTAGTTGTTGAAAGCTTTCACTTTCCTCAGCACCCCACCATGTGAGAACTTATCCTTAGCTGTTGGAAGTCTTTACTTTCACCAGCAAATGATCTTATGGAGAACCCCTTTTTGTTGTTGAAAGCCTTCACTTTCTTCAGCGCATGACCCGTCAAACTGATTGTTGGACATTTTGAAATTCACCACTTTCAACAGCACACAGACTTATGAGAAGCGCTCCTTAGCTGCTGAAAGTTGCCGCTTTCCACAGCTAACACTAAACTTTTGGACACACATTAGCTGTTGAAAGTGAATTATGCATATTTTGAAAATAAGACTTTATGGATCATATTATTTTCTAAGACAAAAACCAAAACCTAAGTTTTGCAACTATAAAGACTCAAAAATGAATTGAGGCAACTACCGATAGCCATGCTATACACAACAAAACTTGACCAAAAGGATGGTTTTATTTTGGGAGATAACACAAGGTATATGTGTTCATCCTCCCATCATGAACAACATTTCTGTCATACTGCCATGGTCTACCCAATAATACATGACAGACATCCATGGGGATAACATCACACAGAATTTTATCATGGTATTTACCTATTTTGAACTCAACCAAGCATTGTTTCGTAACACTTACCCGGTGTCCTTTCTGCAACCAAGATACTTTATATGGGCTCAGGTGCTTGGTCGTCTTCAACTCCAGTTTTTCCACCATCTCGGTTGAAACGAGATTATCAGTGCTTCCTCCATCCATGATGACCTTACATTTCCTGTCCCTGGCTGTGCAAGCTGTCCTGAACAGTCTACTCCTTTGAGCTACTCTCTGCACCTCCTTCTCGGGTGTTAAGAGAATTTTATGCATTCCAAGCGATCTTCCACTGTCTTCATCTTCCTTCTCATCATCACGCTTCCGCGCCTCTGTGATGTGAGTTTCTCCTCCAGCTTGCTTTCTCTCTGGAAACTCAAATGATTTATGTCCATTATTTCCACATGTAAAACATGTGATCACTCCTCCTCTTCCTCTACCTCGACCTCTAGTACGTGGAAGAGCATTCGCATCAGCATAATCTCCTCGCTGATCAATCGGTTGTCTTCTCTGTTTAGGTTGTGGCTGCCTCTGCTGTGAGGTTCCACCTCTTTCACCCTTACCCTGAGGTTTCTGCCAATCCTCCTTAGGCTTCTGAGTTCTTTCTTGGGCAACTTCTTTGCCTCTGGGCTGACTCCTGCCTCGCCCTCGCTGACTTTGCTTACAGCTAAGCTTCTCCTTGGCTTTCAGAGCCATCTAGTAGGCATCTTCTACCGTCCTGATAGTTTCCATGCTTATCTCGTCCTGAATGTCATTCCTTAGACCATTCAGGTATCTTGCCACCTTTTCATCATCACTCTCCCGATGACCTGCTCAAATATTGAGCCTGTAAAATTCCTCGGTGTACTCTTTCACCGTCATCATCTTCTGTCTCAGGTTCTGCATTCGCCTGAACAGTGTGATCCGATAATCTCTAGGGATGAACTTTGCTTTCATCTTAGCGATCATCCTATCGCAACTCTTGATCTTCTGTTTGCCTAAGGAACGCCTCTCTGCCTGGAGTTCGTCCCACCATAAGGATGCATGCCCTTTCAGCGTCGTGACAGCATGTCTCACCTTCTTATCTTCTTCCACATCTTCATAATCAAAGTATGTGTCGAGTGATCGGATCCAATCCAGCAACTCTTCTACATCTAAACTCCTTGTGTAAGCTGGAATATCCATCTTGGTCTTTGAGCTCATCCTAGCGATGGCCTTGATCAACCGCTCGGTTGAAGCATCCTCTGCTGTGACTTCTTCCTCGTGTCCAGCTTCTTCTTCTACCTCAAAATCACTGAACTCTCCTGCACCAACTCCGTGTCTCTGTGCAGTCTCCATCTCTTCAAGCCTTTCTCGGAGATCTCGCATTTAGCGTTCTATTTGTGGATTCCCTACCGACCTTCCTCTTCCTCGGGCATCCCTGTCTTCTCGATCAAGTGACTGCCTTTCTCTTCTAGGTGGCATGGTGTAATTTGTTTCTCTCTGCTACCAGAACAAAGAGAACTCTAAACCAGCTCTGATACCACTCCTGATGTAACCTGCCTCCTCACGGCACGTTCGCCTCCAGGACGTTCACCAACTATTGCCCGAAGAGCGTGAATTCTCTTCTAATTCCCGCTGGGAATTCTTCACCCACAACGTCTCTTCACTGACTTCCCTTTGAAATTAGGAAATTGAACTTCGCGGTTTCAAACCCATAAGTCACGGTCCTTTGTGTCACGATTCTCCGAATCCCGATACGGGGTCAATCGTTGACTTCCCTTCCTTCGCTATCGGAGTTTCCCTGTTGGGAAATCGCCACTCGCGATGTTGACGAGCTGAAGCTTCAACCCCTGATTCCCGATGTGCCGATATGCGATGGCACGTGTGGACTCGACGCCTCCACTTCTCCCTTTTATCAGAACTTTGGGACTTAACTTTCCCCGATCCCCGATATACTACCACCTGTCCTCCACCAGCGACCGTGGCCCCACGGTACCACGTCCCCTCGGGATTTCGCGTATCGTGAATCTGCGATGCAAGGGTTCCTTGGGGTCGAGAACTCCGATTCCCCGGGCCCCGAGATGTATGGGTCCTCTGACGCGTGTCCTCCCGATCAACGGCTATGATCTTGTCATAGTATCGTGGCTCGTGATATCGCGACTCTAGCTCCACCAACTTGGTGCTTTAATCCACGATGCGTCGATATGCGATGTTGCATGTGAACTGACGGTCCCTGTGACTTCAGATCGATCGTTCCAATTCCGCCTGAGCTTCGAACCTTTGAACCTTCACATATTAACTCCCTTGCAACTTTGCAAGATCTGACGGCTCTCCAATCTTCGTGGAATTCCTCCTGGAGATTTCAACCGTCCACCCTTCCTGGTTGTTTCCTACGAAGAGAAGTTAAGCGCTTCCTCCGTGAGAACTTCTTCAACCTCTTGAAATCTATGGAAATTCTCTCGAGCTTTCCCCGACGACCTCACAATCCTTCAAGCGAACTGTAGACTTATCCCTCCTGAGCTTATTCCTGATTCACAAGTCCTCGTGAAGAATTATTGCACTCACTCCTTGTGGCAAAGCTCCAAATACGACTAAGTATTGGAACCTTTAGATCCTGCACACTCCTGCAGCAGAAATCTACCCTTTTCTTAACTCAGAATCGCAACTCTGAGATTTTTCGTCCAGCCTGCGCACACCTTGCATGGCTCCGGTACTAAACCTGCACTTCTGAGATAAGAACAAAATCTCCCTCCAAGCAAACCCTGCAGTCACGCACTCCTTGTGGACAAATTCCACTGCACCCTTGCAGGAATCCTTTGGTTTACTTAGAGAAACAATTGAAACTTATTCCTCTATTCTCTCAGACTTTGAATCTACCATGAAATCACATACATAGCATATAAAACAAAGGCATAAAAAGAAGGAAATACGCATAAGCATAATATTAGCAACACACAGAGAGTAACCCTAGCCATCGAATTGAATCAAAGCTCCTCTATTAATTCAATATCTATACATGGTGGTTCTGCTCACAATTTCCTTGCTCTGCCCTCTTCTTGTTCCTGAATGAATAATTCCCCCAATAATACAAANAACTTTTGGACACACATTAGCTGTTGAAAGTGAATTATGCATATTTTGAAAATAAGACTTTATGGATCATATTATTTTCTAAGACAAAAACCAAAACCTAAGTTTTGCAACTATAAAGACTCAAAAATGAATTGAGGCAACTACCGATAGCCATGCTATACACAACAAAACTTGACCAAAAGGATGGTTTTATTTTGGGAGATAACACAAGGTATATGTGTTCATCCTCCCATCATGAACAACATTTCTGTCATACTGCCATGGTCTACCCAATAATACATGACAGACATCCATGGGGATAACATCACACAGAATTTTATCATGGTATTTACCTATTTTGAACTCAACCAAGCATTGTTTCGTAACACTTACCCGGTGTCCTTTCTGCAACCAAGATACTTTATATGGGCTCAGGTGCTTGGTCGTCTTCAACTCCAGTTTTTCCACCATCTCGGTTGAAACGAGATTATCAGTGCTTCCTCCATCCATGATGACCTTACATTTCCTGTCCCTGGCTGTGCAAGCTGTCCTGAACAGTCTACTCCTTTGAGCTACTCTCTGCACCTCCTTCTCGGGTGTTAAGAGAATTTTATGCATTCCAAGCGATCTTCCACTGTCTTCATCTTCCTTCTCATCATCACGCTTCCGCGCCTCTGTGATGTGAGTTTCTCCTCCAGCTTGCTTTCTCTCTGGAAACTCAAATGATTTATGTCCATTATTTCCACATGTAAAACATGTGATCACTCCTCCTCTTCCTCTACCTCGACCTCTAGTACGTGGAAGAGCATTCGCATCAGCATAATCTCCTCGCTGATCAATCGGTTGTCTTCTCTGTTTAGGTTGTGGCTGCCTCTGCTGTGAGGTTCCACCTCTTTCACCCTTACCCTGAGGTTTCTGCCAATCCTCCTTAGGCTTCTGAGTTCTTTCTTGGGCAACTTCTTTGCCTCTGGGCTGACTCCTGCCTCGCCCTCGCTGACTTTGCTTACAGCTAAGCTTCTCCTTGGCTTTCAGAGCCATCTAGTAGGCATCTTCTACCGTCCTGATAGTTTCCATGCTTATCTCGTCCTGAATGTCATTCCTTAGACCATTCAGGTATCTTGCCACCTTTTCATCATCACTCTCCCGATGACCTGCTCAAATATTGAGCCTGTAAAATTCCTCGGTGTACTCTTTCACCGTCATCATCTTCTGTCTCAGGTTCTGCATTCGCCTGAACAGTGTGATCCGATAATCTCTAGGGATGAACTTTGCTTTCATCTTAGCGATCATCCTATCGCAACTCTTGATCTTCTGTTTGCCTAAGGAACGCCTCTCTGCCTGGAGTTCGTCCCACCATAAGGATGCATGCCCTTTCAGCGTCGTGACAGCATGTCTCACCTTCTTATCTTCTTCCACATCTTCATAATCAAAGTATGTGTCGAGTGATCGGATCCAATCCAGCAACTCTTCTACATCTAAACTCCTTGTGTAAGCTGGAATATCCATCTTGGTCTTTGAGCTCATCCTAGCGATGGCCTTGATCAACCGCTCGGTTGAAGCATCCTCTGTTGTGACTTCTTCCTCGTGTCCAGCTTCTTCTTCTACCTCAGAATCACTGAACTCTCCTGCACCAGCTCCGCGTCTCTGTGCAGTCTCCATCTCTTCAAGCCTTGCTCGAAGATCTCGAATTTGGCGTTCTATTTCCGTATTCCCTACCGACCTTCCTCTTCCTCGGGCATCCCTGTCTTCTCGATCAAGTGACTGCCTTTCTCTTCTAGGCGGCATGGTGTAATCTGTTTCTCTCTGCTACCAGAACAAAGAGAACTCTAAACCAGCTCTGATACCACTCCTGACGTAACCTGCCTCCTCACGACACGTTTTCCTCCAGGACCTTCCCCAACTATTGCCCGAAGAGCGTGAATTCTCTTCTAATTCTCGCTGGGAATTATTCACCCACAACATCTCTTCACTGACTTCCCTTTGAAATTAGGAAATCGAAATTCGCGGTTTCAAACCCAGAAGTCACGGTCCTTTGTGTCACAATTCTCCGAATCCCGATACGGGGTCAATCGTTGACTTCCCTTCCTTCGCTATCGGAGTTTCCCTGTTGGGAAATCACCACTCGCGATGTTGACGAGCTGAAGCTTCAACCCCTGATTCCCGATGTGCCGATATGCGATGGCACGTGTGGACTCGACGCCTCCACTTCTCCCTTTTATCAGAACTTCGGGACTTAACTTTCCCCGATCCCCGATATACTACCACCTGTCCTCCACCAGCGACCGTGGCCCCACGGTACCACGTCACCTCGGGATTTTGCGTATCGTGAATCTGCGATGCAAGGGTTCCTTGGGGTCGAGAACTCCGATTCCCCGGGCCCCGAGATGTATGGGTCCTCTGATGCATGTCCTCCCGATCAACGGCTATGATCTTGTCAGAGTATCGTGGCTCGCGATATCGTGACTCTAGCTCCACCAACTTGGTGCTTTAATCCACGATGCGTCGATATGCGATGTTGCATGTGATCTGACGGTTCCTGTGACTTCAGATCGATCGTTCCAATTCCGCCTGAGCTTCGAACCTTTGAACCTTCGCGTCTTAACTCCCTTGCAACTTTTCAAGATCTGACGGCTCTCCAATCTTCGTGGAATTCCTCATGGAGATTTCGACCGTCCACCCTTCCTGGTTGTTTCCTGCGAAGAGAAGTTAAGTGCTTCCTCCGTGAGAACTTCTTCAACCGCTTGAAATCTATGGAACTTTTCTCGAGCTTTCCCCGGCGACCTCACAATCCTTCAAGCGAACTGTAGACTTATCCCTCCTGAGCTTATTCCTGATTCACAAGTCCTCGTGAAGAATTATTGCACACACTCCTTGTGGCAAAGCTCCACATATGACTAAGTATTGGAACCTTTAGATCCTGCGCACTCCTGCAGCAGAAATCTACCCTTTTCTTAACTCAGAATCGCAACTCTGAGATTTTTCGTCCAGCCTGCGCACACCTTGCATGGCTCCGGTACTAAACCTGCACTTCTGAGATAAGATCAAGATATCCCTCCAAGCAAACCCTATAGTCACGCACTCCTTGTGGACAAATTCCACTGCACCCTTGCAGGAATCCTTTGGTTTACTTAGAGAAACAATTGAAACTTATTCCTCTATTCTTTCAGACTTTGAATCTACCATGAAATCACATACACAGCATATAAAACAAAGGCATAAAAAGAAGCAAATACGCATAAGCATAATATTAGCAACACACGAAGAGTAACCCTAGCCATCAAATTGAATCAAAGCTCCTCTATTAATTCAATATCTATACATGGTGGTTCTGCTCACAATTTCCTTGCTCTGCCCTCTTCTTGTTCCTGAATGAATAATTCCCCCAATAATACAAAGGAGGGTGCCTATATGCCGTTTGCCCTCTCAAATTCTACAACTATCAAATCTACAATAAATTCCTATCTAACAACATTAGAGCTAATAAATGCCTYAGCTACCTAAGGACVTGAGCTTAAAGGCTMAAGGTCCATTTACATTACAAGTGCGCTCTTTTATAAATGCCTTCATAAAAAGGGCGGCGCAACATCTTTCAAGTATTTCAAAATTTGCATAGGCGTTGTCCAGCTGTTCTTCCGCTTGATGTGCTGGCTCGCTTGAATGAGTGAGCGATGCTCCTGCATCRCAAGATCACCATAATGACAAGGAAAACTATCTARTACTAGAAAAAAGCAAAATCCTTGTCACATGTTGTTTATCTTTTCTATTTTTGTTCAGAATAAGAAATGCTTTCTGATGAATTACAGGAAACCATGTGATGTGATATTTTCAACCAAGTATACACCAAGAAACATTCAACAACAAGATGAAGAAGAAATGTTTTTAGAAATCCATCGAGGAATTACAATAAATACATGTGATGTGGGATTTTCAACCAATTACAGACTAAAAAACCTTCAACAACAAGGTGAAACATGAGATGGAACAAAAATGCACATTTTAGAGATTGAAATTATGGCAAATACACCGATTTCATTTAAGTATGTCCATTCCTTATATTTAGAACCCGGAAATACCATTGAAAAAGTATCTTTGATATAGATAACAGATGAAGGGATATTACTTGTTTGAATCTATGAATCAGATAAAACGTATTGGCTCACCTTAGCTACAACCAGGTATGGCTCCCATGCTTGTCTTCCATATGTGATGCAGTCAGAAGTCGAATTCAGCCCCGCAAACTCTTTCAACTCTCTGCAAAGAAGTCGACTTCATTCCCGCAAACATTTCAAACCTCTGCAAAGAAGACCGCCTACATTTTGGTGGCACATCAAATGAAAATTTCATGGGAAACGATCCATGGAACCAACAGATATCTCAGCTCTCAAAAAATGGCAGACAACATTGAGAAATACAACCCCAGCTCTCCAAAAATGGCAGACAACATTGGGAAATAAAACCCTCGGTTGCTAAGATTAATGTCCAGCACACCGAATTCGATTTCTTAAGCAACAATCAGTCAAAAAAGCTCAGGCAGACAAAATCGAACGCCGAAAACGAATGCTCAATCACCCAGAAGTCACATAAGCACACAATCTAATCAACAGACCATATCAGGCCGTCACAAAAGCTAAAGCTTCTAAGTCCATTACATTTTTGTGGCACATCAAAGGAAAAATTCATGAGAAACGATTCTTGGTACCAGCAGATTTCTCCCCTCCAAAAATGGCATACAACAGTGGGAAATACAACCCTCGGTAAGATTAACCTCCACCACACCGAATTCGATTTCTTAGGCAGCAATCAGTTACAAAAGTTCAGGCAACCAAAATCGGACGCGAAAATGAATGCTCAATCACCCAGCAGTCACAAAAAATAGGCAGTCACATAAACAAGAAATCTAATCAAAAGACCATCTCCGTCAGTCACAAAAGCTAAAGCTTCTAAGTCCGTTACAAAAGCACAAAAACTCAGGCAGTCACAAAAGCTAAAGCTTAGGCCATTACAAAAACACAAAAGCTCAGGTAGTCACAAAACCGTGTAATCAGCAGACCATCTCAGGAAGTCACAAAAATCAAGGCATTTACAAAAGCATAAAAACTCAGGCCGTCACAAAAGCACAAAATCTAATCAACAAACCGTCCTCAAATAACGGTTTCTGGTAAGAATACTCAAAAGCATAAATCTCCAACGAAGCCATGTGTTTCAAGGCATCCACAATGGTAAGAAAACTCAAAAGCAAATCCGAACGAAGCCACGTGTTTTGAAGCATCCACAAGTACACCGCACGTACGTGTTTTGGGTGATGAAGACTTCATCGTCGTTCAC
>JZKD02S0960134.1:11903-55361 GCA_000966675.3 Picea glauca
TGTAACTCTTATACTATTGTTCATTGCTCATTGGATATAGTTGAATGGTTTAAGTATAAGTTGAAAAAGGTTTTAAATTGTACTTGATACTGATTCACCCCCATCTCAGTATCAATAAAATTGAGTCCACTTGAGTGTGGCTCCCCATGCTTAAGTGGGAATGAAGCCACTTGTTGTACTAGTGTTTATTGTTGAAAGGATCGACTTCTATGGGTACATTGACTGGAAAATGTTTATGAAGATAGTTTCTTCATAAATGCACCGAATGTGGTTGATATTTCACTTCAGGTCAGATCCACACAACTTTATATAGGAAAAATTGTGTGGTCACACACATATCATACAAAATTCACATTGATAGGTTGCACAGATTTATAAAAATCCCACTTTATATAGTTTTTCTCTTTTTTGAGTGAGCTATGTTAATTCCATGAGCATTCACCTATTTGTATTATAATGATGACTTCCTTGATGATCGCCTATATAGATGAGTGATATTTTTAGGTGATAAAAGATGCCCCTTGATGTGTGAGTTTAGGAGAAAATGTATAGCCTAAATACATCATCGTTTATTTTGTTATTTTCATTGATTCTTGTATGGAGAGTGAGAGAGAGAGAGAGAATTTTTGAGGTAATAAGGATGGTCTATGTAGGAAGAAGGAGAGATCCACTTGCAAAAACAAAATCCTACTAAAAAATAATATATTTATACAAATGACATGGTCATGCCCCATGCTCGTGCCATAACAATAAATAATTACATTGATAAACAAGAGGGTGAGACCTATGGTTATATCATCTAAAGTATAAATATTAAGATGATCCTTTAACTAAAAAACTTGATGAAGTAGGTATTTGTAGTTCCATTGGGGGAATCGGTAGTGGAAAGTGACAGTTCTAACAAAGAAATGGCCATGGATCTTGAAGTGAACATTTTGTCTGTATGTTATTTACTTGAAGAAATTGGTGGCATGTCAAGCCTAGGGGTCTTCAATGGTAATTGAAAAAATTCAACTTTTGTAGACTAAGACCCATATTGATGTGGGTATGTGTTGATGTCAAACATTGGGGGGTAAATGGAATAAAAGAGGAATGATAACCATCTATTTCCCATCATCATTTGTGTAGAAATGAGAACCAAGATACTACAACATTCCGAGAAACTAGTGCTAAGGTTGACAAGAATGATGTCGTGACTACAAAGAGTAAAGAACCCCTTGAAATAAATTGGTCAACATGGTATCATATACTAACTTGTAAGAGTGATATGTGGTTGTTAAGTAGGGACAAGTTCGATGTGAATATGAGAATGACTACTTTCCTTGGTTGCAAAATAATTGAAGGCTGAGAGTGGTAGAAATCAAATTTATAACTGGACAAAAATAGGGGTCTGATGTCATCGGGACAATGAGACATGGGCAAGGTAGTTTCAAGATATATCTAAGGGTGATGAGGATGCAAAGAGTTTGTAGTTATGGGTGAAAAATTTTGGATCATAATAATGGACACTGGGATACTAGAGGTTGAGTTGATAAGATAGGTGTTTGTAGGATTGGTTGTTTAGTGTGAATGCTTCAACCAAGGGTGGCTAGGGATAAATAAAGGTAAAAAATGGAACCATATGATGTGATTTACTAATTATACTTTCTTGTGCGTAAATAAAAAGTTACTTTGTACAATTACCCAATGATCAAAGAATAATTTGGATTGAACGTGCAAGCACAAAGATGAGTACCCCAGCGATAAAATGACTCAGCCCTATGAAGCGAGATTAGTGTAATATTATATGGAGGGTGCGGGGCCCATGGGTGGGTGGATGAGGGATTAGACTATAGATGGTGAAGCAATATTGGAGGAGAAGAGGGGCCAATGAAAATGTGGAGGTGTATTCAATAGAATCAATTTAAAACTTGTGATAATTTGGGAGTCCATGGGTGATTGAGCCAGAAATGTGATAAGAAGAAGTATGAAGTGTATTCTCCGAAGTGAAAAATACTTGGACTCCTGTAATTATGTGGTAAAGAAACATTGATGTCATTTTTTCTAGGGTATAAAAGTGTGGGACAACCCATGTGAGGGAAAATACTATCATAAAACAACCAATAGATGCATAGTGGAACTGAGTGAAGTTGTGTTAGGGACCTAACCTCCCTAACCCCACACATAGGTAGAATAATACAATTCCATGTAATAAAGGCCAATATTAATAAAGCCTAACAATAAGAAATAATAAGTCAAATGTAAGAAGACCTAATAGAAGCTTCTTCTTCTAGAAGGATCTTCCTCTAGATTGTTCTTTTGGATAGATAGAGTTAGTATAAATAGGAGTAGATGGTATGAGAAATGTTGTCTTGGATATTATTGTAATAGAGTTTTTTCTCTACTAGAGGTTTCCCCCTTGAAGAGGCAAGTGAACATTGCTATCATTAATGAAGGTGCTCTTTCTGGTGTTATTCTGGTATTATTCTTGTATTGTTCTGGTTATATCATTGTTGTTCTTCTATTTCTAGATAATTTTTTTATGTTATTCATACTATTTTATATAGGGAATACTACAAGTAGTATCATACCACTTTCCTCAACAGAAAATTGTGGTTTAATTTTTTTTCATGGTAGAGACGTATTTCGGTGTCTTCAAGCTACAAAGATATGTCATTAAGCACATAAATCCATGGTTGGGGAACCATACATGCATGAAATACAAGTGGTTTTTAAGAGCACATATATTGGCCACCCTTATAACCCTTGTTGGTACCCCTTCAAGTGGTAGTGCATCATACAACACTTGTATACAGATCGACCTAGATATCCTGAATCCCTCCATAGATAAATCGATAGGTCGTCTAACTTCCATAGTGCCACTGAGAATAACACTCAGGAAGATACTCTCTAGTACCTGGGTAGTCAGGTAGTACGGATAAGGGCATGGTCTAGCCTCCTTAGTTGGTGCCCTGAGATATTGGGCCAAGTACTATTGTTGGAACCCACACATATATCAGAGAGATATAGAATAGGGAAAACCCTTGTCTATAGAAACCCTGAATACCCTACCCCTTGGGACAGAAAAAAAAATAATACAGATAATATCTATTGTCACACAACTATGCCTTTTGCATTTTAGTTGCGAAATTACTACACATTTCTTCATGTTAAGCATTTGTTAATTTCGTCACTGCAATATTATTCAGGCCGGAGTATAACTCCACATGAGTAAAATAAAAGAGTATAGTGGTCTTGCCAGCACACTTATTTGGGACCTATCCCACTGGGTTCCTCTCTTCTCCTCGGTTTGAGTGATACCTATCATTTTTAACAAAAAAATGTTTTTGTGGACCTGACCCTTCTATGGCACCCTTATTTGGCCCATATCCCATTGGATTCCCATTTTATCCCTAATTGAAATGGTACCTATCATTTGACACCCTTATTCTTAGTGGTCCCACCCACCCTTCCATACCCCGTGTGCTTCCCCTATACCATTTTCCTACCCATTTTTCCAAATGTCCAACACCCGAGCCCAAGAACTCAATACCTTGATTCTTGAAAACCACCAGAACAAGTAAGACATCAAGAATATCAATTCAAAAATTAGCTCAATCAATTCGACTATTTAGACCCTCCAGGACTAATGTTCCCACATCAGAGACCTCAAATCCACCCTTGAATACTGTTACACCTCAATATTTCTCACTTTGATAAGTGTCGTAAGTGTCACATGATCCTCTCGACTATCACAAGTGTCGCATGTCATTCACAAGTGTTGTAAACATCAAAAAAAGCATATTGTCATGATGATGACACCAAGGAGACATCTATAATAGCTCAGGCACTTGCTTTGGAGGAGGAAGAATGATTAATTGGAGTCAAGGAACTTTTATCACCTAAGAAGAGCTCTTAAACCAAGGTTTTGAAGGGGAGCACTCCCCTCGATCAGCCTTAGGAGCGTTGGCGCTCCCCTATAAGGTCTCAGGGAGAATTATAATGCTCCTCTACCACTCAAGAGGATATTTTTCCATCCTTGGAGCACTACCGCCCCCCTCAAGCTTCCTAGGGAGCGTTATAGCGCCCTGATGCCCCTATTGAGGGAGCACTGCCTAATCTGAGGTAGTAGTTGGCCCGTTGAGGAGAATAAGGGGAGGATCTTTCAAGTTTAGAAGGAAATTGAATTTGAATTATTGGTTCCATCAGGAGATCCCTGATCCAAGGAGGGGATTCCTCAACTTGTTCTAAAGATAACTCAAGAGGCTAAGCTCCTCTTAACCTATATAAGCAGGCTCTATGATGGTGAAAAGGGGGAAGAATTGCTATCATGAAACCCATGATCTCATAGGAAACATACAGTCAGTTGAAGAAGAGTGATCAGTGAAGCTACTATCATCCAGTTTGTGGATCTGTCAAGCAAGGGTTAGATGAAGGGGACTTGACGATGTTGTCGCATTCGCATCTATGATTGTAAGTATTGTTGTCGTTATTCTCATTAATATGACACGCTTGGCCTATTTCTTTCTAGTTTGTGTCTGATTTTACATGAACTTATCATTGATAGATAGATCTATTTTCAAGCTAACATCAATAGAGTAGGAAGTGGTCGTGCTTTGTTTGTCTACAGGAATCAGCGTGGAGCGAGAGTTTGGAGCTCGATTTGGAGCATGCAGGGACAAACATCGATAAAAAGGTACTACTATCCTCCTTCCTTCTCATGTGTTAATTTGTATTGATTTGAAAGGAAGTCAGTGTCCACGTTAATCATTTTCTATCTTAGAGTAGGGTCTAGCTCTTTGAGGCAATCTACCTGTCCGCAAGGAGATTTTCCTACAACAGAAACTAGCAACTCTGCTGGGGAGTCCTCAAATCGAAACTTTTTGTTTTGATTTCTCCTCATAGACCTTGCTTTACCCCTTGATTGTTTCATACCTGGTTCACTCCTCTTTTGATTGGTTTCATGAGCTGATTGACTTCCTACCCCATCACACTCAGCGTAATTGTTGAGACTGAAATTGCAATTTTTGGATTTTTTGACACTTTTAGGATTTTTTTACCCTGGCGCCCCTGTCCCAGTGTTAACAGAGTGCCAGCGCTTCCTGAGTGCCTTACACAGAGTGCTATAATGCTCTTTTTCCTTGAAACCAAAGCGCCAGCCCTTCTTTGGCCCATAAACCTTCCAGAATTGCCTATTTTCAGAGTTTTACCTCTGTGTTTCTCTTGTTGGGTTACCTTGTGAGTCAATGCTTCTTCCCTTCCATCTTTGACATCTGTCTTCTTGAAGGAAAAACATCTTTCTATTTGGATTTTGTAGCCTTCTTCACTATATTTATTGATTTTTTCTGTCATTTGGAGTTTGAAACCCATGCCTTGTCTTTCTCTCTTTTTAACTAAGTGAAAAAACTATGGTGAAGGTCATCAAAGGCCTACAGATCTCTTCATCTTGATTTTAGTTAAGATCATTGTTCTTCGACATTTCTTTTGGTGTGAAGTTCTTGGTTTTTCTTTGAGTGTTTTTTTTCTTTCGCTTCTTGTTTTGATTACAACGAGAGGGTGTATTGTTTGTGTGATTCTTGCTTGTGTTGGTTTGATTTTCATTCACCTAAGGAGATAATTAACAAGACGAGCATTGTTTTGAATTAATCATCATTCATATGAAAACAATAAAAAGTATCTTCATGATTGGTTTTTCATATTAGAAGGTATCTCAAAGTTTTAGCACCACATTGGATTTGATTTGATAAAATTTGTTTGAGGGCATTCCTTATCAGTGCTTGTTAGTGAAAAGAACTCTCTCTCTCTCCCTTACATAGATGTTCATCGAAAAGAAATGAATGCTTATCATCTTTGATGCATTTTTTTGAGACTGAGTCATAATTCCATTCGTTTCACTTCCATGCACCCCTTTTGAGTAAAGAATAGCCATAAAATGAATGCTAATTAAAAATTATCTAGAACTTTTATTTTCTAGGATCCTCCACCAACAGTAGACTAGGCTTAGTACTTTGGATTAGGATGTGAGAATAACTCTCCAAAGTTTCCAAAACAAACAGTAGCATCCTGAGTTAGGGAGAGTCAAATCCAATTATCGCATAAGTCTGCCTGGGATCCCCCTCTCACACAGAGGTTACACACGAGGTCACATTCGGCTGAGTTACAGAGATTATCCCTTCGTGGTTTAACTAATTATGGTGGTCAGATCGTATTATGGGGATCACTCAAAGGTAAATCCACAATTACTGCATGGAAGCCT
Source organism: Picea glauca (assembly GCA_000966675.3). NCBI lineage: Eukaryota > Viridiplantae > Streptophyta > Pinopsida > Pinales > Pinaceae > Picea > Picea glauca. Next base: position 18,139 of record JZKD02S0960134.1, read on the forward strand.
TTTAGTTGATTTCGGGCTCGATACCCTGCCCGTAAATTCGTATCGGACTATCGACTGTTCCCGCCCAGGGGCTGAATGCGAATTGGAAACCTTAGTGTCCATAATCTTTAGGGTCTTACACAAGGTGACAGTGAAGAGAAGTCTCACTGTACCTGGAGAAAACATTAGTCAAACTCACTCAGGCTCCTTGGAGGGTAAATCCACAATTACTGCGTGGAATCTTGCACCAAGGCGTAAGTCCGTTAAGCATGTCACCATTGTAACTGTTCCACCCTATCCCTGCCCCTTCTTGACTTGATCACACGACGTTGAATTTCATCACCAACTAGTACGGTCACCGAGAGAAGGTCCTATTTGCTTGGTTGTGATTCTTAGATTTTGTTAGTGTATGATGTTTCTTTTCGGTAGTTGGCCATAGATCTCTTTTGTCGACTCTTTTTCACCAACATCGACCCTCCACACCGTCCGCGGAGGCTACAGGGACTTCCTCCAAAAAATATGGAAGGAAACACCCCTTTAACCCCTCATTCTACAGAGGAATCTCCTCAACAGAGTGAGGTTCAAAACACTACAACTCCCCAGGAAGAAGTTCCCACTCCTTTAGAGAATTTTTGAATTGTTTCAGAGTCTCCAGAAGCTTTCCGCATTCCGGAGGGATATGAACGACGTGTCCTCCAACTGAATCCCACTGGTGAATTTGTCGTTGTCAATCCTTCTAACATTCCGGCTGGGTCTCATCAAAACCCTTTAGCCGACGACCCTTTTTGGACTGCAGACATTGTTCGAAGTCCACCGCGCATGGTGCGAGATCTTTATGGAACAGGGGAAGGTGTCGATGCACCCATCTCCTACACCGTACCCCTAAACCATTTTACCGGTACCACCACTTTTACAGACACACCTCCCGTTGGTCTGAACATACCATCTGTTGGCCCAAGGTCTACTCTTCCCCTCCAGACGGCCCATTCTACAATGGTCCCACACATTCTGACTATTCTCGCCAGTAACGTGGTGGTTAAACAAGCTGCGATTGACACACCTGTAACACCAAGACCTACATCATCACTCCCTTTTGGGTACAAAGCACTAAATACTCCCACTACCGCTACTACCCAAGTTGTACCGGGAAGTTCCATACCTATCCAACAACCCGGAGGGACCGGTCTTGGTGGTCCTAATCCACTCGGCGACACCGGTCAGTCATTTACGTCTGGTTCTCAAATTCCAGGAAATCTACCTCAAGCTGGGGGGCATCATCCCATAGGAGGACAAATTCCATTTGGGGGGCACCCTTATGCTAAGGGGAACCCTCAATCCGATGTCCACCATAAACCACATGGACAAAATGTGTCTGCCACACCCAATCCGTGGAACGTCCCTTTTCCAGGGAACCCACAGTTCTCGGCGGGACACAGTTCTCAAACTCCGCAACAACCTCCTTATGAACAAACCCCAAATCCATCTTATAATCCTCAAAACCCATCCGGTTATCCTCCGCTTGCACATACTTCTCAAAACATCTCAAATCCTACGTACCCTGGTCACCAACCTCATACAAGAGGGCCCACTAGTTATAATTATCCACATAACCCAATGATGGGCCCTACTGGTGTCCCCATGCCACACCAGCATTACCCACAGGTTAACTGACAACTAAATTTTCTAGCTACCCTGGATCTTCCAGACTTGTCTCGGTTAACGAATGATCCTATTTATCATTCTCTGGTTTGGCCAGCTATTCCAGCTAAACTTCCTTCTGATATCCCAAATATTGACGGAAAGTCTGGATAAGACCCAAACAACCACGTAATGAATTTCCATTTGTGGTGTTCATCCAACTCCCTCATGGACGATTCTATATGTTTGCATCTTTACCAATGAACGCTTACAGGTTCTGCGTCGAAATGGTATATTGAACTACCACACGCATCTTTTCACGATTTCAACTCCCTCGCCATGTCCTTCCTCACACACTTCCAACTACCCATTCGATACGAGACGGGTACTGAAATATTAACCTTCCTTCGTCAGACAACTTCCATACATATCTCCGATCATATTCACGAATGGAGATGACAACGAAGCCTAATCAAAGAGGTCATTCCTGACCAATTGTTAGCGGAATGGTTCACTAAATCATTGTTACCCCAGATCGCTCATGATGTTTCCATGGGCGGCGTTGTCACTGAGGAAGAAGCTATCACCTGAGCTCAGTACTTAGACTTGGTCTATTCACAGTTCGGTACTCTGTACGAGTTGATACCGAATGCTACCCGTGCCACTAATGATCCATCCAAACCATCTTCTACTTCCCACACGGATGGAGTTATTGGCTTCGTCAAAACCAAATCTACCACCCAGTCGATTGGAACGATTCAGTGGCCTGCTTCGACGACTACTCCCAGCCCGACTGCACCCTCTTCTACCCCCCCTCAAACTCAGGTCTCTGAGGTGAATGGGGTCCAATCAACCCCTTCACAACAATCCGGGGGCAAGAAGAAAGTGAGAAATAAACCGAAGAAAAACAATAACAACGAACAACCAAAAAATCAACCGCAAACCCCTGCTGCTGGAAAACAACCACAACAAAAACCAAAATTCCCATGTCTCATTTGTGGTGATGATCACTACACCCGAGACTGTCCACATCGCGATGAAGTGGCCAATCTTTTTAAGGGAAATTCACAACCCGCTGTGCTTACTCAGCCTTTTCCACAGCAGCAATCTTTGGTTCCTCAAACCCCCACCACAGGGGGCAGTTCCAACCCACCCCATGATGAAGCCTCGACAAGTTCTCACATTTACATGTTCAATGGGGTTAATCTGACCACTCGCTCTGCAACATATGACACGCTAGTTAAACCTGATAAACCAAAGACTACTAATGGTTCTGCACCGGACCCGTTACCATCCTCTGTTAATCCTCCATTTGCTAGCCCTCCATCCGGGCCACTTCAGATTGAGAAACCTTCTTTTGAATCCATCTTATGCCCTCCTAAGAGAACCATCTGAAAATCTACCTTCAATCCTAATTCACAGGCTACCCAAAACTACAACATTGTAGAAGATTTGGCCCAAGCACCGTGTGCTATGTCCGCCTTGGAAGTTCTACAACACTGTCCCAGCCAACATAGAATGCTCTTAGCTTCTATCGGTGCTTTCGATCCCGAGTCATCGAACAACCTCATGTTTAATTTGGATGATCATCAACCGTAACTCTCCCACCAGTTAGCTTTTCAAATCGATGTTGTTGTTCACAATCAACAAATCCACCGAAGTATCTTAGATGAGGGAGCCTCTACTTGTGTCATGTCCCTAGGTTGTTGGAAAGGCTTAAAATCATCGGCCCTTAACAAATCCCCTACGATGTTACACACTTTCGATGGACGAGGTTTTCATCCTCACGAATTATTACAATCCTTAGCTGTTCAGTTGGGCGGAAAAACTGTTACTTTTGATGTTGAGGTGGTCGATGCCCCCCTCGATTACAACCTACTACTTGGAAGAAGTTGGTTCTACGCTATGACTACCTTCGCCTCGTCGGTGTTTCAATGTGTACAATTCCCCCATCAAGGCAAAATTGTCACCATTGATCAGCTTGATTTCTGTACACCCGACACTCGCATCCTTGCCACCAACAACATTCCCTTTTTGGGATACCACCCAGTTACATATGAAAGTGTTGGTGTTGGCTTATTGAAAGATTCTATCCTTATGAGTACTTTCCCTACACCACTTCCACCTACCACGCATCATATTCTCGCCATCAATATGATCTCGACTATGCCTTATCAATCCTTGGAATCATCTGATCCTTGGATTGTACCTAGTCCTCTGGAATTCGATGTGCTCAGTGACACCATGCCACTTATCCCAGCCAAGGCTGCATACGTAGCTATTCAATTTGTCTCTCCCTCTCCAAACAACCCACATTTATTGGCACTTGATGCCTACTCGATGCCCTCATGGTTGGATTCCCTATCATCTTTCGTCGATTACATTTCCAAATTTTTCCTTCTGATGAATCGATTATGGAAATGCTCATCATCGACGATTTACCTTGGGATGATAACCATCATAGAACCTCTTTTCTTCCACCTTTGGAAGAAATTCACCAAGACATACACTCTGTCTCCCCTCCCGATGTTACCGATACTCCGAAATCTCTTATCCTCACACAAGATACCCTCTCTGAGGGGAATATGGGTAACATTTCCACTACGATTGTTATTGACATTTCAATCAAAGAAGGTGTCGTGGAAAACATTAACCTTGGTGCTAATTGCACACCCGACGAAGTGGTCTCTTACACCTCTTTGTTTAAATAATTCTGTGATATCTTTGCATGGAGCTACGAGGAAATGCCCAGGATCGACCCTTCAATCGTCGTGCATGAAATCAAAACTTATCCTGACATGAAACCTGTTCGACAAAAGCTTCGCCCGGTTCATCCCAAGAAAATTGCAGCTATAAAGGCAGAAGTTGAAAAAATTCTAAAATCTGGCTTTATTTATCCTGTACCTTTGACAGAATGGGTCTCCAACCTTGTTCTGGTTGCCAAAAAACAAGGGACCATTTATGTTTGCGTTGACTATCGATATCTCAACAAATCTTGTCCCAAGGACAACTACCCCATGCCCTTCATTGACCAAATCATCGATAATTGCACAGGGAGCGTAATCTTCTCTTTCATGGATGGATTTTCTGGGTATAACCAGATTGAAATCTTACCTGTTGATCAACATAAGATAGCCTTCATCTTCCCTTGGGGTACTTTCTCCTACCGAAAGCTACCTTTTGGTCTTAAAAATGATGGTGCTACTTTCCAGCAAGCCATGTTGTACGCTTTCCACGACATAAAACATATCGCAGAACCTTACCTCGACGATTTACCCGCCCACTCATCAAATCGATCCGATCACATTGATCACTTACAGGCATTTTTTCTTCGATGTCGGTTCTACCGTATTCGTCTGAACCCACACAAATTCATTTTTTATGTCGAATTCGGTCGACTCCTCGGTTTCATTGTCTCCAAAGACAGGATCAGGGTGGATCCCTTATAAATTAAGGCCATCCTAGCCTTACCCCCACCTACCAATTTAACCCAACTCCAAAGTTTGCAAGGCAAAGCAAACTTTCTTCGTCGTTTCATCTGCAACTATGTTGAGATCACTAAAGGATTTATGCGATTACTACAAAAGAACACCCCTTTCATCTGGGATGACACTGCCCAACGGTCTTTTGATTCTCTCAAGCACGCTTTGACCCACGCACCTTTGTTACATCCCCCAAAATATACAAAGGATTATATCCTTTACTTGGCCGCCTCTACTTCCACCATTGCGATGGTGTTAGTTCAAGAAGACCCCAACGACGAAGAACATGTGATCTGTTATCTGAGCAAGAGTCTATCTGGACCCGAACTCATATATTCTCATGTCGAGAAACTGGCTCTGGCAGTCGTCATCGCTATCCATAGGTTCTGCCATTACATCTTATTACTCACCACCACGGTAATCACAGAATCCAACCCCATGTACCACGTCTTGACACGTGAGGTACTTGGGGGCAGATATTCTAAATGGATCATTATTCTTCAAGAATTTGATCTTGAGTTTATGAAGGCCAACGCCAAACAATCCCTGGTGTTTTCAGAACTTATCTGTGCTCACCCTCGTGTCGATGAAAACATTGAACCTAGATATTCTCTCCCCAATGAATCTCTCTTCCTCATCATCACTTCTGATCCTTGGTACAGATACATTCTCCTCTACCTTCAAACCCAATGTTTTCAGCCCAACATTTCTCGTGAAGAGTGTCGATGCATTCGTCACCACTCTCCTTGTTATCTCATCATTGGTGACACCTTGTATCGCCGTGGTATTGACACCATCCTTTGGCGATGTCTGATTCATGAGGAGGTTGAACACGTTTTAAATGATTTTCACCTTGGTGCCTGTGGCGGTCACCTTTTCGGGATGGCCACAACCCAAAATATCCTACGTGTCGACTACTTTTGGCCCTCGATTTTCAAATATTGCATCGAGGCCATCAAAAAATGACCACCCTGCCAAGTCTTTAACAAGAAGGAACGCACCCACCCTACTGCGCTACACCCCATTATCGCCATCGGGCCCTTTGCCAAATGGGGTATCGATTTCATGCAGTGTAAGCCTACCTCAGCCGGGGGGCATGGTTACATCATCGTCGCCGTCGACTACTTCACCAAATGGGCTAAGGCTATACCTACCTTCCTGAATGATGGTCGTACTGCAGCTCTGTTTCTTTTCAACCATATCATAACTTTTTTTGGTGTACCACATGCCATTGTCACTGATCATGGTGCACACTTCAAAAACCAGATGATGAGTGAGTTACATGTCAAATTGGGTTTTCTCCATGAAAACTCATCCCCTTACTATCCATAGGACAATGGACAAGTTGAGGCCATCAACAAATTCCTAAAAACCATGATCCAATGCATGGTAGGGGCGAACAAGACATTGTGGCACTTACAACTTTTCTTCTCTCTCTCGGCTTATCGCACTTCTGTGAAAACCTCAACTGGATTCACTCCTTTCCAGTTGGTATATGGCATTGAAGCCATCCTACCAATCGAGTGTGAGATTCCATCACTCAAGCTTAAAGTAGAACTCATGCCCCATACTTCTGCTGAAGAAGAACGATTCTTATATCTATCCAAGCTGGACGAAACACGTCGTGATGCTGCTCTCGCTAATGAATCACATCAGAAACAAATTAAGGGTCAATACGACAAATCCGTCCACCCTCAGACTTTCGCAGAAGGAGACTTAGTCCTCATTTATGACCAAGCTCACGATAAATTGGGGACGGGAAAGTTAGAACCTCTATGGCATGGTCCTTGCATCGTGAAGCGTGTCTTACATAGAGGTGCCTACGAATTAGTTGATCATGATGGAATTTCCCTGGGAGAGCCCCGAAACGGTCTTTAACTTAAAAAGTACTATGCCTAGATCACCTAGCATCTATACTTTGTACATTATTGTATTTTTAGTTTGGTGTGTCTATTTCTTTCGCATGCTCGAGTCTTTACCCTTGCCACTCATGACTGTGCTTGTGTTTTCATGCGTAGATGATGTCTTCCTTTCCTATCTTTTTCGGGTTCACAGATGGTGCTAGTCAACATACCCGGAACATTTCTTCGGTAGCATGGGTTATTTACCAATTTGACGAGGTGGTGAGTTCAGGAGGTATCTGCTTAGGACCAGCAACCAACAACATGGTAGAATATCATGCTGTCATCAGACTGTTGACCCAAGCCTCCTCCCTAGGTATCTATCATATCATTGTTTACTTAGACTCCCAACTCGTGGTTTATCAACTCAACCGTATCTACACCATCCGTAGTCCTATCCTGCTACGTCTCCACCTACAAGTTTTCCGCCTTGAATGAATGTTCGATTACATTGAATATAAACACATTCCAAGATAACTTAATAGTGTTTCGGATTCGTTAGCAAATTACATCATGGATCGGTATCTCGCCCACATATAAGATTTAAGGAAAGAAAAATTGTACATTACATGTAAATTAAAACACATCACAGACATCATCATGTACAAATCATAGGCACTGTAAAAACTCAAAACTATATATATATATATATATATGGTGTGACTGAAATTTGTTTGATTACATCAAAAAGTATGTAGAAGAGAAAAATGTCGTGTCTTTAAACCCCTACAACGTCGCCTGACAAGGCATAAAAAATGTGATCACCAGAGAGACTCTAATCTCCCTGCACTACATTGTGCTGCGAGTAACACATCATCGCACGCACTACGCGCCTCAGCAGAGAATTGATATTCTCTAGTACTCCCACAATGTTCCTCTGTATATGTAAAGGCACTTCTCCCTTCCGTAGAGGAGGAATGCCCATCGTCAGGCCTTGAAGGTTTCTTTCAACCTCCCGGAGACCTATCACTGGTACTACCAGATTTGCTACAACCGGGATGCCCCCGCGACGTCCTGGTATCAGTATATCGGCCGGGCGCACTGCTCCCTTGTCTGCATGTTGAAAACAACACATCTGTTAAAAACTCTTCTACATACCCAAAAAAAATATATACATCAAAAACTTTAAAAACAAAAACAAGACAAGGTATAGCTCAGTATTTTTACCTGACACATCCCAGTCTTCCCCTGCGGGTAAAATCAAATCCATGCTCCCACGAAAATCTACCTCAGCATACGGGAAGTCCTCTATCCAGAGATACTGTCGTCTCAGCCAGGCAAAGAAATCGCCAGTGAAATGGAACTCTGACTCCGCTACCAACCTCGGAGACAGACTAGTCCACCTCTCCATCCTTGGTTCGTCCACTGGTCGCACTGCTAGTGCTATCTGAGGTTGCATCTGGGGGATGTGCTCTAGAAAAATGAGACCAGAAATGAGCCATAACCAAACTGTTTATGTCCTGTCCTGCACCGCGAAACCTGTTCCTTCACATTTCGAAGGAACCCTGTGCTCCAATTGAACAGTGTTGGTTCCAAACACTGAACACCGTAAGCCACCTGTGATCTTGATGCCAGATGCGCGCTAGTACTGCCTGTCATGCTCATGATAGCGAACAGTATGGACCGGAGGAGTAGCTCTTGGATATCCTTGATCGGGATTCTACCTCCTACCAGTCTTGCTCCTGGGATATAGTGGCATGCCAAATACACATCCACTTGCTCAGGTAGTGCCCTCTGCCCGAAGAATGATATGGGAACCCCTCTTTTCGAGAGGCCAGTCAAAAAATACACGTCTTCTAACTCAATGGTTAAAAGTTGTGTGCCAATCCGAAATCCTTTCTCTGCAACATCCCATAGGCCGATCATATGCTCAAGCAATAAAATCTCTTTCTTCATTTTTTGCAACTTAAATAATTTGAGTAAGCCACAAGCTCGAAATGCGGCCCGTGTACGAGGACTCCGTAAGGCAGCTAAGTCATCCATCTCATGTTCTCTTTCTTTCCACTCAATCATGGTCGCCGAAATCGCCTGCAAAACAAAAGAACAAAGAAATTCACTACTTCCACGTTTTGGCAATTTCGGAAATTTTTAAAAGCAAGTTAAAACATGAAATCTAAATTCCTACATCATTTAAAAATACCACATCCTCTTTTACAATCACCACGCCCTCTCTTAGCCATTTAAACATCCATCATATAACAATGAAACGTTTTTAAATCCAAACGATTTCTTTATGGCTGCGTGGGCATACGTGGGGATTTTATCATGGATTTCTTACCAAAAATGACCCACCTAATCAACTACTGATGTGTTGGCATCTTAGCCATCCTTTTCTAGAATGTTTTTGCAAAAAGAATCCCCTTTTCCATCGTTTTTCAAAGAGGCTGATTTTGATATTTTTTGGGCAATTTGGGGCTTCGTATTTTAAATTAAATGATGCTACGAAAATGAATATTAAACCATGTAATTGAAATAAGGAGAAATTAAGATCTACCTGGTCCGAACGATAAATAAAACGGTCAACTGTAGCTCCGGCAGCGAGCAAAACAAGATCCGCTTCGAAATGAGAATCTCCACTACTCCAAAATCCTTGTGCAAAATGAAATGGTAAATGGAATTTTCATTGTATTTATATTTATACATTTCCATTTTTATAAGGTATGGTAATTTATGGGTTTCTCTAATAATATGATGGCTTCACTAAACCCCTAGTTTGTATTTTTGGCATCGTAGGTTTCCTGGCAGTGCTGATGGATTATTTACCTTGTTGCACTTATGATCATAGTCTTAGTTTGTTCTCAAGCTCGACAATATGAGAACGCAACCGGGTAAACTTTTATCTCTTTTTCAGACTCGTACGAATACACGAATACACGAAAAAGGAACCCCCTGGAGTCTCCTTTAAACCCCTTTCAGACTCTCTAAACATGAAAAGATTGTCGAGTGACCTTGCTTCCTTTCACACTTGTTAAAAGGTCAGAAAGGGCGTCTTTCAAGCGATCATTTATCTCTTTTTCGGTCTCGTTAGACTACTATACGAAAAAGAAACTGAGAGAGTTCTCTTTTAAGTGTTTTTCCAAACTCTATAATCCCAAAAAACCTTCAAGTTTTCTGTCTTTGGACTCATTAAAACACACATCGACAGGCCCATACATGACCAAACCCTTACTTCTTCCAGTTCGTTAAACAAAGGAAGAGGAACTTACCGAAGGTGAGTTATATCGAGCATGTGTTATCCTCCTCGAGCTCATTAAATCAAAAAGAGGTACTCCTCTATCTATATGGGGGAAAATATTGAAAGGAGAAAGCCAAGCAGTCTCTTGAGAACATTATCCAGCAATTCTTAGAGTTTCCCTTGAACACAACACTTTGTCATCTGCATACATTATAATCCACTGAACCTCTGCACCGAGCCAATCCTTTGAGCTCCTTTCACTCCTTTGGGTCACCCGACGCAAGTCACAGTATCCACTGCATAGTTTTGGTCCATGTCATCTTTTTTCATTGTGCCTCAGTGTTCAACGGAAGTATCCACCTCTAGAGTCAGCCATCCCAATCATCTTGCCTCAAAACCTGTGTCAGTCCATGTCCATTTGATCTACCAATTAAATCTCTATGTCTGTTTCATGTCATTGATGGGGGATACATCAAGGCCCTCCTTCGACGAGCTTATTCCCATCGACTTCAACACATTATCCAAGAATTAAGTTTAGAAACTAGTTAGTACTTTGGGACCTGCATGCCTCAATGGTAAGTCTCCTCACATTTGACAATAGGTTTACATCATTGACCTATGATCGGATTATTCCATGGGTGTTCGAGTTCAGCTCATCCATTCACATTCGCTGGGATGTACTAAGGTACCTTGGGAATCATTGACATTAATGGTGACCTCCCTCGCACTTGTTAACGGTTCACACTATTGACCGGTAATCAAGTGGTTTCTGCCATGTTCGATATCAGGACATCTATTCACATGGTTAGATTCGTATCGTATTGGGATTGGTAAGAAGACCCTGGGTTGAGTAATCACTTTGATATATGCTTTTCCCAGGTTGCGAATGAGTTCTATTGGACAAATGACACATATACTGGTACATAGATCCACTTTCTATTGGTCATGGCTATGTCTTGTCATCTCATAGATCCACTGTGTATTCTTCGTGGCTACAATCAGTCCGAGTCATCAAAATATAGATCCACATTGTATCTTCGGTGGCTATACCTTTTTTATCAATACAATTATGGATCCACAGTGTATTTTATGGCGGCCATATCTTGCAATTCTTGATCACCCAAGCATAGGTATGCCTGCCTTGGGTTTTGAAATATGTCATGATATTTGTTGGATGTTTATGTGCAGCTTCCGTCAGGTTCTCTGAGTCTATACCCTTGCTTGAACATCTACAAAGCATTTTAGTTATCAGTTTGCATCTTCTAACTTCATACTTTGGTGGACATTCTTTTACACCTCAATATTGCTCACTTTGATAAGTGTCGTAAGTGTCGCATGATCCTCTCGACTGTCGCAAGTGTCGCATGTCATTCACAAGTGTCGCAAAAATCAAACAAAGCATAATTTCATGATGAAAAAACCAAGGAGACATCTATAATAGCTCAGAAACTTGGTTTGGAGGAGGAAGAATGATTAACTGGAGTCAATGAACTTTTATCACCTGAGAAGAGCTCTTAAACCAAGGTTTTGAAGGGGAGCGCTCCCCTAGATCAGCCTTAGGAGCATTGGTGCTCCCCTATAAGGTCTCAGGGAGCGTTATAAAGCTCCTCTTCCACTCAAGAGGAGTGTTGTCCATCCTTGGAGCGTTGGCGCCCCCCTCAAGCTTCCTAGGGAGAGCTATAGCACCCTGATGGCCCTTTTGAGGGGGCATTGCCTAATCTGAAGCAGTAGTTGGCCCGTTGAGGAGAATAAGGGGAGGTTCTTTCAATTTTAGAAGGCATTTGCATTCAAATTCTTGGTTCCATCAGGAGATCCCTGATCCAAGGAGGGGATTCCTCAACTTGTTCTAAAGATAACTCAAGAGGTTAAGCTCCTCTTAACCTATATAAGCAGGCTCTATGATGGTGAAATGGGGGAAGAATTGCTAGCATGAAACCTATGATCTCATAGGAAACACACAGTCAGTTAAAGAAGTGTGATCAATGAAGCTGCTATCATCCAGGTTGTGGATCTGTCAAGCAAGGGTTAGACGAAGGGGACTTGATGATGCTGTCGCATTCGCATCTACGATTGTAAGTACTGCTGTCATTATTCTTATTAATATGACACACTTGGCCTGTTTCTTTCTAGTTTGTGTCTGATTTTACATGAACTTATCATTGATAGATAGATCTGTTTTCAAGCTAATATCAATAGAGTAGGAAGTGGTCGTGCTTTGTTTGTCTACAGGACTCAGTGTGGAGCGAGAGTTTGGAGCTCAATTTGGAGCATGCAGGGACAAACATTGATAAAAAGGTACTGTTATCCTCCTTCCTTCTCATGTGTTAGTTTGTATGGATTTGAAAGGAAGTCAGTGTCCACGTTAAGAATTTTTTGTCTTAGAGTAGGGTCTAGCTCTTTGAGGCAATCTACCTGTCTGCAGGGAGATTTTCCTACAACAAATACTTCATGGTTCATTCCTAGAACCCTTCCTCTTGTAAAACCCATCTTATCAGGATGACCATGACTCTTCAAATTACCAAGGTCCTCATACTACCCAATTTTCTCGAGACCTCCACCCCCCAGAATTGAAGTGAATAAATTTGATGGACTGGATCCCACAGGCTGGGTCACCCAAATGGAACATTATTTCTCTTTGCATGGAATTACTGATGATTTATACAATCTTCGTTATGGTGTCCTACATCTGGATCTGAAATGATGGAAATGGTGGAAATGGAAAAAAAAGTCCCACCAAGGGTATGTTGCTTGGAAACAGTTTGTGGCAGAAATTTATGACCGCTTTGACTATGACACCCACCATTAAGGTTGTTTGACCAAGTTGAAGGAGTCTAGGATAGTGGAAGACTTTATTTCTGCATTTTAGAACTTGGCTTTCAGAACAGAGGGCATGTCAGATAATTTATTTAGGGAATTATTTATCAATTGATCCAGGTGGATATCGGTGGCCACCCACTTTTTCCAACTCTCTCAAAACATTTTTTTGGCAATTTTGGCAATTTACTATTTTTAGCAGTTTTAACTTTCGGGGCCATTTTGAGGGCCTAAATGAAGATTTTTCTTGATCGATCTTATAAATGATAGACAAAGGAATAATTTATCCCTCTAAATGAATTTCCTTGACGTTATCTTTCCAACGAGTTGTTGTGCACCCCAAATGACGATCGTATGCCAAAGTTACGCCCCCGAGAAGTTGATACACCAAACTACCCAAAACAACGTCCACAAAACTGTTGGCTTTTCATCTTCCGAGGTTAGATTTTGGAATTTATTTATGATAAAAATTCCTTTGGAGCCTCATTGTAAAAATCATCTTCTTTCGAATTTGAGTAGCTGTCACATCTCTTCTCAGAGATACACTGCCACCATTCTAGCGAGTCTTTCACTCTGTATTTTTATAGTCTCTGTACATTTCTTTCATTATAGAAATCGTGTATTATGTATCTCTGTGTTTATGGTTTCATATCTAATACATTTATGTTATATTATTGGATATCCACAATATCTTTGTTCATTTATTTATCATATCTCCACTCTCATTCCGTGCCGAAAAATAATTCGGATCAGTGGTATCAAAGCAAGTTGCTCTTGATCATTTTTTTTCAGTGCATGTCCCCAAGGAGGTCCGAGTATAGCAAGTTGGGTCTCGATATTGTATCTATTGAATACAATCTCTCTTGCATGCCCAAGAAACCCTCCATGGAGGAAGAAAATAAAAATGACGGAGCAGATGTTCCTATTAATCTGTTGCCTGAGCAAGCTCTCACATGACAAAGGGATGAAATGATGAAGAATTTTTCCCACACCTTTCAATTCTTGTCGATAGAAAAAGGTGCATCTTCATCAAACAACCACTCTCGAAGCACCTCTCCTTTCAAGGTACAGGTTAATTTTGATATTCCCATATTTGAAGGTCAGATAGATACGGATTCCCTAGAGAAATGGTTAAATTTGTTAGAAAGTTATTTCTTTGTTCATAATTTTTTCGACAAGGAAAACATCACCTTTGCACTCCTTAAAGATCTCCCCCATGTCAAACATTGGTGGGAAACTTACTGGGAGAAAAGTTCCATAGAGGATTCTGGAATATATGGGGCCGATCCCACTTGGGAATTTTTTGTGGATGTGGTAAAGGAATAGTATTACCATGTTGGAAACTATGAGGACGAGTACATGAGATCGACCACACTGTGACAAGAGAGGGGCCAAACAGTTATGGATTTCACCAATGCATTCCATACCTTGCGCACCAAGTTGGGTATCAAAGACTCTGAACGACATTTAGTTCTTAAATATCGTGGGGCTCTACACAGATACATCCAAATTGAAATGGATTTTCTGGACATCTCATCACTCAGTGTTTCTTATCGATATGCTATTAAAATTGAGGAGAAATTTATGCACCAAAACAAATGGGAGTTTGGGTCTACAAATATGCAACAACCAAAGTATGATAAAGATGACCCTAATAAATATTCTCCCAAAAGCTAGTCCAAGGAACAGGAAAAGAAGGGTCACGAGAAGACAAAGAAGGACACCAGAAAATGGTGCGATTTCCACAAAATCCCCTGGCACAACACCGAGAAATGTCCCTCAAAATAGTTATTGGTGGCCGAGATCAAAGACAAGTATTTGAACCATGATTCAAAATCTAATTCTGAAAATAATGGTAAAATACAGATCATCGATGTAGACCCCACTGTTATTGTCGTGACCGCAACAATTCAACTAGAAGAACCAATAGATCCTAAAGAGGGGGAGCTCCTTTTTCATTCACTGATGTGGGTGAAGGGGACCCCATTGCATTTTATTTTTGATGGTGAAAGCTATAATAACATCATCTCATAAAAGGTCATCAAACAATTGGGATTGTCAACAACACCAAACTGGTAGCCATATAACATTGGTTGTCTTCGCCAAGGATGTGATCTCTGTGTCAGCCAACAATGTCGATTGTCATACGGCATCGAACCCTTCAAGGATGAGGTATGATGTGATGTTTCCCCACTAGATGTTTGTGATGTTCTCTTGGGTCAACCATATATGTGGAAGTTCTATGCTATTTATGAGTCTCAACCTCGTAATGTCATTGTTACTCTAGGGGGTCATCTCTACAGGATACCAGAGGTAATTCCTACTATTGTCCCACCTAAGTAGTACCGCAAGGTAGTATCTCATACTACAAAATTCAACTTCTTCACTGTCTATTCAAAGCGTGAACATAAGAACACCACTGCAGCCTTAGTCCAAGCACCTTATATCCAACAGAAGTAGGTAGATAAAATTGCAGCAAAGTGTAAATATTCCTTATGCACATAGGAATATCATGTAGCTAGACTGGTTAAAAAGTTCCAACCCTTCCATCCACAGGTTTGTGACAACCTTCAACAAACTAAGAATCACAACTTCTCCAACAAGGCAAGCATCTCACCAAGATGTAGATTTAGCAAACGCTTTTCCCTCACCCCCGGTAACTCAACGCAATGGAGACCATTTCTTCCTAAGGAGGGAGGATTGGGACAGGTGGATATCGGTGGCCACCCACCTTTTCCAACTCTCTCAAAATAGTTTTCTAGCAATTTTGGAAATTTACTATTTTTAGCAGTTTTAACATCTATGGCCATTTTGAGGGCCTAAATGAAGGTTTTTCAGGATCGAGCTTCTTAATGATAGTCAAAGTAATAATTGATCCCCCTAAATGAATATCCTCGACGATACCTTTCCAATGATCTCTTGTGCACCCCAGACAGAGATCGTATGTCAAAGTTACACCCTCAAGAAGTTGATACATCAAACTACCCAAAACGGGGTCCACAAAACTGTTGGCTTTTCATCTTCTGGGGTTAGGGTTTTGGAATTTATTTATGATAAAAATTTATTTGGAGTCTCATTTTAAAATTCATCTTATTGTGAATTCAAGTATCTGTCACATCTCTTCTCATAGATAAGATTCCACCATTCTAGTGAGTCTTTCACTCTGTATTTTTACAGTCTCTGTACATTTCTTTCATTAATAGAAATCGTGTATTATTGTATCTCTATGTTTATGGTTGCATATTTGATACATTTTTTTTTATATTATTGGATATATGTGATATCTCTATGCATTTATTTATTATATCTTCGCTCTCATTTTGTGCCGAAAAATAATTTGGATCATCAGTGGACTCAAAGATGAAACTCGTGCCCAAGTTCTCATGGAATGCCTCTAGGCTTGGTTGGAATCTACTAAACAAGCCAAGGAAGCACAACAAATTGTATCCTCCTAGATCAAAAAACCCTCCTTTCCTCCTCACCCTAAACCCACCCATTGTTCCCCTCATGTAACTCCCCCCAAGATCTAGAAATTAATCAGGGTTGAAATGGTTGAACGTCAACTCAAGGGTATTTGTTATAATTGAGATGACAAATATT
Organism: Picea glauca; assembly: GCA_000966675.3. NCBI lineage: Eukaryota > Viridiplantae > Streptophyta > Pinopsida > Pinales > Pinaceae > Picea > Picea glauca. The sequence continues at coordinate 34,728 of JZKD02S0960134.1, forward strand.
TTTTCGAGCACAAGTGTAAGGAAAAAAAATATTTTTATGGTTGTGACTGAGGATATTTCTTAAGAAGATATTGTTGATCCACCCATGGAGGAAATACCACCTCCATATAATAATGCCCCACCCTCTGATCCACCAGAAGTTGACCTGGTGATTTCACGTAATTCCCTCACTGGCTTCTATGCTCCCTAGAATCACAAATTAATTAGTTACATTAAATAGGAAATTCATCATCCTTGTGGAAAGTGGTAGCACCCATAATTTTATTCATCGTTTCATTTCCCAAGAAGTCAATTGTTAAATCCTTACCACCAATAATTTTTAAATCATGATTGCCAATGATGATTCCATCAAATGTGGGGGACGATGTGAAAATGCATGACTCAAAATTTGTCAGTATCACCTGAAATACAATATGTTTTCTATAGATATGGTTTGTTGTGATATTTTCCTTGGTGCCAAATGATTACGCACTCTAGGCCCCATTCTCATGGATTTTAAGGACTTAACCATGTAGTTCCAACAAGAGGGAAAATAATATACATTCCAAGGCATCACAACAGGCTCCCCTGCGATCATCAGTTCCCATCGCATGAAAAATATCCTCAAAATAGGTCATTCGAGAATTATATCCCAAATCCACTCCATTCATGTTCTTGAGACATATTTTGTGCATCCTGACCTCCAATCTATCCTCTCCCTCCACCAAGTTGTTTTTACCACTGCCAAATAACTTTCCCCTTCCCATGGAGTCCATGATCATTCCATCCCTCTCATCCCAGGAAATCTTCCTCCCAGTGTTCGGCCTTATCATAATCCATTTGACCAGAATAATGAAATTGAGAAAAATGTTCATGAATTGATAGAAGCAAGTGTTATATGTCCTAGTACTAGCCCCTATTCTTCCCCTATGTTCATGGTACTCGATAAAGAAGGTACTTGGCGCACGTGTCCTAATTTCCGTGACCTCAACAAACTCACAATCAAAGACAAATTCCCCATTCCTATCATTGATGACCTCTTGGATGAAATGAGTGATTCTCAGTACTTCACCAAACTGGTTCTACATGCTGGCTACCACCAGATCCATATGAAAGTCGAAGACATTTCCAAAACTGCATTTGAAAATAATGAGGGTCACTATGAATTCTTGGTAATTCCCTTTGGCTTTTGTAATTCTCCCTCCACTTTCCAATTTTTTATGAATAATGTATTCCATTCTTTTCTCCATCATTTTCTCTTTATTTTCTTTGATGATATTCACATCTATAGTAAAACTTGGCCACCCCATATCTCCCATGTGAATCAAGTTTTCCATCTACTCTCTAAGCACCAAAGTTTCCTCAAACAATCTAAATGTTCCTTTGGTGCCTCATAAGTGGAATACCTGAGTCATATTGTCGGAAAGGATGGTATCTAAGTGGATCCTAAGAAAATTTAATCTATGAAAGATTGGCCTTGCCCTAAAACTCTTAAGATATTGTGTGGTTTTCTAGATTTAATAGGATATTATAGGAAGTTTGTTCATAATTATGGAAAAAATGCAGCTCCTCTCACTTCTCTCCTTAAAAAGAATGCTTTCACTTGGACTTCATCTACGGATCAGGACTTCAAAGCCTCGAAAGATGTTATGTGCTTAACCCCTCTCCTCACACTTCCATACATCACAAAGATATTTATATGGGAATGTGATGCTTCTGAGAAAGGAGTTGGGGTCATCCTCATGCAAGATGGTAGGACTTTGGAATTCACTAGAAAATAAATTTCAGAGCGATATTTGGGCCAATCCATTTATGAAAAGGAAATTTTAGCTATTTTTCATGCCATGGATCATATACATCCTTTTTTATTGGGTCAACGCTTCCAAATCAAAACTGATCATCATAGTCTCAAGTATTTTCTGAAACAACGAATTTCATCATCGCCACAACAAAAATGGATGACCAAGTTATTTGTGTCTCCTTCATTTACAAGAAGGTCAAGGAAAATGTAGTGGTCGATGTTGTTTCCTGAAAATATAAAAAAGATAATTCCCTTTTCTCCCTCTCCTTCATTGTACCAAATTGGCTCCAAGTTGTTTGTCAGGAATGGATGCAAGACCCCAAAATTTCAAGCATGATCCACAAATTTCAACGCAATTCTTTAGTTTCTCCAACATATTTTTAGCACAATTAAGAGCTTCGCTAAAAAGGTCTCTTGTATTTATGAAATAAATCACAACTTAACTCCATAGTTCTTTCTGAACTTCATGCCTCACCCACACCCTATGAATGGGTTTACCAAACCCTATGAATGGGTTTATCAAACCCTATGAATGGGGCAAATGTTATTTTTTCTGGCATGGTATGAAACATAATGTCTACACCTTTTTGTTTGAATGTGAGGTTTGTCAACGCAACAAGGAAAAAATTGTCAAAGATACAAGAACACTCTAATCACTTTTGATTCCCCCTGCTATTTGGTGAGATATTTCTATGGATTTCATTGTGGGATTACCTAAATTGGGAAATAAGTCAGTCATCATAGTGGTCATAGATAGTCTCTCCAAATATGATCATTTTTGTGCTAGTCAACACCCATTCACCACGTCCACGGTGGCTCAAATATTCATGGATAATATCTCCCACCTTCATCACATGCCTAATTCTATTGTCTCTAATAGAGATCCCACTTTCACTAGCAATTTTTGGAAAGAATGTTTCAAGCTACAGGGCACCCAATTTCATCTTAGCACCAACTATCACCACCTAGAAAAATGGCTAGACTGAAATTTTCAACAAGTGTTTGGAAACATATTTGAGGTGTTTTTTATTTGAGAGGAAACATTGGTGGGCTCAATGTTTACCCCTATTTGAATGGTGGTACAACACGTCTTACCATACAACTACTTGCATGACTCCTTTTGAAGCACTCTATGGCCAAAATCCCCCATCATTTCAGAAACTTGCTCCCAATTTTTATGGTCCTTATACAGTGCTTAAGAGTGTGGGATTGGTGGCCTATTATTTATATATACTTAGTCAGTTGAAACTCCATATTTGTTTTCATGTTTCCTTCTTAAATAAGGTGATTGGAACCAAGTGCCAAACTGAAACCAGTCTCCCTAAGTTGGATGAATAAGGTTCCATTTGGTTTCAACCACAAGTCTTCTTGGCCCAGCAAGAAATTCATCTTCGTCAGCGCAACATCATGGAAGTGTTAGTTCAATGGAAAGATACAACTCCAAAAGATGTCACCTGGGAGCCAGCCACCATTCTACAACAATTTCCTCATCTTAAGCCTTGAGGACAAGGTTGTTCTTCAAGGGGAGGGAATGTTAGGGACCTAACCTTCCTAACCCCTCACATAGGTATAATAATATAATTCCATGTAATAAATTCCAATATTAATAAGGCATATAAATAAGGAAGAATAAGTCTAATGTAGGAAGACCTAATAGAAGTTTCCTCTTCTAGAAGGATCTTCATCTAGATTGTTCTTTTGGATAGATAGAATTAGTATAAATAGGAGTAGAGGGTATGAGAAATGTTGTATTGGATATTATTGTAATAGAGATTTTCTCTGTTGGAGGTTTCATCCTCGAAGAGGAAAGTGAACATTTCTATCATTAATCAAGGTGCTCTTTCTGGTGTTATTTTGGTATTATTCTAGCATTTCTCTGGTTATATCATTTTTTTCCTTCCATTTATAGATAAAATATTTATGTTTTTCATACTATTTTATATCAGGAATACTACAAGTTTTTTTTATATAAGATAATGTGCACCTAAAGGCATATTTCTATAGGATGATACTAGTATATGCAATTATTCATAGAGGGAGTGACTACATTCCAGTGTTCAAACATATACCTGAAAGGGACATGGAATGACCTTAACTGGAAAGGTCGTTATCCTATTGACAAATACCTGCATAAGAAAACCAAATAACCAAAGTGAAAAATACATGAGAGTAAAGAATGTGTTATGGAAATTTGATGAAATGATAATGAGTGAGCATCCCTGTAACTTGGGTGCCAAGACAGGGCTCTCAAGGAAGGTGTGTGAAAAGTGGAATGGATTATACCATTTTGTAGAATAGAAAGTGATGGTCATAGTGGTGTGAATGGTTTAGAAAATGAATCTCTTGAGCTCCCATATTGGTTTAAGGAAGCTTGGTCCTGGGCCATATGTGTTTTTTGAAAAGATGGGTTGCATGATCATTTTTTCCTGACACCCAAAATGTTTTGGTCCAAGTTGTAAATCCTAGACTTAGGAAGATTATATTCCCAAATTTTGTTGTAATCCTTAATATTCAATCATACATGTAGCACATTAGTGCATGGATTCATCCCTATCATGCATATAGAGGATGTGAGATCAAGTTATGGAATGAACCACTTAGATAGGTACAAGGGTGGCAGGTGTACTCATATGCTAGCTTGATGTTTGAGTCGAAGACTTTAAATATTTGATTAAGGGGGGATGTGTGAGGTAATATCAAAATGTGAGATGGTTGGGACCAATTTATGATTAAGGGGGGTAGGACCTATATAATTACTCCAATTCAAGTTTACAAGGGGGATTTTTGGGTTAAAATTGACTCAATAAAAGAGTCAATGAGTTTAATCCACTTTAGGCCAACAATGGTAGTTTTAGAGCTCATGGTTTTGGTAGCCCGTGGTATTTCATGTAATGATTTCCTTAAATAGTCTTAATATACTCCATTCTAATGTGCCTGAAGGTGAGCGGTGAAGACTCACTTGACTGGATTGGCCGGATTTGGTGAAGGGGACAAATATATCTTTGCCTAGTTTTTCATGTAAGGTTTTTCCAAGATAAGTCATGGTGTCATGCACTTGAAATTTGTCTTTTTCTTATTTTATGYTATTAATCTCTCTCTTATTRATAACACTACATAAACAAAAACACATCCATTTTCCTAGCTCCATGTTCTTATCTTTATTTTCAACAATGCTTTTAAATATGATCCACATAAACATTGATSATGAAAATATACAMACTTATATATATATTTGTATGCAKATTTTAAATATATKCCTTTTTAAGAAAAGGAAAAAAAATCTATATTTGTTTTTGTACATATATCATAATTATAATGTCTTTTATTTCTAACATAATTTTGTAKTTYCTAGCTCATCTAGAAAAAACATTGTATGGTGGACAAGTACATAGGGAGACCTACATATTAAAAATAAAAAAATATTGATTATGTCAAGACCCTCAAATGTTATCTTAACAATAGACCTTGTTATTTTAGAGCTTCATTTACTTTATTATTTTTAAAAATATATAAAATTAACATTTAAAAATATGGAAAAATAGTATCACACAAGAACCAATTTTTTCCTAAAACTATACACATTTGCTTCAAGATTTTTTTTCATTTTGATACTAAATTAATGTCTTAACCCAAATGTATGCATTCTATTTTAAAGAAAAAACAACATACCAATGTTAGAAGAACATGAATTTTTATGAGTTATACAATTGTTTCATAAATAAAAGTTCTATATTATGAAAGCTTATTCAATTTCCTACATTTTCATACTTTGACACCATATTCTAATAAGTAGTGCATGTACCTCTAATAATTCCTCTCAATTGACAAGATAGGGTCTCCACTCCGTGAACTTGTGACATATCATGCCTATTTGTGGGATGTTAAAGAATACCTAATTTCACTAGACATTGATAGATACATCCCAAAATCCTTTTGTTAAACGTCCCTCCCAATACATCTTTCCAATAAATAAAAAATCCTATTTCTTCTATATATCCATACTTTTACCTATTGACATTTGAATCTTTTATGACCGAAATGGAAACCTCACAAGGATATGAATGCCTGCATTTTTGTAGAGATGGTACTCATCTTTGGATTAAAGATATATATATGATATCTTATATTATGAAGAATGATAAACAACAAACTCCAACTCTTTATTGCTTAAATTTATTCAATTAAAATGTTCTTCAATAACCTGATTTGATCTTTATGGGAAACAAGCTATTTTTAATATAGAAATAATAGAAAGAGGGTCTCCACACGATGAACTTGTGACATATCATGCCTATTTGTGGGATGTTAAAGAATACCTGTAATTTCACTAGACATTGATAGATACATCCCAAAATCCTTTTGTTAAACATCCCTCCCAATACATCTTTCCAATAGATAAAAAACCCTATTTCTTCTATATATCCATACTTTTACCTATTGACATTTGAATCTTTTATGACCGAAATGGAAACCTCACAAGGATATGAATCCGCCTGCATTTTTGTAGAGATGGTTCTCATCTTTGGATGAAAGATATATATATGATATCTTGTACTATGAATAATGATAAACAACAAACTCGAACTCTTTATTTCTTAAATTTATTCAATAAAATTTTTCTTCAATAACTTTATTTGACCTTTATGTGAAACAAGTTATTTTTAAAAATATAAATGATTGAAGGAGGGATTCAATATTAGAATATATTTGACCTCAGCACCAAATATACAACCTTGTTAATCACATACAAATACATCCATGTCTTCTTAAAAAGAAATAGGAGAGAATAATTTGATCATCACGAAGACTTTTAAAAGAGTATTACTATTAAGATCAAAACGATAATTTGATAAGTCAATTTCAAATACCTTATACTTAGAACTTAGAGTTACAATAAACAATCGAAATCAACCCCTAAGTTATTCTTTGAGTTATATTCATGAAAGGTGTTCTTCATTACAAAATATACGAGTCATATATGTGGTTGTAAATAATCCATGATCACATAAGAAAATGATTTTGAAAAATACAAGAAGAACACTTAGGAACTCAACCATGTGCCCAATTCGGAGATTCAAGCATAAAGTTATGAGAAATGGTGTAGAATAAGAGAAAGAGTGGAGAAGATGACGATTTCTATTTGTTTATTTGAAGCTTCACTGCATATGATATAATTACCTTCATCTTATGATGTTTTTCCTTTGCTCCTTTGATGGTACAACCTTTGTTGAAGCCTTCTTACCCTTTAAAAATCATATCTTCTAACTACTTGAGTAGTTAGGGATTTTCCCTTCTTGAATTTCCCATACAATCTTCTGATTGAAATATTCACTTTAAATAATGCCTCATTTAAGTGTTTTTAATGAGTTCACATCAATAAAATATGCATCTTTAAAATGGGCCCCTTTCTATTTTTAATAAAAAAAATTAAATAAACTTTTATTTTCAAAAAATTAATTAATTGTCCTCTTAAAGAGGGTTATTGTGTTTTAATTTTATGGATATGATAATTAATTTTTCAGCCATTTAAATAATTCCATATGTTATCTTTATTGCCTTCACTTTCCAATGATATAAAATTTTTCCAAATATGACTCCCGGATCTCAAGATATGATCTCATGAAGTTGAATTTTCAAGTAGGGTCATCAGAAAACAAGTTGACTATTATTTTAATTTTTGGTAACAATGTGGCCATTTTAAATCCTTAAAACCTATACCATAATCTTCTTCATAGAATTACATTTTCAATGTTATACATTTTTCACAAATTTGTGGCACAAAGCTCAACTTATGACCTTTGCAAAGTTGTGACTCAACAACCGTTCATTAATTTTATGGAAAACTATGGGTCCCTGATCTCGAATTTGTTTCCCTCCTTTGTAAAATCTACTTTGTAGTAAAAATCATTATCCCACATGCATGGGAGTATGGGAGTCTTAATGGTATATAATATTAATTTTATCTTGTTGAAATACTGAGAGGGGCGGGGGGGGGTTGTGAATCAGTATTGGTACTTTTATTACTTTTAACCAGAATATGCATTGTTTAAATTTATGAGAAGTTCATTAATAACATTCAATACATTATGAGAAGTATAAATAAATGATGAAAAATCAACAACGAAACAAGTACACAGTACACCAATATTTTACATGGAAACCCAATGCGGGAGAAAAACATAGAATTATTTTCTTATATGTAAGAAGAAATACTTTCATAGGAAGCACAAACTTCATGTTTTTCCAGCTACAACTGGAAGGAGGCTCCACCCGCCTAGTTTCTTAGGATTCAACCTGAAGGAAGATACAACCTCATTTTTTTGGAACCAACAGGAAAGAGGATAGAACCCCATTTTCTTTCCCTATCATGTCGCCTTGAAATATAAGTGCCACAATCACTATTATTGCCACTGTCACTCTATCACTGTCAAATTGTCCTTGTGAAACTTGTCACTGTAAAATCTGTCACTAAAAAATTGTCACTCAAAATATGTCACATCAATATCATCAACCAATCATATCTGATGACATAGATCTCATACTCACTATCACAAGTGTATATCTCAAACCATGTATCTAAGATCAAAAATATGTATCTATAATAATATGCCATACATGTAACAACATCCATAAACAAACTATAATGAACTCTCACATCAACCCTGTATCAAACCCTCACTGTTATGCAACTTGAATATGTACCAATAAATTCAAGAACACACCTCAACCAAACTACCTCAACCATGTGCCAAATGACACAAGATATGCCTCAACAAAATACCCAAGAAAGTGTGCCAAGTACAAACTACAAGTGCACCAACATTGTTCCTTTGTATATCTACCTCATACACCATGTACCATACAACCAATAACACCTCAAGGGAATATACTCAATATCACAAGACCATACCTCAAGAAATCACCAAGATCCAACTTCAAACTACCATAAAACATACCTTTTACTTATGTAGATGATTTTGTTGTACCTGAACACTCTCACATATTCCTATAGCCTCTCCTCAACTCCTCCAGCTTGATGTACACCTCAACCTTTAGATCTGGCTTGTCTTCGCAAGACGAAGTTGGTTGTCTCGCGGGTCCACATGTGACACGCTATAGGAAACCCATGGGGGTCCCTCGTGGGATGCTGGTAGTCTGACCCATGGAGATAAACTAAGTTAGGGTTTTCACAAAACCCTTTCTATCTTTGCAGTCACAAGACTTTGTCATTTCTCTTCCTTTTCTACGTCAGATTTGTTGATGAAATCCCTACCAAAAACCTTTCACAATATAGATATTCAATGTGCTCAATAGGTGCTAATGGGAGTCTCTTGATATATTATTTATACTTCCCAAGTGTGTTCCTTTATGGGATATATTGTAGTAGTTTTACCCCTTTTTCTTCTTCTAGGGCTAACCCACATTCTTGTTGCAACTACTCTACCCATAATTAGTAAACTCATAATTTCTTGTTGCAAATAATTTATTTTTAATTATTTTCTTGTTGCAACAGCTTTTCCCATAATTAACTTCTAGTTGCAACCACTTTGACTAGAAAATTTGTTGATGAGTTTCTAGGAGCTTCTAGAATAATTAACTTCGTATTGACCTTCTATTGGTTTCTAGATTATTCTTGAGTGTCCTCCAACTTCATTAAGCCATATCTCCCTAACCATGATGAAACACGTGGTGTAACACATATCACTAGAAACAATATGACATTTACTACCCATATATGAAAGTCTTTCTTGAAAATACATTTCTCTTCGTGTATTTACTCCTCTATCAACTGTCGGTTCGATGAACATACCTTCGGGGGGCTATAGGAATTTTCTACGGGGCTTGCTTCAAGGGTTGACATCAATGAAAACTAACCCAATATTTAAACAATATCCCCCTTTGGCATTGATGAAAACACAGTGATGCAATGTTGATGGAATGGAAACACTTATGTTCATGCTCTTCCTATGACCATTGTTCCCCCTGTAATCATATATCTATTCTTTTATCACCATTTCCATGCCTCTGATTACTCTCTCCCCCTTTGACATCAATGAAAAATGGTAACTTCCTTTAGGGGATTCTCCCCCTGTTTGAAATTTCCTTTGGGATACTACTCATGTCTGAACTTTCCTTTGGGATACTTCCCCTATATTCAAGCTTCATATCTTTCTACTTCCCTTTTTTCCTTTCGTGTTGCTTCCTCATGTAAATCCATGACATATATGAAAGTAATTCAAAAATTCTTGTCTTAAAGTCTTTTATATCTTCTCTCCCCCTGTCGTGTTGTGCTTAATGTTGTGTAATTCACTATGGGGAAGAAACTACTCCAAGTATATGTCAAAAGGTACTCAAAATCCTCCCTCAAAATAGTTTTGGTGAATATATCTACAATCTGATCTTTTGTCCCAACATACTCGACTATGATTTTCTTCTCTGCAACATGTTCCCATAGAAAGTGAAACTTGATCAGAATGTGTTTCTCCTTAGAGTGCCTCACTGGATTCTTTGAGATATTATGGAAAATGTGTTATTACAAAATATCATAATGAGCTCATCATATTCAACTTGTATATCTTTCAAAGTTTGTTTCATCCATAGAACTGGAGTACAACATGATTTTTCTGTAATATACTCTGATTCTGCTGTAGAAAAAGATATCAATGATTGTTTCTTGCTTAACCATGATACCTAACACTCACCAAAGTAGAATGTTTCTCCACTTGTACTTCTTCTATCATCAATACAACTTACCTGATTTGCATATGTGTAGGAAACAAGAGATAGATCATTCCCTTTTGGATACCATAATCCAAAATCTTTTGTACCTTTGAGATATCTGAATATCCTCTTTACTTCCATGACATGTGATTCCTTTGGTGCTTCTTGAAACCTTGAAACTTGTCCAACTTCCTGCATCACATCCGGTCTATAAGTTGTCATGTAGAGTAAGCTTCCAATCATCTATTTGTATTATTGATCCAAAAGGGATCTAGAGAATACTAAGGATAACTCAGAATTCACAAAACCACCTTAGGAATCTTAGAATGGCCTCAACAGATAGAGAAAGGGAAAAAATTCATATCCTCCAAACTCAGTGAAATTGGCATCATTGTGAAGAGCGCATCACAATATTTCCAACAACATAAATGGTTCAACAAATTGATTTACGGATCAAAAAATATTCACGGTCAAAGTTTTGGTCAACCTAGCCCAATTAGCAGGGGTGAGTTGGCATTTTCACTATTGACATCAACATCAATAGAGATGACATCAAATTTCATATAGGGTACATGGCACACATAGAGGATGACACGTGTCATGATGTTGTCATCATGATGATGTGCCAGCACCAACGGTTGCCAAGTGTCACCTAATTTTTTCATTTTCTGGTCAATTCGTGGACCAATGGAAAAGTTCCATGTGGCAATCCATACATCCATGTGGTAGTCTGTACAACCACCTAGCAGGTGATGTGAAAATATAAGGATGTGACAGACCCATGGTAGGGTGATGTTAGTGCCACATCAGCAGCTGACTCTGTAATGGGAAACCAAAAGGGAGGTTCCATGTGGAACAATAAGGAGGTGCCACATGGCACCCACAATTTTCCCCATGAGGATTGGGTCCAAATAAACCAAAAAAAAAAGGTCTGGCAACTGGACCGGTCATCGTCGGACTCAGTGACTAGAATCAACGCAACATAAATATATGTATAGGGTGGAGACGATGGCGGGTACTGATCGATCAACGCATTTTCCAGCGAACCCCCGCCAAACCAAAGGGTCACATCATATAATCCACAAAGTTTTTTTATTTAAAAATTTAAATTTTCCAATGCACGGGGGAAAGGTGTGTGCACCAGCCCGTACTCGGCATGGATTTTGATGCAAGAGTATTTTCATTAACGTAGGTTGCAGGCACATAAACTGATTTTAGATTTATCTTGGGCCTGGGAATGTTAGAGTCATATCGAGGCGTGGAGACATTCATTTTTGGGTAATTTGATGCCACGAATTTAGTGGTGATGTATGTTTTCTTATCTGAGAAAATCTTCTGCAACTTAAATTCAAAATGAGATATACTTCTGTATTTTACCAAATTCTTTTATTGAGTCAATAAAAACACCTACCCATTTGAGAGAAGGAACCAGAGACATAGTCCACCATGGACGAACTCCATTATCAAGTTTTCTATGTTCAGATATGATGCTTATGTCTCTTCATTATTGAGTTATTCCTTATTTATGGTGCACTTCATTTTTATGCTCATTTAATACAATTCTTTAATAAGTCACATCGATGAAAATATCTTGGATCAATTGTCTTTGATTTGCACCCTTGGAATCATCATCCTTACTTAACTTGCAATTGTTCTTCATAGGAGTACTAAATGGTTTGCAATCTTCCATTCCAAAGTTCTTTAGCATTTCTCTGATATACTTGGTCTGAGAGATGAATATACCTTTGTTTCTCTGACATATCTAGAGACCCAATAAGAATGTCAACTCTCCAAGTAATGACATATCTAATTCATTTTGCATGTATTTAGAAAACATATTACTCATCCTATCATCATGACTTTCAAAAATAATATCATCAACACAAACTTCAATTATCACGATACTATCTTGATTTATCTTTATGTAGAGACTATTTTCTGCATTTCCTTTCCTGAACCCTTGTTGTTGTAAGTATATTTCCATTCTTGAAGACCATTCTCTGGGGATTGTTTGAGACCATATAATTCCCTCTTCAACCTGCAAACATATTTTTCCTTTTCTGATAACTGAAATCCTCCTGGCTGCTCGATGTAAACTTCTTCTTCTAACTCGATGACTTTAAATCCATATGATACACCTTGATATTTTTCAAACACGAAAAATCTAGGATCAACTTGATTGCTTCCATTATGGAAACTAGCAAAAATGTCTCTTCAAATTTATATACCTTCAATATGAGTGTATCATTTACAACCAATCTTTCTTTGCTCCTCGTAACTTTTCCATCCTCGTTCAATTTATTCATGAAGACCCACTTTGTACCAATCATGTTCTTTTTCTTTGTCCTTGGAACAAGTTCCTATGTGTCATTCTTCTCTATCTAGTCCAATTCTTCATCCATAACTTTGACCCAATATTCATTCTTGTTGGATTCTTCAAAACAATTTAGCTCAATTTTGAATAACAATGCTAGGTTCTATTGTTTCGTTTAATGTATTCTTCTTGTGGTTTCAACTCCTGCATATTTATTTCCATTGATCTATTCTAGTGGATTATTTTTTGGGACTCATTTCCTAGGTGTATTTGGAGGTACCTGAATATCTTGCTGCTCTTCTGGTTGATCTTCTTCTTCATCTACCTCTAAATCTTCTTCGTAATATTTTTCCACTAAATATTTTCTTCCTTATTTTATCTTCTATCCATTATCTCATCAATTGTCACATTGATGCTTTCTACTATTCCATTTCTTATATTGAATCATTTGTATGCTTTTATTTTTCTTGAGTACCCAACGAGTATGCTTTTAAAAACTCGAGAGTCAAATTTTCCAATCATGCCATTTTTATTTTGATATAGAATTTTCTTCTGAACACTCTGAAATGCTTCACATTTGTTGGTCTTCCTTTCCAAATATCATAGGGAGTTTTATCACTATTATTTCTGAGCATTCCCCTATTCTGGATGTGAACTATTGTGTGCATTACCTATACCCAAAATATGTCCATCAACTCTGAATCTTTCAACACGGTTCTGGCCATTTCCTGTATTGTTTTGTTCTTCCTTTTGACAACTCCATTTTGTTGAGGTGTCCTAGATGCTAAGAATTTCCTATTTATCCCATGATCACTATAGAAGTCCATGAATTTCCTTGATGTCAACTCTCCTCCATTGTCTGATCTAAAACACTTGATTTTCGATTATGTCTCAGTTTCAACCAACTCTTTGTATGTCTTGAAGTGCTCGAATACTTATGACTTCTTGTTGAGAAAGAAAAATGCAATCATTCTTGTGTATTCATCAATGAGTATCATAAAGTATTGTTCACCATCCAATCCCTTTATTCTTTTCGGTCCAACTAGATCAGTATGCACAATAACTAGCGATTTCGTTGTGGAATACTCTTTTGATTTGAACTTGGTCCTATTATGTTTTCCTTGTAGACAATGCTTGCATAGAGTATTTGTTGGCTTCAATATCTAGGCTATTTCTTTTATTGCTTCCTTTCTGCTGATTTTGACAAGATTATCAAAATTTATGTGAAATAGTCTTCTGTGTTAGAGCCAACTTTAATCTTCCTTTCCTAAGAAACATTTTTATTTTCCAACTTCATTTAGTACATATATGTTTCTTGGGGTTCTTATAGTTCTAGCCACCAAATTGTATAATCCTATTTTTCTTATCTCACATTTATATGAGTCAAACAAAAGTTTGTTTCCTTGGTCATACACTTGACTTACACTTAGTATATTTTGTTTCATGTCTTCGACTAGTAGAACAATTTCTTCCCTTGCATCCTTGCTTCCAATCTTGATTGTGCTTGTTCCTATAATTTTGGTTGAGTTGTCATTCCAAAATGAAACTGATCCATATATTTCCTTCTTCAATATTAGAAACTTGTACTTATCATCTGTCATATGCTTCAAGAAGCCATTGTCAACATACCATCCACGTTTCTTTTGTTTAGCTTGTAGAGAAAGCGTGAAGTCTTCGGTGTTGAATTGATCATGCTTCCTTATCCATATCCTTTTTGGTTCCTGTCTATGACTATTGATATTTTGTTGTGATTCTCTAGAAGGAACAATCAATCTAGAATTTTCGGCCTTGTGTCCAAAGTTGTTTCACTTGTAGCATTCTACTTCAACATTCAAGGATGCAAATTTGTTGTAGCTTCTTCTCTGTGCTTCATGAGGCCTTCTTGGTTAACTATTTCTTGTGTAGCCTTCATAGTTTCTTTTGTTCTTGGTATTGGCTCTTCAATTCACATCTTTATGCCCAAAATTATTACATGAATAAGATACAACAGGAAAAATAGTTTGATACATGGGGTGGAAGATCTTGCGAATGGTGTTACTCTTCTGAATCCTTCTTGTTCTTGAGGTATTTCTATTGCCACTTGTTGTTGATTCTGAATTCTGAATATTCTATATGGCACAGTGTCTTTGTGCTCTTCTTCTTAGATCTTCTTTCCTTCTTCTCTCTTAGGAGAATCTCTGACAATTTATGCATATCTTCTATGTTCTAATTCTTGTTTTGTTGTCTTGGAGCTCGATCCTTTCTCTGTCTAGTTGTATCCAATCCTAGAATTATCATAGTATGGAATTTGATTGTCGATGATCTCATACAATATTTTGGTGTTTTTCTATTGCACATCCTTCTTCTGAAGTTATTTTTCTTAGAATGACTATCTCTTCTTCTAATCCTTCAATCATCTTGTCCTTTTCATCTAACTGATCTCTGAGTGCTTCTTCAATTCGTTTGTCTTCTTCTACCTGAATTTTTAACTTCGTGATCATATGCTCAACTTCTTTGGAGTTGGAATTCTGAGATCCTTATTTCCTCTTTAGTTCATTCTTGAGTGACGTGATTGTCATTTTTTCTTTCCTTAGTTGTTCTAGGGAACTGATCAATTTTACTTTGTAATCGAAATCTTTTTCTTCTTCAAAATTTTCTTCAGAATCTTATTCATTAGAATCTTCTATTCCCGTGAAAAATAATCTTTCAGTATCACTGTCATTGTCTTCATCCGCATATGATGAGGAACTGTCTTCCTTGGTGCAAATACTTTTCTTGAATAATTTATTTTTGTTTCTCTTACTCCTTTGATTTTTCTTTTTATTTTTGGAGTATTCTTCCTCATCAATTTCCTTATTCTTATGAAGACATTTAGAAGCAAAATGACCAATACTACCACAATCAAAAAATTTCAATGGAAGAATACCTTTGTCTTTTTTGGTTCCTCTTTTCAACTTTTTGACGAAGTTTTCCATTTCTTCATCTTCTTATGAATCATCATTGTAGCTACAATCTTAGATTATTATTTTTTTTCTTTTTATTTGTATTTTTAGATGCCTTAAATGATGCTTCCTTCGTAACTGTATTATATTTCTCTATAATCATATCTTAAGCTGTGAGTATCCCATGTAGCTAGGTCCACTCTTTCTTCTAAATATGAAATATTCGGATCAAATCTCATCGAAAAATACCTTAGTACCTTTTAAAAAACAACCTATTTTTTCATTTCATCTCCCAAGAATTTTATGGAGTTCACTATTTCATCGACTCGTAGAAAGTAGAATGCAATGTTTTCATCTTCCTTCATCTTCAATTGTTCGAACTTGTCTCTAAAGGTTTGAAGTTTGAATTACTTGACTTTGTCATCTCCTTGGTAGATATTCTTTATTTTTTCCTAGAATTCTTTTCCAGATTCATAGTGAAAAACCTTGGTATATATTGATTCAATCAAACCATTCAAGATAGCATTTTTGGATCTTGCATCATTCTCTTCAAGTTTATTTCCATCATTATCTATTGGGGGATTGTTTGGTGCTTTGTATCCATCTACCACTTCTCACCACACATCAAATCCTTGTTCATGCACATATGTTTTCATCCCTCTTCTCTAGAACTCATAATTTTGATCGTAAAACTGTGCTACCCCAATCTTAGCATAGTCCATGATCTCCTTCCATTAGTTATACTACTTCTTGAAGGACCAACTCTAATACCAATTGTTGGAATACTGAGAGGGGGGGATGAATCAATATTGGTACTTTTATTACTTCTAACCACAATATGTATTGATTAACTTTATGAGTAGTTCATCAATAGCATTCAATAAATCATGAGAAATATAAATAAACAATTAAAAATAAGAAACCACATAAGTACACAATACACCAACATTTGACATGGAAACCTAATGTGGGAGAAAACCACATAATGTGTTTCTTATATGTCAGAAGAAATACATTCATAGGAAGCACCAAATTCCTTGTTTTCTAGCTACATCTAGAAGGAGGCTCCAACCCCCTAGTTTCTTAGGATTCGACTTGAAGCAAGCTACGAATCCCTTATTTTTATGGAACCTACCAAAAGTAGGATAAAAACCCCTTTCCTTTCCCCATCCTTCCACCCTTAAATATAAGTGTCATAATCACTGCTACTGCCACTATCAAAATGTCCCTGTGAAACCTGCCATTGTAAAACCTATCATTGTAAAACCTGTCACTAAAATCCTGTCACTGAAAATCTGTCACATCAATCTCATCAACCAATCATATCTGATCACATATATCTCATTCTCACTATCACAAGTGTATATCTCAAACCATGTATCTAAGATAATGGGGGTGCCTCGCGAGACACTTCTAGTCTCAACCACGGGGATCAACTAAGTTAGGGTTTTTCACAAAACCCTCTCTCTTCTCTGTAGTCACAAGACTTTATCGTCACTCTTCCTTCGTTGGGTAAGATTTTTTCTACCTCATATTTGTTAATGAAATCCCTACCAAAAACCTTTCACAAGATAGATATTCAATGCACGCTCAATTGGTGCTAATGGGAGTTTCTTGATCTCTTATTTATACTTCCCAAGTTCCTTCCTTTAGGCGCTATCTTATAATTTTCTTACCCCTTTTTCTTCTTTTAGGTCTAACCCACATTCTTATTGGAGGTACTTTACCCATAATTAGTAAACTCATAATTTCATGTTCCAGTTAATTTATTTTTAATTATTTTCTTGTTGCAACAACTTTACCCATAATTAAATTCTAGTTGCAACCACTTTGACTAGAAAGGTTCTTGATGACTTTCTAGGAGCTTCGAGAATATTTATTTCTTGTTGACCTTCCAGGGGTTTCTATATTATTCTTGAGGGTCCTCCAACTTCATTAAGCCATATCTCCCTAATCGTGAGGAACCACGTGGCGTACCACATATCACCGGAAATGGTATGATGTGTACTATCCATCTATGATAGTCTTGTCTACAAATACATTGATATTCATGTATTTATTACTCAATCAACTGTGGGTTCCATGACCATACCTTTGGGGCTACCAGAATTTGCTATTGGAATTTCTTCAAGCATTGACATCAATGACAACTAACCCAATATTTCAACATACATTATACTTAATAAGAAACATAAGAGAAGATATGGATCTTTGAGAGCTTGAACTCCCTTAGAAAATTGATTAATAAAATACAATTTTAAATGCCAAGTCAAAATCCACCTATGTCTAGTCAACATAATGAGTCAAACATTCACGTGTCTCAAAGTGTCATCCCATGATACGCTAATAATCTTCCAATAAGAATTTTCCATGTGTGACAAGTTGTATGTTGCCACATGTCTCTGATGTTGAGCTTCCATGTGGCACCATTCACATATTGTCATGTGTAAGAATCTTATTGGTTGGGAATACTCTTGTAATTAAGTTCCACGTGAAAAAATCTTATTGGTTGAGGATAATATATATGAGACTTAGGATAAATTTTAAGTGAGGAAAAGAACAATAGAGTTTAAGGAGGTGGAATTTTGTAAGTAGCTGGGAGATTAAGATGAAATAGGGTGAGGTAGGGGGGGTGGGGGCATAGTGGGAGTGGAGTTAGGTTGCGTATTTAGGGAGGTAAAAGGGGCGTAATGAGTGACTGAAATTGTGATTCTACCCCCATGAACCCTATGAGAATATAAGGTAATAATGTTAAGTGAGGTCTCGAAAAAACTAAGTATGGAGATAAGTGAAGTATGGGAAGGGAGTGGGAGATACAAGGGAGAAGGTGGCTTCTCAGGTGTGGAGGGGTAAGAGGAGTGAAACCAATAATTAAATGAACCCACATAAGTGTTATGAGTGAGGGGGAAACTTAAAAAATTCCAAGTATAAAAGGTAAGAGGGAGTAAGGAAAATTATAGGAGTGAAAGGAGAGTGTAGAAAATTCAAGAAAATATTAGGTATGGAGAATTGAAAGATTGAAAGAACCAAGAACACAACAAGGTTATGAGATGAATAAGTACCAAAAATTTAGCAAGTCTTCAAGATGTTGGATATGTTTCCAAATATTCCAAGAAAAAATAATGTTTCTACATATTGAAGAAGCGCCTTTTTTGGGTGTTTGGACATAAACATGGATATTTTGAGCACATAAACTCAGATTTTGAATCTGAAAAATGTGTGAAAAATATGAGACTGAGGAATACATGATGAACTTGTAATTTTTTTAAACTTTTCTTCTTTTTATATCATTTTTTTATTATTCCAAGAGAGGGAAAATATAGATTACCAATTTTTGGTCAACATTACCAAATACCCATTTTTGTACCCCTCAATACTTATAAACCCCCATATACCCCTGTTGATATCGAAAAGTTTTTAAGGGTAGGATTCAAACTCATAGGATACTCTCATATAAATGGGGATACCCTTTAGGTTTTTATATAGGTTCGATTACTAAGAGGGGGGGGGGGTGAATCAGTAATAGAGAAATTGAATCCTTTTTAACCACAAAATGCAAGTGTTATATCAATGTAGCATTATCATCCAATAGTTTCAGAGTAAATAAACAATGAACAAATGAGATATAATACACATACACAATACACTAGTTTTTTTACGTGGAAACCCAAAGAGGGAGAAAACCACATAATGTTTTTTCTTATATTTATTTAAGAATGACATTCATTGGAAGCACCAACTTCCCTTGTTTTCTAGCTGCAACTGGAAGGAGGCTCAAACCCCCTAGTTTCTCAGGCTACAACATGAGGGAATATCCAACTCCCCAATTCTCTGGCTTCAACCAGAAGGAGTCTACAACCCCCTATGCTCTCCGGCTACAACCGAAAGGTGGCTACAACCACCTGTCCTTGCCTCGTCCAACTGCCCTGACGTAGAAGTATAATGATGGAACCACTATCACACAATCATTGTGAGATATACCACTGTAAAATTGTACCAACTTGTACCAATGACCTGCAGCCTACCTATACAACTTCTATGCAATCAATCTGTACCTGAATTGAACATGTATAAACCAATTAAAACATATACGTGACCTAAATTTCTGCAGCATGCATATGTACGTGCCCTATATGTTATGCAACCCATGTATGTACGCAACCTATCTATTAAGCGACCTGCATATGACCTCTAAAAACTAGGGTTTTCTTTCTTCTGAAAACTTATGACCCTCTGCAGCTTATTTCACATATATCTACAACCTGTCACTGTATCCAGACTGTAATTGTACCCTATGCATGCATCCTCATACATAACCTTTACCCAAAAACTCTATATCTCTCTCTAGTCAAGTCCCATATAAGTGTGTGTAATCATGAACAATTATAATAACCCTCACATGATCTAGACATCAAACCCTTTTTGATATTCAGCCTCTCAATACATCAACCACTTCACTAATACAAGCTCTCAACCATGTACCACAAAAACCCTTAGCCATATGCCAAGAAATACAAGATGTGCCTCAAATCTAAAAAGAAGTATCAAAGATAAATATTGATTATACCAACATTCTATTTCTGTAGATATGACTTATATAGAAGATCCCATGTAGCCAATAGTATGCAAGATACCAGATATATAAAATATGCAGAATAGGAATGAAATGCTAGAAATGACAGAATAACAGTAAAATATCCAGCATAATCTTCACAATACACAGAAATGATATACGAAATAGCAACAGAAATAGCACTTTGAATCAGATAGCAATGTTCACGGGACTCTTCGAGGGGGCAACCTCCAGTCGAGCAGTGATCTGTTACAATAATATCCAAGCTAGGGTTTTTCATACCCTCGACCCTTATTTATACTAAATATGTCTATTAAGAGAAGCAT